>JAVSCE010010506.1:0-36603 GCA_032199065.1 Smutsia gigantea
ACACAGACACACACCACTGTACATGCAGACTCTTCAGAATGGTACCATAAATTCCATATCTGTGCAAGGCTCTTTTTATGCTCTGATTGTAGAAAAGGCAGGACTGAGAGTGTGACCTGATTGTTTGCTTGCTTTCCCACTCACCGGCGCTCTTCGGGAGGCGATAGTAATGGCATCATTGTCACATCCTCATGCTTTTTAACTTATGGCAGGATAAAGCTGCAGGGAGTGCAGTTTTTTCTGGGAGGAAAAAAGTTTTGCCTCTTCTGCAGTAATTTGCAAAAACGAATAATAGCAAAACAAAGCGGAGGTAATAATCTGGAGTGACTTGCTCTGAAAGATATGCTCTAATAGAGAAAACTTAAAAAAGAAACATTGTTATCACACAAAAAGTAACACATTTGAGTAAATATTTATGTATATTTTAATACTTTTGTGGCTTATGCTTCTTCATGTACCTTGCAGGCAGTTAAGGAAACAACTATAAATCATAAATAAGGAATAAAATGAACTCCATGAAAGTCTCTGATTACTCCATTACTGAAATCCAGTTCAGCAGTCATTTCCTTTCCCTCCCCATATATTTCTATAAACAATCCAAAACAAACCTGTAGGATTTATAGAATGAATTTAATATAAAAGAAAGTGAGATCATGCAGAAAACTGGCAAGAAATTAACTCATATTTCTCTCTAGCAAAAAAAAAAATTGTTCTGGGAAAACAATGAATTCTTAAGGAGAAACATGATGGAAGAACTTCAGATAACTTGATGTAAATGACATAGGGTGTTTACTTAGGCTATGAACCAGCGTGGAAGCTAGCGGACTCAGCTTTTTAGTATTTTTTTCTACCAGTGACTTTTGTGTGAACTTGGGGATGTCAACTTATTCTGGTTTCTTTAATGATAAAAGGGATTAAATAGGCATGAGCCAGCCTAGCTGAAGGAATGACAAAAACTAACCCAACCAGAAACCAAAATGTATAGCTTTATCTGAGAAATGCATTTGAAAATAATTTATTATAGAGCTTTCACATGGTAACTGGAACCCCTGAAGATGATACAATAAAGCCCATTTTTTCTTTCATCGATATATATTTGGTCAGAACCATCATTTTATTATTTCTGCTTCTCCTAGGAAATCTAGACCCCCTTATGTTCCCCTTATACTCCCTTATATTAGAATATCTTCAAGACATTTTTACCTCCATATAAATCTTCTGCAAGTAAACCTACACACATCTCATCCATTATGGATATTTACTCTCTAAATTTAATACAAAAAAATCAAGTGATTTGTAAATCATAACCCTGGATTATGACTTTAAAAAGATTTGATCTAGTATTAATTAAAGATTATATATAATTTTAAGTATATTCAACATGCATCAGAACTCCTGATAATGCAAGATGAGCCTCATGCTTATTGTAGAAATGTAATTTCAAGTAAATTCCAGTTATTGCCAAAAATATATTTTTGAAGTAACTAGTTATTGGCTTTATTTTTGAAAAAGAAGCAGAGACTTTGGAAGTGAGTTCACAACAAGGTGAAAACTAATAGCTACTTTCCTTAAATGTGTTAGACAAGGCCGCAAAACCTACATTAGAGGCTAAAATTTGCCATTGTAATAAAGCATAAGGCAATACCATTCTATGCTGTCACTCTGTTCCATAATATAATGTTTTGATGGAATTCAGCAGTTTTTACAAGTTGGAGTCATTTAAACAACTTTTTCTTTCTTTGTCAAATATGTGATGCTAAACAATCCATTTCATAAGCTTAGCACTTTTTAATTGAGTATTTTGGTATAATGCAGATCAGTCTTCATGTAATTATTATGGACAAACATAAGATATAAAGCATTTTTTCATGTATACTTAACATGTCATGTGCTTTTAAGGTGAACTTAAGTCAGTTTTATACATAGGAGTTAGCGAATATCTCTTTAATTAAAAACAACTTTAGAGGATGATCACCTAGCCAAAACAACTAGACCAACCCAGAACATTTCAAATCAAAGTGAAAAGCTTAATTTGTTGCACAATAGGCAAAGAAGAATGCACAGCAAGAAATAATGCCACAATCTCACATCAAAATACCTCAAGTTAAGTTCATGACCAGAGTGGCTATGGGAGAAAATATAACCATTATTATTCCTTATAGACACTTTTATAAACAATAAATACACTCATTTGTTGGATTCAGCATTGTCTTAGGTGGAAATTAAATAATAACAAACTGTGTTTTTAATTCTCTGCTAGTTAAAAGTATAGTATTATTTGATGGACACTAGGAACCCATCTTACCATAAAATCCGAATGTACCATAGAGTTATAGCAAAAGGTTTATGAATTCCTATGTCCACCAAGCTTGGTAGACTAAATAAATCACACATATATATTTATTGTTATTCTAATGCTGAGAGTTTAGTGTAGCTAATCCATAATATTGCTGCCTTGGCATCCATTCTGTTTGGCTGAGTTCATAGACTGCTGTGACCTTAAGCTGACACCAGCCCCCTTATGCAAGCGCACACCCTAAGCAGCAGCCCTTAGTCACAAGCAAATGTGAGCTCTGAAAGGACTTCTCCAGCAGCCCTTGGGATCAAACAGTCCCCTCTGCATCCCAGTACCAGTGTGCCTTAGGCACTCCTTACCCAGGACCCCTATGGGACTTACCAAAACTCAGCAATTCTGGTTTGCATTGACCAACTGGTCCTAACTGTGAAATCTCAAAGCACGCCACACCGTGACCCTGATAAAGGCAGAAGCCCTAGGTCCTGTCTCTCTCTCTCTCTCTCTCCACACTGCCTTGCCCTCCCCACAGGGCCCTTGATGTGTGCTGTGTACTTCCTCCAGGATATGTGAGTAATAAACTTCTCTACTTCAATTTCTCTTCTGGTCTATTGTTGAACTGCAACTCACCTTCCAGCAACCTGTGCTCCACCAAACAAATGTTAATTTAATGAAGTCATAATGCTAGTCAGACTGTGTTTAATAAAACCCAAGCTTATTAACAATGTCTTTTGTACAAAGTCAGTGTCCCCAAATTCCATGGGCTCCCCTATATTTCCCAACATCCACTTACAGGTGGGTTAATGCTCTGTAACTGGGCTTGTTCAGTCTACCGTAAGAAAGAGACTTCAGTCACTACAGTGTCACCTGAGGCATTTAGGAGCCTTGATGCCTTCTCCACTCCTCATTTTCTCTCCTACAATGACTTTAGAGTCCATGTCTTCTAAAAGGAATAACATCAAATGTAGAAGAATGACCAACCCCACCCTGGTCCCTGTAAGCAAGAAAGTAACTGTCTTATGTCAAGCATTGAAAGGCTCATATTTATCTGCTGCAACAGCGAGTGTTGATTATGCTGACAAACGATAAGTGAAATCACCTAGTTACAAAAGACAAAAAATACTTAAGTGAAGTATGAATTTGAGAGTTGTCCAATTCATGGAAGCAGAAAGTAGAATGGTGGTTGACAGGGGTTGGGGAGCAGAGGGGAGTGGGGGGGAGGTGTCTAATGGGGATAGACTTTCATTTTTGCAAGATGAAGAGTTCTAGAGATTGGTTATGCAACAATGTGAATGTACTTCATACTAGTGAATTGCATTTAAAAATGGTTAAGATGGTAAATTTTATGTTATGTAATTGTACCACAATTAAATATAAAAATAAATAAGAAAAACTAAGGTGTCAGCATGAAAATTCCATTTTTGGTAAAAAAAAAAAGAAAGAAAAATCTTACAAAAACTAAGCTTCAGTAGCACTGAACTTCAAGGTGATTTCCCTCGAGAGACTTCCAAAGGAGTCCTGAATGGTGACCATATAATGGGAATAAGAATAGAACAGCTTTACCTAAAATGACTGTCTAGGTCCATTAGATGTCTGAAGAAAGTGCTTCCTGGCAAAATATTCCATTTTTGGAAATAAAAGTGTGCTTTAGTGAGTTAAAGACTCAGAAATCTTGTAGAGGTGAAAAAGAAAAAACTTTGGGTAAGCCAGCTTTCCTTAATCATTCATTTAATAAATTTTTTTGCACACCTATTACTATCTGAAGTGCCTGTAATTCTTTGAAAGGCTCTTTTCAAAATCTGGAATAGCCTTTTCAAAAATGACATGTTGAACTATTATGTTTGCTTATAAAGAGTCTCATTTTTTCACACACATTTATAGTTATGCCTTGAAGAGCTAATCTAACATGATCAAGCCTGATCCAATATCACAGGAGTAGACCTAAAAGTTGTTCCTGGCTGATAAACACATGTGTTGAAACACACACACACTCACACACTTAACTGGGAACTCTCTATGAGCCTGACACTTTGTGAATGCATTACATATACCTCATTTAATCATTACAACTGCCCTATGACGAAGTGTTCTCACTATCAGGATTCTGAGGACGAGGAAACTGAAGCCCTGAGAAGTTAAGGAGCTTGCCCTAAGCCACATGATAAGCAAAGGGGCATGGCTTGGATTTAAACCAGAGCTGAGACTCTAGCACCAAGTTCTAAACCACTATTTTATTGGGCACTTTTCTGTAAATACAGATCTGAGTCTATCAAGTACTTCATTCTACAGAAAAAAACCTCATCACGAGGGGAAAAAAAACCCGGAAACCACTACACCAAAATACTTGGACTTGCAAGTTTTCTATAACTGCAATTTTTAATTTAAATTCTTAAAAATTAGTTAACCGCCTGTGAGAACCTAAAAGTTAAGGTGAAATAATAGTTTTATTTTTTTAAGAGTCCTGTTTATAGCATATGGCAGGAAACAACAGAGGATTGGGTTGAAGGCTAGGCCAAGAATTGGGAGATGTGGGTTCTAGTCCTGATTCTGCCCTTACCTTAGTAGCTCTCATCTCGGCAATATCAATCAACCTTTTTATGTCTCATTTCCTCACTTGCCAAATGTGGATGAAGGCCAGAAGTAGCTGATCTCTAAGGTCTTTTCCAAAGACCTTATGGCAACACTACCAATGTGCTTGGTGGAAGAACAGGGATTGGGCGGGGGGTCTCTAGGACATGGAAAACGCATTCACCTTAAGTTTGATACATATCAACTTTATAAATTTTGGGAAAAGCTACCCCCTTGCTGCAATTGTGGGTCTATAATTTATTTCACTTCAGTAAAAGCTCATGTACACAGATGAATGAAGGGGACAGAACAACTCTCTAAGAAGGCACCAGGGTTCAGAGAAAGTCCATTCTTCTCTTACATCTTTCCTGTTGTAATGCTACTGATTCCTGTTTCATCTGGAAAAGCAGCCCTCTCTCCAGTCAGATTCCTGTCTCCTCTACAACGAGCATCTAAGATGTTGATAAATTGTCCCACCCTTGAAATAAAAAAAAAGAGTGGAATAGTATGGATATGGGAGCCAGAATGCAGGACTCAGAAAGAAAAACAGTCAAGAAGCTGGCCCCTCACTTCCAAGTTTCATCTAGAGTCATTGAGAATAGTAGAAAAACAATTGAAAAGAGGTATATATTTGCCCTGTCACCTCTACTCTTGTCCTGCTGATGTTAAAAAATGAGAGAATAAAAGATACTTTGAGATAGGTCATTTCCCCTTGTCATCACAAGGGTTTCTATTGAGGAAACAGGTTCACAGCCTGGCATGCACACACACACAAACACACACACACATAAACACATACACACACACCCAAGAAAAACTATCCATGTGAATGAGACATGAGTCACACAAAGTGACCGCCATTAGAATAAGAATGTTGGCAGTCAATTTAAGCTTCTGGCCCCAAATTACCTTTGTTTATGTTTTTTAAAAGGTACCAACCTAAGTAGCATTTGGGTAGAAAAAATATCATTACTGCATATAAGCACCTCTCACGGGGTAGACAAATAGTCTCCTTTACTCAAAATGTCACTGCCAATATCAGTCCTGTTTATTATGAGTCCCTCCCCCACTCTCTGTTTCACCTCTTTCCATAGGTCTGCGTTAAAAATTCAACTGGTAACTATCCTCTCCCAAGTTTTGCTGGCTAATATTTGGTGCTCCCATGCCTCTAAGTAGGAGTACAGCCTGAATACGGCATGGGGGCTGTAGGGGTTCCTTGTCTGAGCTGCTAGTGCTTTTCTATGTATCTCTCTATCTCTGCCATTCTCTCTTTCTCTCCCTCTGTACCTTTACTTCTCTCTCATTCTCTCTCCCCACTCTCCATCCAACCTGTTCAACCTGGACTCCTCCCTAGTACTAGTTTTCTTACTGAGCTTTCGTCGCTAACTCAGAATGAATACCTGAGCTTTTGTGTTCTCATAATTATAAATCATGTCATGTCACATGATCTTTGTTCTCCAGTTGCTCACCAACTGCTTTCACTTTTCTAAATGAGGTCATCTTTGCTCACTGTACAATTCTCTGAAGCTCCTGTCATCAGCACCTTAGTTAGTTGGAGCGTGACCATCTAAAGTCAAGAAGGTAATGGAGTCAGCTAGAATTTTTGTATTTTTTCTCATTTTTTTTCATTTTTCCTTCCACTACCTCACATGGGACATGGGAATATACACTAGAATAAGAAACTTTTTAAACAGGTGGCAAGCAATCCTAATTAGTAGTTCCAAGTTGTCCTTCTTGTCAACCTTTATAGAACATTTTATCCTTTTCTCCTTTCACTTGACATGGTCTCTAATTTCACAGTGTTGCTTCCTCATAGGCCAGCTGCGGAAAACAGAGTCAAGGCTTACAGTACCCCTCACATAGCAGAAGATGTGTGTATTCTGATATAAAGGAAAGTTCCGAGGACCTAGTAGACACCAATAAGTTATTTCTAATATACAAGTCTTTAGATTATACAAGACATTCACACTCTTTCTTCAAACTCAGCCTTGTTTATTTTATGAGGCTGTTCTCAAGAACTGGCTTCTCAAGACTTAGACAAGAACATCTTGAGAACATCAAACTCTCGCATAAAGGGAGCCAATACTTAATACTATCTCATTCAGAGCTATGTCAGGGAGATCTGGGTAAAGCTGAACCAATATGGGCAATTACTATTGCTCTTCTCTCTTGGGTCTTTGACCATGAGTGAGTGGGTGAACTGTTCTGGCCTTCATGGCTTCACCTGTTTTATGAAGTTGATAGTTACAAAGTATCTTTATTAGGGCAAATTCATAATCCAGTGAGAGAAATATGATCATCATCAACTTTATAGAACTGGTACACTCTATCAAATGTTTTTTGTGTATAATTATCCTTAGTGCAGATGTCTGTGTCTTGCAGTATGCAGATACTATAATTGGACTTGTACTATCTATCTATAAACGTCAATTAAAGTGCAGCTATTGACCAAAGAAAATAAATTTTCTTGCCTATATGCCAATCAAAGATGCAGAGTAAAGGGCTCTGAGAAGTAAAGACAAAAGCAGAAACGAGACTCATCCATTTAATACTGCTTTACACAGGCACATACAAGCTCTCCCGGATAATTACATTACAAAGAAATGCTTTGAATAATTATCTACAAAAAGAGAATGAGGATAAAATAAAATGGAAGAAAAGGAAAAGAGAAAAATGAAAGGTCAAGAGAACAGAAGATAAGGAAAAAAGTGACAGAAAAAAGGAGTAAGAGGAGGGAAGGAATGAAAAATGTAGGGGGAAAGGGAAGAAGAAAATATCTCTGTGCAAGTATTTCCTTATACCACATACTAATTACTTATGCTATGAATTTGAAATGTGGCACCATGATTTATAAAAGCAAACATGTCTATAAAAATAAGAATCAGCTTTGCTTCTTTCAACCGTAATGAGTCTTATTCCTTGGAGAATACAGTACTTATTCTTTCAGAGCCTGAAGTTTCCTCTTGTCCTTTGGCCCCAAGGAACCAACAATTCCAATTCCATGAAAAGGTCATCAGAGCTAAGAATCTACCATACTAGTACTTATTCAGAATGTGGGTTCTAGGTACTTTTGCCATAAGCATTTTACCATAGCCATCTTTGCTTCAAGCACTGTTGCTGCAAAAATTTTCTCAGCATAAATAATTGGCATAAGGTAATTTTGCTGTAAAAGATAAAATCACAAAAAGTAAAGGGGTATATTCATTAAAAAAGACATAATGGAAGAAAAAATGAATAACAAAAGTAAAGAATTGATGGCATATTATATTTGAATATTTGAATGCATTTAAAATGTGTGTAAATTTATGGCAATACTATGAAATTAATGATTTTATTTTGTGGAATGTATCTAAGTGTTTGTCTTCAAAGTCTTTCATTCATAGCATGGTGCTTTGTTTGCTGGGTTCATCTTCTTGATTGGTACCACTTTTTCTTTTTTCACTAAAATTTCTTCCTTCATAAGAGATGTGTCAGTTTCCAAATACTAAGACACATATTTGTAACTCAGCTTTGTGTTGTGCTGTGAAAGCCTTTTACATTGTTGCTTGTTCTTGTCATATTGTCACATGTCCATTGCTAGACATTCCAAAGTTCTATGGGAAATATGGGTTAAAAATGCTGCCCCACTGTGCAGACCATTATGAGGGTTCAGATTTATACAATATAGAACTGGGAGCACTGCATCAATGGAGACATGAAACCAAACTGTTGACCAGTTTTTTGAACTTGTGCAGGAAAATTGTCTTATGGCCAATTAGCTGTGCAGTGAAAATGTTTACAGAAAAAAATGCTTGCAGTAAAGATGTCTATGGCAAAAATGTTTGCGGCAAAAATACTGGACATGCATAAAGCTCTCTGATTTCTTTGGATGACTCTTATCCCTCAGCATCACACTCAGGATACACACTAGATTTGCAGAATTAGTGATGAACCTGGGAAATAAAATGGATTATTGAAAAGACTTATGTGTAATTTAGGAATAGTGTAATGAGTGTACCATAGTCACATTCTTTTGAAGGTAGAAGGGACAACTTTAATTTTGTTCATGTCAAGACATCCTTAGATTACCTAGTCTAGCTTTCAGTGTTCAGTTCACTCATAAAATGCCTAATCTAAAAATGCTGAAAAGTTAAAAGGAAAGCTCTTTCAACTGAAAATTCCATAATTTCACACATTCCAAAGTGTACTACTAATTCTCCAAATAGCATTAGTATACTGAGTGACCACATAGGGATTAAAATCCTGAGTTGCTACTATTTACCCATGTTGTGCCTTACCTGGCACATAGCAAATTCTCAAATAACTTATTATGCTCACCTCCAAAACTTGGAACAATTGGAAGAGTTTTTAAGTATACATATTAATAATGGACACAGATAACTAGAAAAAAATATATATAAGAACTAATTTAATATCTGGGTCACATTTAGGATTTGTATATTTTTGTAATAGGTTCATTCTAGTGTTGCACAGTGATTAAGAATACAAACTTGATGTCAGACATAGCTAGATGTGAAAAAAGCCCTGCTTCTAGTTATTTACTGTAAGTACGTTAAATAATTTCAGTCCTCTGGGTCTTTTCTTTCCAGCTTTAAACTGAGAATAATTATATGATATACCAGTACTTAATTTTTAGTGTTAAATTAGATTATTTATGAAAGATCCTCAGCTTAATATCTTTTATATGGTAAAAGCTCAATAAATACCATGCAATATTACTTTATTATTATTTCTTTTCTCCTTTTCCCTGATCTTTACCTTAGTAAGGCTATATCTTATCTTTATGCTAAAAAACAGAAAATTTCTAATATGCTCTAGAATAGATACCTTTGACATTCTTCATATTAATAAGTTCTTAGGTTAATCAGGCAAGTCTGACAGAGGTTTTCCATTCTTCCAAGTTATGTTATTGGACCCACAGGAAACTTCTGTGAAATTTCAACAATACAAAAGCAATCAAAACTGGAATCAAAATGATATAGTAAAAAGAATACAGCTTTGGGTTCATACAGGCTAAGTTTGAAATTTCAGTTTCACCCACAGATATGTCACCTTGGAATATTATCTAAACCTATTTTCTCATCAGTAAATATGAAAGATAATTATAGCTCATGGGCTGAGATCCAGATTAAATGAGATAATAAATGTAGTAAATTGGGTTCATAGTAAAGTATTTGGCATTTAGCAGATATTCAATAAAGGATAATATAAAATAGTATAAAATGTTTGATGAGAGAAAACTAACCTCTCCAACTGATTTCTCTTTTAAGTAAAGGCAAGTGACATTTTAACTCAGGAGATTAGAACATAACATAGGAATTTTTTTAAGTACCCAAGATGTAGGAAAATATTGAACCGAGTCTCAGAGAAATGTGAGACATCAATTATTTAACTAATGTAAATGTAATGGGAGTCCCAGTTTGCTAATTCGGTCTCTTCAAATCCACGCTTGAGCCCTTCAATGAAGTTTTCGGTCTTTGGTTTTTCTGTTCTTCAGACTACATAATCTCCAATAATCTATCTACAAGTCTGCTCATTGCTTCTTTTGTCAACTGAAATATTTGTTGAGCTCCTTTAGTGAATTTTTTATTATCATTATCGTTGTTTTCAACTTCTGAATTTCCAATTTATTATTTTTATAATACCTTTATTGATGTTCTGTGTTTGATAAGATGTTGTCATCCTACCTTTCTCAAAATTTTTAAAACACTGTTTCCTTTAGATCTTTGATTATCCTCATAATGGCTTCTTTAAAATATTTCCAAGCCAAGACCGACCCCTGGGCCCCCTCCGAAATACTTCCTGTTGCTCTACTGTCTACCTTTATTCCCTGTGTATGGGTCACACTTTTGTATTCTTTGCATGCTCCTCTCATTTTTTCAAAAGATTGGGTATTTTGTATAATGTAGCAATTCTGAATTGTTGACCCCCTCTGAAGTTTGTTGTGTTTTGCTGGCTGCTGGTTTGCTTTTTAGTGCCTGGAATACTCCAGTGAAGTCTATTTCCCATGAAGTGTGCAGCCTCTGACAGCGCTTCCCAGAGGGCACAGACTTGAGCAGTCTTCCTAACCCCCAGGGATGTCTGTGGCTTTAGCCAGGCTCTTTCACTCTCTTTTTCCCTGACCTCCTAATTAAGCTGCTGAATGGTCTGCCCTTTTTGATAGTATCTACAGCTATTAGCCCCCACTAATTGCTAGCTAGCGCACATTGTTTTTGACAATATGCTGTGGCATAAATTGCTCCACAGTCTGATTCAATTGAATATGGGCCCCTTTGCAAGGTCAGGATGTTGCAGGTCTCTTGGTTCTCACACTGACTATCCCCTGGGGAGAACCTCTGTGCTTAACACAAGCTGGAGCAGATGAGGAGCTCTCTTCACTGGCTGTCCTACCTATATTCTCCCTATGGAGTAGGAACCGTGGGGGCGAAGATAGGGGAAGCTGGTGTCACCACTGGCTGCCGACCCCATGCAGCGTATGGATCTCCTGTAGCCCGAAGACAGGAACGGCAGGATTAGCTCAAGTTTGCAGCTGCCAAAACTACCCAGAATAATTCCTCTGCCCCCGAAAGCTGTGGGAGATAGGAGCTACCACGGACCTGCTGAGTCCACAGAGCAGCTTCCTTCAACACAGGTCAGCAGTAAAGCAGGGCTGCTTTCCCACTGGCTTCCCCACAGAACCGTCCCTTCCTGTTAGAGGTCCGGCGGAGGAACAGGCACGGCCTGGCTACCTCTAGTCACTCAGTATAGATGTGCCACCAGAGACAGCTGTGGAAAATGGGATCTGGCAGTGTTCATGGGCCGCCAAAGCCACCCAGAAGCGCTCTTTCACCCTGGGAACTGTGCGGGACGGGAACTCGCTGGCGGCCGCTCAGAGGGCAGTGTGAGCTGGAAGGCCCAGGGCCCCTCAGGGTTCTTCCTGAGCTTTTTTGAATAAACTTTTTCCATCTTTCTGTGAGCCCTTTAATCAACCTCCAGATGTTAAAAGATTGCCTTTGCTACTTTTGACCAGCTTTAAAGATGCTTGTCTGGGAGTGAGCTTTCCTCCTTTAGTAAGCAGGAACACATCCCAGACTCCAGACTTTTTCCTATTCTGAAAGTCAGACTCTAATTCTTCCATTTTTGTGTTATGTATTTTGATATTACATTGATAGGTAGATACAACTTAATGATAGTTATATTTTCTTCTCAGGTTGTTCCTTTAACTTTTATATACACTACCATTTTATTCTTATATAATTTTTCATTTAAGGTATTTTGTTAAAATATAAATATTGTCAGGCCACTTTATTTTGGTTCATATATGAACAATTCCTTTTCTGTCACTTTATTTTAGCCTCCTTTATATTTATTTATCATTTCCTTTCAATTCTTTTTATCTTTTGATTATATGAATTTTTATTGAATTATTTTCCTCCTGTTTTGATATAAACTCATCATATTCTCTTAGGTGATGCTTAAAATATGCATACACAGTTAATCATGAATGAATCTGACATGTTCTCTCCTTCTGAGTGCAACAAGACCCCCAGCAGGATCTAACCCTTCACTGAACAAACTCATTCCTGTGCTGGTTATTGTTGCGAGATATTAGAGTTCTTCTTAAAAGTGTTTGCAGTTTTGATCCATATTCTTATTTTATAGTATATGGTTAATTAAGTATACTATTTTTTATCAAATATCTTGGCTTCTTATTTTTCTTATAAGTCCTTCCATTTAAAAGCAATTTTATTGTCCATAGTTGATGAAATCTTAGTTTTATATATGTTATGGATCTTTTTTCAACCACTTTATAGTGTATTTACATATGCATACATCATGAAATGAAATGTGTACATTTTGAAAATTGAACTTGACTTGGAATGATCTAAAATGTTCTAAAAGGTAATCTGTCTCTGTTTAAATGTCAAAATTATAATACATGGCATGGAAATCTGGAAATAGCCACAGAAATTTTTTCTCTGAAGATGCACCACTTAGAGCTCATGACTCATCTGACCTGAGCTCTGGATTGTCAGTTGTTAGTGAAATATATAGCTGCAGACTTTAGGTTCCACTTATCACACAAGGATTCTGTGGCTGCTTTAAATAAATCTAGAAGGTATATGTGCTAGTCTAAATGTGACATGTTTTCTGCATCAAATATCTAAAAGGAAAAATCCTTGTTTTGCCTGCAAAACAGAATGGTTGTATAACTGGGTATTACAAAATATGTGGAAAGATTTTTCCCCTCAGCATGTGGAAGATTGGTTTTCATTGCCTTCTAGTATCTATTGAGGCTAATGAAAAGTCTGCAGTTGATCTAATTGCCTTTTCTATTTTTTCCCTCCGGAACTGTGCAGTCCAATACAGTAACCACTAGTCACATGTGGCTAGTTAAATTTAAATTATAATTAGTTAAAATATTCTTTAAAATAAAAACTTAGTTCCTCAGTAGTTGCGCTAGCCACATGTCAAGTATTCAATAACTGTATGTGGCTAGTGGCTATCATACTAGAGAGCAAAGATACGATTATTTTTATTATTGCAGAAAATTCTATTAGACAGCACTGCTCTATAAGCAATTGAAATTTTTTTCTTTATCTTAAACATTCTTTAATTTCACTATAATGTGTCATGTGCATTTATCTTTATTTATGTTAGCATAAAAATTTTCTGAGGATTTTTAAATCTTGGCAATTGTGAGAGATTTTTCTTTAAACAATGCACATAAAAATCTCCATTCTCCTCTTTTGAAATACCTATTGTACATAGAAATATGAGAGCTTCTCAATCTGTATTTCTCATTTTATAAACAGCTGTTTTCCTCTTTTTACTCTGTGCTAAAATTGTTTGAAACAATCAGTTTTCAATTCAATTTAGTTTAGAGTTTATCCTTTACATTGATATTTAGTTTCAGATACTATGCTTTTTATTTCTGAGTTAAAGCATTTTTTCTTTCTAATTCTGTTATTCATTTCTTCCTTTTTTTGTTCTAAAATGTCTTGTAATATAATAGATTTAAATTATTTAAATAATCATAAAATAAAATAATTATTTTAAAGACTGTAAAACTGTCACAAAGTAATTTTATCAGAAATGAATTAATTTTTTAAGTTTTTACTTTCCTCCATGCCCTTATTAGGATTACATGTGTTTGAAGAATCTATATATATTTTATATTTTGAGGTTGCAATCATTTTAAGTGTCTTTAGCTATGACCACAATGTTCAATAATAAACTATCCCAAATCTCAGTGATTTAATGCAACAGTCATTCATGGATCTGCAGGTCGACAGTAAAGGACTTGGACCTGAGGTATTTGGCTGGGCTTGGCCCCATGTCTGCTTCACATTCCCTTCATCCTCATGTTCTCATGGCTGTTACAGAAACTTAAGGAGGATAGTTCAGCCTTACAAGTACAATACCTGCTCCTGCTTGTATCACATGTGCTGATACCTTGTTGACTAAGCTCCCATAGACAAGCCCAACATATGGGAGGTGAGGAAATACACTACTTACATTGTGAGGATGAGGAAGAATTTTTTTAAGAATAACCTATCAGTTCACTTTGTTCTTTGTTCTCTCTGGATCTGGAGTTTTATCATTGCTGCTGCCTAATGTGCTAGGCCCCTGTTCAACATTCAAATTTTAAAATGGCATTTTGGACTCACTCTGGGTAATATTGGTAATATCAGCAGGCCAGTCAGTGTGCCAGTGAATGGTTTGAATCAATTTCTCATCCTAAGACTATCTTTCTCATCCTGCTTCCCTAAGCCCAAAGAATCCTATAAAGCCATAACCCCAAGGAGGAAGTCAGCAATTTCTCAGCCTCCTTTAGTAAGCAGGAATACATCCCAGACTCCAGACTCTACTTATGGTGGCACATTTTGTCTCTATTAAATTTCTAGATACTGCTGCCTATATCTGTCTAGAAGACCAGAAAGCCTAAACTTTGTTTTAACTTGCACCTTATACAGTTTTTCAATTTCATATACAGTGAATTTTATACAATATTTGAGACAAGCTATGTTTTTCTGCTGATGTCTTTAGTGTTTCATCTAGTATTACTGTGTGTCTAAAGAACAGAGAAAGGAATTCTACTTAAGATGAACAACTGTGTCATCCACATTGAAACTCTGTAACTTTCAAAAACCTTTATCTCACTTAATTTACCACTAATAAGATCTCCCTAAAACAGAGATGTTCATTCTAAAAAGAATTCTCACTAGGCAGGGAGAATGTGACACCAAGGTAGCCAAGTATTGGTACAGGGGAAGATATGAAGAGTTTATAATGTCCCCATGTGATTTGGCTTCATCTCCAATATAGTGACAACTATCCCAGTAGGCTTACTCTCCCAGTCTCAGTTGAAAAATACATCCTAGAGCCTACAACATTTCTCAGATATAGTCTATAATAATATTTAGAATTCTGTAACTTAATTTTAATAATCACAAAGGTTAATATAAACCTACTCTGAATTATCCAAATACTGATTTTATAATTAAATACTGCCATGTAGTGTAATTTCACTGCCTATATTTCCAAATATGTACCTAGGGGCATACATGTGCCAAGGGAAGACCAAATGAAGTGGAGGCATGGTGTTTGAATTAAATTTTCAAAGTAATTTGAATAGAAGTTGTAGGAAGATTGAGGCATCACAAGTCAAACGGTTTTATCAAAATGCCAAAGCCATAAGGGCTTGTGCATAGGAAAATCAATCCTGTTCTTGTGATGTCCAACAGGTCATGAGCAGTGACCTCAATTAATTCCTTTTCCGTTTATGTCTCTGATTCTAGCAATAAGTGAACTAGAAATTCATCAAATTTCATTTTTAATAATACCAAAAGGATAACCAAACCATAACATGAACAAAATTATCAAGTGACACATCATCAAAACTACCATTTAAAATTCTCTGAAAGATAGGTTTGGGGGTAAGAAGGAGGTGAAATTATTCTAAATTATTAAGCAAAATTTAACATTACTAATGTCACCTTGTCAAACATCAAACACTAATTCTTTGAATTAGAAGACTGTAGCCAATGTAAAAAACATTTTAAAAACATGTATTAAAAGTTTTCCACCAAGAAGCCAATGGAGAAGATACAAAATTCCTCTTTTGCCTCACAAATATACCCCTTAAAATATTTGAAAAGTTATGAAATAGAGTCACATTTGAAAGCAAGAAAGGAAAACCTTCAGGTGATAGAAATGAAGAAAATCTACAGTCTAAGAAGACCTGGATTTCATACACCAAAATCTACAGAAGGATCTAGAATAGGCACATCCTTTAATAGCTAGAATCTTAATGCCTTTGAAGGGAGGGGTTGCTAGTGCACAGGCCCTGAGCATTTCAGGAGTTGGAACTGGGCTTCCTGCACTGTTCTAGAGGTAGAAAAATGCTGCTATTGGTTGGTAAGTGATTAGAAAATGTCTACCCAAAAGACAAGAGTCATAACCTCAAAAAAAAAAATGCCTGTGCCAGGACATAGGGAGAAACAGAATCATTTATAACACTGAAAATCTCTGCCCAGTAATTCAGGTTCTGAACATATACAGTCAACTTCAAATTATTGATAGTTATAGGATAGTTCACCCCAAAACAGAAGAGAAAATATTCTTTTCAAGTGCACATGAGACATGTTTCAAGACAAACAATATCCAAGGCCATAAAACAAATCTCAGAGAATATAAAAGGATTTAAAAGATGCAAAGTATATTTTCTGATAACAAAGGATGAAATTGGAAATCAGTAACAGAAATATATATGGAGAATTCTCAAATACTTTAAAACTAAATAGCTCACTTTTAAATAGGAAATAAGTACAAGAAGAAATCAAAATGAGAAGTAAGTATTTTGAACCAAACCAAAATAAAAAGACATATCAAAATTGCCAGATGCTGGGATAGGTAGCACTGAGAAGATAGTTCTCAAACCAAATGTTTTAGCCTCCATCTTAAGAAACTAGGGGAAAATAAAGCCCAAAATAAACCAAGGAAAGGAAATAATAAAGATCAGGGTACAATTGAAAGAAAGAGAAACAGAAAAACAATACAAAATATCAGTGAAACCAAAAGCTGGTTCTTTGAGATCAATAAAATTGATCAGTGGTCAAGAAAAAAAGACACAAATTGCTAATATCAGAAATGAGATAAATGACATCAGTACAGATTCTATATATATTAAAATGATAATAAGGGTATACTAAATCTGCCATCCTATATCTATTAAAAGAAATTGAATTTGTAGTTTAAAACATTCCCACAAGGAGAACTCCAGGCCCAGTGAGTTTCACTGCTCATTTTTACCAAGTATATACAGAAGAAATTCCACACAAAGTTTTCCAGAAAAGAAGGAACTGTTTCCGAATTCATTCTATGAGGCCAGCACTACTCAGATACTAAAATCAGACAAAGGCATTACATGAAATGAAAACTATATGTCAATATTCCTCTTGAACATAGATGAAAATGTTCTTAAAAGAAGTTTAGCAAATCAAATCCAAGAATATATAAATGTATCTCATGATTATATTAGTTTTCTATGGCTGCTAACAATTACCACAACCTTAGTGGCCTAAAACAACATAAATGTATTCTCACAGTATCTGGAAGTCAGAAGTCCAGACATTCCTTAGACGGGTTCTCTGCTCAGTGCCTCATGAGGTAGACATCGAGGTGTCATCCAAGGCTATAATTTTATCTGAAGATCACAGTCCTCTTCCAAGTTCATTCAGGTCACTTACAAAATTAATTTCCTCTGTTTGCAGTCCCCATTTTTCTTCTAGCTATTATCTGGGGTCACTCTTCACTCTCATGGGCTTCCCTGAGGTCCTAGCAGCAAGACCCTCTCACAACATGGCAACATATTTTTTTAAAGCCAATGGTAGAATATCTCTTTAGACAGCTACAATGATGTTTTATATAATCTAGGGAGTGACTATCCTGTGCAAAGTCCCCACCGGTGTTGAGGAGATGGGAATCTTAGGAACCATCTTGGAATACTGCCTAGCACCATGAACAAGTTGTATTTATCCCAGAATTACAAAAGAGTTTAACATTCAAGAATCAATGTAATTCACTACATAAACATACTTTTTTAAAAACAATATATCATCATTTCAGTAGATGTGAAAAAAATACTTAACAAAAATTCAACTTCCATTCCTGATTTTTTCAAATCTCAGAAAACCTGGTATAAAGGAAACTGAAACTTTTTCAATCTGACATTGATTGAATTGGTTTAAAAAAACCCTGCAGCTAACATAGTGGTGAAAGACTGAATGCCTTTCCTCTAAGTCCAGGTTACAGTGGATGTCTGCCGCCACACTCCTGTTCAGTACTTTCCTAGACATTCTTGCCATTTCAATAAGGCTTCAAAATAAATAAAAGATATATCAATAGAAAAAGAACTGAATTTACTTGTAGATGAAATGATTTTATAAAATACTAAAGAATCTTTAAAAATAGCCATTACAAGTAATAAGTGTGTCTTGCAAGGACTGCAGGGCAAATGATCAATGACAGCAATGAATCACTAACAACAAATACTGTAAAATTTAAAAATTGCCATATATACCATCAAAAATCCCAAATACTTAACAATATATCTGACAAAAGATGAGTATTTGTACACTGAAAACTACAAAATATTGCTGATAAGAGAAATGAAAGGAGATAAAAATAAAAGAAGACATGTATTAGGTAAATGGATTAGATTAGAAGGCTCAGTATCATTAAGATATCAGCTCTCCTGGTGAACACAAATCGAAATGAGAAAATTATACTAACACTTACACATGCTATTTTTTTAATTTTAGAATTTGTCTTTGTCTCCTTTCTGTTGAGGTGACTCTTCTCAAACTTGGATTCATACTCAGTTATCTCAAATATATTGTGTAATTCAAAGAAATAACTCTCCTCATCGTTATTTGACATCAAACTTTGTTCCTTTACATAATTTTGGGAGATAAAATATGTTGCTAAATACGTACTTGTATCCAATAAATACCAAATTGATCTTCAGTTTCTTTGGCCCAGTTTCTTAGTATGCATTTCTCTTTTACTGAATTCTAAATCAGACCTTCAGAAAAATGAAAGGTTACTTTCTATAGCAGGTTTTTCATCTGCCAAAATCTAAAAGTTCTGTTTGCACTTATACAAAAGTGTGTGTGCAGGGAGGTGAAAGAGGGTATGTAAACCAGGTATTTGTGGTCTATGCTGGTGATTTCATTTTGAATTGTGAAAATATCATCCCTATTTTTATATTATTGAGAAACAGTTTAAAATCTTGGACATTTTTAAGAGGAGTTACTGATTCCCTGGATCTCTATGACTAAGCTAATCTGAGGAATCTTCAATGCAGAATTCAAAATGTAGTATAATTTGAGAAATAATAAAGTTACTATTTTTAAAATTAGTCATAGGTAGGTTGTGTTCACGTTAAAACCCAGGAAGATGGTGTTTTCCCTATTAGTGAAACAAGAAGTTAGGGAATTTATAAAAAATCTGGCTTTTATCAAATCATGCAAGGTACTGTCTCATTTAATCCACTTGGTTCAAGCTCATTGAGGATTCCTCCTCTCTTAGAGCTCAGGTGGATCATAGGAGGTATAGAAGGAAGCCAGACAGGCTTGGACTCTTGATTCATAAGCACGAAGACAAAAATAACATACATCAGTAAGAAAAGAATGGAAAACTCCTGATATATAAAATTATGATTTAACTATTAACTTGATCATAGTTATCTTAGATTTACAATCTCTTGAATATTTGTCATGCAAAGGAGGACTTACTTGAAAAATTCTCAGCACTTAAGCTTTAAGCATTAGCTCTGTGGATCTAAGACACACACGAGATAAGATGCGTCTCATTTTGAAGTCTGTTTATATTGGTCCCCACTCCTTAACTTTTAAAGAGAGGAAAGACTGTTTCACAGGTATCACTACAGCAATACAAACGGTTTGCGACTTTCCTCCTGAACACAGTTCCAACTGTTACAGGAGTCGAGGGACATTTCTGACCAGGCTTCCTTTCATCCTACATGTCCTAAGGTATCTTCTAAGTTTTATTCCTTAAAAAGTTGCTGAAAATGCTTTTTTCCACATGTAAGTAATTACCAATTACATGTCATTTCATGGTGAATACTTTAAAATTCAGTAACACTTAGAACTTGTTAGCTACCTTGGCAGATTTGTTCCTGATCTATTTCCCATTGATCAGACAGATATTAGAAAGTTTTCAGTCTTTAACGTTCTTTTATAAAATGCAACTTTAGAAGGAAATGCAGCTATCGAATCATGGAAAGTTGGGCATGGAGCAAAAAGTGTTGTTTAATGCTTAGCTCAGCCATTTACTAATTTCCTATTCCTGAGCAATTATTTCCATATCTGCAAAATTAAGAGAATGATGTATTATAGTGTTAGAATAGTAAATGAGAAAAAGCATGTGAAAATACTTTGTATACTATAAATTCTATGTAGGTATTACATATCACTCATCTGCAATCTTGCCAATGTTTTAACAAATAACTGTATATCAAGAGTCCATTCTGTGCTTAATGATCTAACAGATGAAAACAACATGAAGCAAAAAAACAACAGTAAGAGACTTGATCCTACCAGCATGAAGAGTACAGTGCAGGTGGGAAGGTAAGTAACATACATATACATGGGAAGTCAGTAGGATTAATTCTGAAGAAATCTTTCAGAAAAAGATAGTATAAAATAAGGTACTATCTATGTTCCTAAAATCTAGATGTTTTCACATTAGGGGCGTGATTACTATTGCTTGTTCTCACTTAGAAGCACTCTAGCTGATGGTTTTTCAGCTAAGACTTCAAGGTATTGCACTATTTGAATTGATGGAAAGGAAAGAGCCTGACTCTTGATCAGAAGTAATAGAAAAACAAGTAGTGTAGAGAGTGAAGATAAAAAATATGATACAAGGAGAAGATGAAAGATTTCCATAAAAAAAGGAGTTAATTTTGAGAAGGCTGAGTGAGCTGGAAAGTGAAAGACTGGTTGCAACTGATAGAAGCCCTGAAACTTGGAAGAGAAGGGAAAGAACAAGATGATGTGAGTAGGAGGAAGAAGAGGGTTATGGACAGTATAGTTTAAGATATATTAATTTTGATATGTCACTGCGATACTCAAGTAGAGATGTCTACTCTATTTTTTTCTTTTTTTGAAAATTGTGTTGAGGTACGTACAATAAATGCACAAACCTTCACGTACAACTTGATGAATTTTTCTCTATGTATACATTCATGTAACCATCAGACAGATCAAGCAAATATTGTCTCTGATTATTACCCCTTCACCTATTTTACCCATCCCCTGACCCCCCTTCCCCTATGGCAACCACCAGTCTGTTCTCTGGTTTTATGAATCCATTTCAGTTTTGTTTGTTCCTTTGTTTTTTGTATTCCACTTACAAGTGAAATCATATGGTACTTATCTTTCTCTGACTTATTTTACTTAGCAAAATATTCTCTAGGTCCATACATGTTGCCACAAATGGCAAGATTTTTTAATGTCTGAGTAATATTCCATTGTATATGTATGTACCATATCTTTATCCATTCATCTACCAATGGACATTTATGTTGTTCCCATATTTTGGCTCCTGTAAATAATGCAGCAATAAACATAGCAGTGCACATACCTTTTTGAATTAGTGATATTGTTTTCTTTGGGTAAATTCACAGAAGTGGAATTGGTGCATCATATGGTATTTGTATGTTTAGTTTTTTGAGAAACCTCCATACTACTTTCCATAGTGGCCACACCAATTTGTAATCCCACTTGCAGTGTACAAGGACTCCCTTTTCTCCACATCCTTATCAATGTTTGTTATTTCTTGTCTTGTTGACAGACATTCTGACAGGTGTGAGGTGATAGCTCATTGTCGTTTTGATTTGCATCTCCCTGATGGTTAGTGATGTACAGCATCTCTCCATGTCTGCTGGCATCTGTATGCCTTATTTTTTGGCAAAATGTCTATTCAGATCCTCTGCCCATTTTTTAATCAGATTATTTTAATTTTTGGCATTGAGTTGTGTGAGTTCTTTATGTTGTGGATATTAGTGCCTTATCAGATATAGCATTTGCAAATACATCCCCCCACATAAATAGGCTGCCTTTTCATTTTGTTGATGGTTTCCCTTGCTACGGAGAAGCCTTTTTATTTGCTGTAGCCTCAAATACCTACTCTTTAAGCCATGAAATTTATAGATTTGTTTTACCTTCTAATTGGATAAAACAGAAACCCATAACCAAAATGCCCTTGGTATATTTTAAAGAAAACTGAAACAAATATTGTCTAGGGCAGTGTAAACTGCTAATATAATTTGGTATTGAAAAACTGTACTTAGTGTCTTTGTGAAATGGACTGAAGTGTCTTTTTAAATGATGTATCATACTGATTGTTGTCACCAAGAGTGATTTTGCAAAAATATTCTTGAAAAATATTTAAGGTTTTCAGAATTTAAGTTTTCTTAAATCTAAGGAAGATCAGCTGAAAGATGATATTGCATCCTTTAACTATTCAACAGTTTAAACTTCAGAATTATTAAATCTCACGTACTCAATAATATTTAAAATGTTATTAATAGGACTTCTATCTGTGGGGGAAAGAAAACAAGCAAAGCCTTGGAATTAGTTTTGATCAGAGTGTAAATAACTTATTTCTAAACCCGTAACAAGTCCCAGTCCTTCCCCCCAATTTATTACTGAGTGAGTTTTCTCTTTCTCTCCCATTGTATTGCACACTGGTTCACCCTTATATTTATACAGCCATTTACCATGTCAATGTCACTCATTCACAAACACTTCATCTCAAAGGATATGTTTTAAGCATTTCTGCCTCTCTGCTGGGTGTATCTTGATCTCTTTGGAATCTTCCACCTCTGACAATCTGATGGAAGCTATGAGTTCATTCCCACAAAAACACATGTGCAAAGACACATATATCACATTTTGCACATAATTTCAGGGAAAATATTCTGAAACTCTTGAGGCAATATGGAAAACAGGATAAGATATCCTGAGTTAGTGTTTAACAAACATTCCTGGACAAAGGAGGAATTCAGTATGTACTTGTCAGTGGATTAACTACTCTGGGAGAACTGAGGCAGATAATTGGTAATAGTCCAAGGAGAGGAAAGAGTGGGAGATTTAGGAGAGAAAAAAAACTTTCACCTTAGGTATTAATCTAGCTCCAGCATTCTTTTTCTAGTAAAGATTTGTTCCCAAGGACACATTTCTTATAGAGAAGCAGGTAGTAAATCTGTTTATGTGGGAAGCCTCAGAATACAAGGCCTTGAAGAACTTTCTGCTCCAAAGTAAAAATAGAAGTGACAGTGAGCAGGAAGGAGGAAGGAGGAGGATATGCTAGAAGGCAAATCACGCTCTTGGTTTCCTGATGAAGCCTGACTCAGAAGCTACCAAAGATATTGACCAATCACCAGGCAGAAGAGCTGAGCCCTGCAAAGTACAGTTCAGAAGGCGGCTCAGATGGGTGGTCTCTGAAGCATTTCAAAAATTGAATGACTCCAACAAGATCAGTAAGAACAGTCATAGCTGTTACTGATACAATTATCATTCATTGAACATTTCTCTGTCAATCGCCATACTAATCACTTTACATGCATTGTCTCTCAAGAGGTTGAATATGTTTTATTACCTCAGAAGCTTGAATATATTTCAATAAAGTTTTAAAAATGAATATGGGTCTATCCCTCTACCCAGTGCCCTATACACTAGGAGTCCGGGAAAGGGAAGTAAAATTTGAAATGAATTGAAATATGAGTGATTAGCTGACATCTAATGTACACAGTCAAGATACGTACTCATCTGTATGCCAGGCCAGTATTTAATCTTCCAAAATCACAAAGACAGAAAAAGAAAGACCAATTTAAAAATTACTTTTATATCTGAAGTTCTACTAATATATACTTTTAACTAGTACTATTACTGACACTAATTAACATCTTGCTTTTCTCATGTAATAAATTTGATTACCAGCTATAATCTCAACATAGTGTAAATGCTCTAATAATAGTTTTGGGGCACAAAACTTGAGGAATCCTCTTTGGAAATAAGATCTAGTTTTAAATATTTCCATCTCAAATAAGCTTTCCTTCAATAAGCCAAAAATGTATTTGAGAAGCATAATTAGCACTCTCAAACAAGCAATAATACATCTATTTCTCCTAATAGAAGGTCTAGATAGAGAAATTATGTTTAAACATCTTAGGAGAAAAAACATACTTCATTCAAACGATAAATGCTTATTAAGTATCAGCTATGCACAAGGTATTGTTTGAGCAATAAAGACAATTAAGATATCATCCTTATTCTCAAGGAATTCATGTTGTAGTAAGAAGGTAACAACTATATTACAACCAAACCACTATATTATAAGGTAGAAGTGCAAGTGTCACAGGAAATCATCATCTTAATACTAAGAGGCATTCTGTCCTAACATGTGAGGCTCCCAGATCACAAGACGAAACAGTACTTATCTATCATGAAATTTTTTGATTGACTTAAATAGTGTATCTGTCTATCCACAATGTATTTTATTTAAATATCCGTTTCCTTTATTTTAGCAGTAACTAATACATTGTCTTACATTTTTTCACTGAAAATATGGGTCTTTCTTAGTGCTGTAGTTATATTATATTTTTCTTTGAACAAAATTAATTTTTTTTTGAATCTAGAATATCTGCGTGAATGCTCATCTCATAGTGAACAATAGAAATATATGTTCTGACTGGGGACCTAAAACACAGGAATATATACTAATTAAAATATAGGTCATCACAGCTATAAGTGTTATAAACACATTTTCGTTCTTAATTTTCTGCTGCACATCTATGATAAGCAACATTTAAGTTATGTTTAATTTTAGCGAATCATGTCAAATGTCTTTTGACTCTTCAGCCTTTAGCAGAGTGGGTATCATTTGCAATCTTGACATTGATCCATGTCTGTTTAAAATGAAATTCAATGTAAAATACTGAGAGCAAAAGCATTTTGTCTACAAACAATTTTTCTTGAAAAGCAAAGCAATCGAGGTATTTTTTGGAGGATGGATTTTAGGACCAAGTGCACTCTATATTCATGAACGATTAATGCTTCTCGTCCTCTGACTTTTGAGTACATTAGTAAGTCTTTAAAGCATACAAAAAGTTATTTTCCTCTGCCACTTTCCCAGATCCATTGTAGTTAGCCCAACTCCTATTTACCTGCTCCAAGGCAATGAATTAGTTGGTGAGGTAGCTGGAAAATGCATATATAAAATGTTAAAAAAAAAGTAGAATCAGCATTATGATAAGCTCTATCTTTTATGATAGAAGTTAAATACATTTTTATGAACATCTTCTGGAAACATATTTCTGAGCTCTCCACTGCTCTCTTAGTGTACTTACCAGAGTCAACTGAGTGCCGTACACTCATCACCCCCATGTTATTTCTGTGAAATAAACTTTTGCCGCTTCCTCAGCCAACTCCACTTGGCCCGCAATGACCTCGCTATTCTCAAACCAACTGACATGGTATGTCTTACCAAAGCTCAGTTTTCCACCTCATCCAGATCTGTGCTCATATGTGACCTTCCATGACCACCCTATTTATAAATATATTCTGCCTTTATCTCCTGCTCCCCAATCAGGCATTCTCTTTTTTTCTTTAATTTTTTTAAATTTTGATTTCTTTACTAGCACTTACCAAGATAAAACATATGACCACCAAAGTCCCTCCTTTTCTTCCTTCTACCCTCCTTCTCTTCTTTCTCCTTCCTTCTTTTCTCCACTTAACTTCTTTTATGCCACTGCCAAAAAAGAAGATCTTTGAGGGCTGGAAGTTATTGATACTGAGTAATTTTGAGCTAATGTTAAGAGTTTTTTGAATAAATGAAAGAATAAATTATCTAGGTCCTATTGGCAAAAATGATATTCTCTGCACTGAGTCCCAGCTATCACACTGAACAGCTATGTGACTGTAAGCAAGCAGTCTCATTTTTCCACCCCTTTCCTATTTAAAAAATAGGGATAATAACAGTACAAATCTCACAGAGGGCTTGCAGTAGGACTGAATGAGTAATACACAAAAATAGTTAGACTAGCACCTGCCATGCAATTAAAGTTCTATGTATGTAAACTATCATTATTATAAGAAATTTTGTAAATACTCCTAAAAATTCTTATTTCTTAACACATCTCCCATATTCATTCTTTTTGTTTTAACATATTTGTTAAATAACTAAAATGTGTGTGATCATTCTAGTTTATATATATAATTTATTTTGGTATCATTAATCTACAATTACATATGAAATTTTATGGTTATTAAACTACCCCTTCACCAGGTCGCCCCCCACCAGCCCCATTACAGTCACTGTCCATCAGCATAGTGAGATGCTATACAATCACTACTTGTTTTCTCTGAGTTGTACATGTGTGATCATTCTTAACAATTTTACATTTTGAAGTATTTTTAAATCCTTAAGATCAACATACTGCCTTAAACCAAAGACCCATTAAAGATAATTATAACATTTTATTTATAATAGTGTCTGAACATTTGCAGGAACTCCAAGATGAAAAATACTATAGAAGCTTTTTAGTCTGATGTAGTCCCACTTGTTTGTAGTATAGTTTGAAATCAGAGAGTAAGATACTTCCCTGCCCTCACTGGCTTTCTTCTCCTTTCTTAAGATTTCCTGGTCTATTCAAGGGTTTTTTCTCCTGTGTGGGTGTCGTTCCATACAAATTTTAGGATTATTTGCTCTAGTTCTTTAAAAATGACATTGGTATTTTGATAACAATTGCACTGAATCTGTAGATTGCATTGGGCAGAATGGCCATTTTGATAATGTCAATTCTTCCTATCACGGGGCACGAATTAGCTTTGCATTTATTTGTGTCTTCTTCAGTTTCTTTCATCAGTGTTTTACACTTTTCAGAGTACAGGTCTTTCATCTCCTTATTTAAATTTATTCCTAGGTATTTTACAGTTTCAAATAAGATTGATTTCTTAATTTCTCTTTCTGTTCACTATTTGTATACAGAAATGCTGTATATTGATTTTGTATCCTTCAAATTCACTAAATTCATTTATTAATTTTAGTAGTTTTTTGGTGGAGTCTTCAGGGTTTTCTATATATAGTATCATGTCATGTGCAAATAAGGAAGGTTTTAATTCTTCCTTTCCTATTTGGATAACATTATTTCTTTTTCAGAAGAACAAAAACCACATGATCATCTCCATAGATGCTGAAAAAGCATTTGACAAAATTCAGCATCGATTCCTGATTATAACTCTCAACAAAATGAGTATAGACGGCAAGTACCTCAACATCATAAAGGCCATATATGACAAAATGACAAACCCACAGCTACGATCATACATAACGGCGAGACGCTGAAAGGTTTTCATCTCAGATGGAGAACAAGACAGGGATGCCCACTCTCTCCACTGTTATTCAACACACTACTGGAGGTCCTAGCCACAGCAATCAGACAAAACAAAGACATACAAGGAATCCAGATTGGTAAACAAGAAGTCAAATTGTCACTATTTGCAGATGACATGATACTGTACATAAAAAACCCTAAAGACTCCATTCCAAAACTACTAGAACTAATATCTGAATTCAGCAAAGTTGCAGGATACAAAATTAACACACAGAAATCTGTTGCTTTCCTATACACTACTGATGAACTAACAGAAAGAGAAATCAGAAAAACAATTCCATACACAATTGCATCAAAAAGAATAAAATAATGAGGAATAAACCTAACGAAGGAAGTGAAAGACCTCTACTCTGAAAACTACAAGACACTCCTAAGAGAAATTAAAGAGGACAGTAAAAAATGGAAATGCATCCCATGCTCTTGGCTAGGAAGAATAAATATTGTCAAAATGTCTATACTACCTAATGCAATCTACAGATTCAAAGAAATCCCTATCAAACTACCAACAGCTTTCTTCAATGAACTGAACAAATAATTCTAAAATTCATATGGCACCACGAAAGACCCCGAATAGCCAAAGCAATCCTGAGAAGCAGGAATAAAACACTGGGAATTACACTCCCTGACTTCAAGCTCTACTACAAAGCCACAGTAATCAAGACAATTTGGTATTGGCACAAAAACAGACCCACAGACCAGTGGAACAGAATAGAAAATCCAAATATCAACCCAAACATATACAGTCAATTAATATTTGATAAAGGAGCCTTGGATATACAATGGGGAGATGACAGCCTCTTCAGCAGCTGGTGTTGGAAAAACTGCACAGCTACATGTAAGAGAATGAAACTGGAATACTGTCTAGCCGCATACACAAAGGTAAACGCAAGGTGGATCAAAGACCTGAATGTAAGTCATGAAACCATAAAACTCTTAGAAAAAAACATAGGCAAAAAACTCTTGCACATTAACATGAGCAGGTTCTTTATGAACATATCTCCCCAGGGCAAGGGAAAGAAAACAAAAATGAACAAGAGGGACTATATCAAGCTGAAAAGCTTCTGTACAGCAAAGGACACCATCAGTAGAACAAAAAGACATCCTATAGTATGAGAGAATATATTCATAAAAAACATCTGATAAAGGGTTGACATCCAAAATATATAAAGAATTCATGCACCTTAACAAACAGAAAGCAAATAATCCAATTAAGAAATGGGCAGAGGACATGAATAGACACTTCTGTAAAGAAGAAATTCAGATGGCCAACAGGCACATGAAAAGATGCTCCACATCACTAATCATCAGAGAAATGCAGATTGAAACCACGAGATATCACCTCACACCAGTGAGGATGGCCAACATCCAAAACACAAACAACAAATGTTGGCGAGGATGTGGAGAAAAGGGAACCCTCCTACACTGCTGGTGGGACTGCAAATTAGTTCAACCATTTTGGAAAACAGTATGGAGGTTCCTCAAAAAACTCAAAATAGAAATACCATTTGACCCAGTAATTCCACTCC
Organism: Smutsia gigantea; assembly: GCA_032199065.1. Taxonomy (NCBI): domain Eukaryota; kingdom Metazoa; phylum Chordata; class Mammalia; order Pholidota; family Manidae; genus Smutsia; species Smutsia gigantea. The sequence continues at coordinate 28,853 of JAVSCE010010506.1, forward strand.
TAGGAATTAACCCTAAGAATGCATCAGCCCAATTTGAAAAAGATAGATGCACCAATATGTATATTGCAGTACTATTTACAATAGCCAAGAAATGGAAGCAACCTAAGTGCCCATCAGTAGATCAATGGATAAAGAAGATATGGAACATATACACAATGGGATATTATTTTGCCATAAGAAGAAAACAAATCCTACCATTTGCTACAACATGGATGGAGCTAGAGGGTATTATGCTCAGTGAAATAAGCCAAGCCGAAAAAGACAAGTATCAAATGATTTCACTCATATGTGGAGTATAAGAACAAAGAAAAAATACTGAAGGAACAAAACAGCAGCAACCTCACAGAACCCAAGAACGGACTAATAGTTACCAAAGGGAAAGGGACAGGGGAAAATGGGTGGGAAGGAAGGGATAAGAGGGAAAAAGGGGCATTACGTTTAGCAGATGTAATGTTGGGGGGGTGTGGGGAGGGCTGTACAACTTAGAGAAGACAAGTAGTGATTCTATAGCATCTCACTATGCTGATGGACAGTGACTGTAATAGGGTTGGTGGGGGGGGACCTGATGAAGGGGTAGTTTAATAACCATAACATTGCACATGTAATTGTAGATTAATGATAATAAAATAAATTTTATTAAAAAAAGAAATGCTTCAAAAAATAATAATAAATGGTCATGGTTGAGTATTGCCTCTGTAAAGAGACTGCTTAGATTTGAATCTACACTCTACTACGTGATCGTTTTGCAACCCTGGAAGGTGACTTCTTTCTACAGTTTTCTCACTTAAAAATTACAAATAAATTCATACCAATGTCATGTTTTGGGGAATACTAAATAGAAAGAACTATGGAAAGTACACAGAGAAGTACCTGACATGTAGTAAGAATTCAAGAATATGGTTACCCTGCTTTTGTCCCCAGATCCCCCTGAATACCCGTCCTATGTTCTAATTGATCTCGCATTCTTTCTCTAGGTCTTTCCCAATGAGAACCCCTGTGTTCTCGTATCGGATCAGCTATAAATTAATTATATTAATCCACATTGAAACGTGTATAGCTATTGCTAATCCTCCCAAATGTGTTTTGATTCTTAATACAAAAAATGGCCTATGGTGGAGTTCATATTAGAGTTAAATAATAACTGGGTTTGGATGTGTTCTCCGCTTAACCATGTCTACCTCAGAATTGAAGAGAATAAGATTCAACAACTTCCATTACCATTAGGCTCAGGAAACAGTGGAAGTTGTGTGAGCACCAGTGGGGAAACAACAAGAGATGAGGTTGGAGAGTTTGTCCAAAGCTAGATCCTTGATCCCACCCCACCTCTGTCATTCTAGGAGGGAGCTCAGGACCATGTGGTTTACAGCTAAGGGAGCAAATGAGATGGCCTCTCCTGTCAGGGATGCACCTATGACTAAGGGCCGAAGGAGCCTAGTGACTTCTTACAGATTAGGACATTGTTATTGAATAATTTTAAAACACAAATATAATTTACTTCAAAATTAGAGTCACAGGAATAATGACTATATTAAAATGGCGTTATCTTTTCACTGAGGAGAATAAAGACTGTATCCAATATTCAGTGATGGTGTTAGATTTGTATTTTTGATAAATAGAAAACTAGTTCTTATACATATTGAGAGAATTTAAAACATTTAGTTTTTCTTTGTTAAATGCTGAGGTGTATGATTGAGTAGGTGAAAATTATAAAAGGCTTCCTCTGTGTGCAGGTCCAGGCAGGTAACTAATGCCCTCCTTTTTTTGCATCTGTAACATGAAGAATCTCTTCATTATCAAAATCAAATAAGGCAATAGAAATGTTTTAAAATACAGTGCTATACCCCACAGAAATCTAACACCAGATAGTTCCCATCATTCCTGTGACACTAAATTAATGAAGTTATTTTAAAAACTACAGTGCCATACAACTGTAATGAAAACAATGATTTGTTATCACTAGAAGAGCAAAACAGAAAAGGTGCTTAATAGTACAGGCCATTCGTTTGGACATTTAAACATTATTGTTCTATCTCTCTGCCATCAATTTTGTTCTAAACATTACCTGTAGGCTATTCTTTGCATGTACAAACTGAAAAACATTAAAATATTGGCACATTTCTTTTAAACATGCCAATTACATAAACACGTGAAGAGGTTGCTCCCTTTTTTACCTATATATTTTTGTGAAGCTAATTGAAAACATGTACAAACTAAGAATTAAACTTCTTAGTTGTTGACAAAAGATAAATCCTGTTAGTAGAGATTAGCATGGGGCGTAAAGCACCAAGCTCTCCGTGATTCTATAGGAAGATAATTCACTGAGACAGTAGAATGAAAGAAAAAGGCAAGATAAAGAGAGGGTAAAAAGGGAACAGTTGAGAAAGAAAGAGAATTTATGAATTACTATCTTACTCTTTTAGCTGGAGAGCTACTACTACTTGGACTTCTACTCTGGCCGTGAGCAGTAATACGCTTCAATGCATGCAGGTCGGAAAGTCCAGAAGTTGAGAGAAATAAAACTGTTGCTGCGTGTTCAATATATAAATGATGAAACAGATTCCCATAGGCATAACAGAACTTGTCTACCCCACTTTTTCCCTGAAGGAGTCGGCTCTCTCCTATTGTCAGCATTCACTTTGTGGTGTCTAGGAATGGTTCAGACAGTAACTATAATTCCCATGGGGAAAAAACTGTATCTTGAATATCAGGTACTTTGTCTTTCTTGTTCTTTCTTTCTTACGATTTTTTTTTTTTTACAATTTAAAACCAGGGCAGTTTTGGTCAATTTAGGAATATGTTGGCTTTTTGTTGAAATGTCATTTTCTTTAATTATTAAACTCAGATGTATCTCAATGTGACTTCGTGGCTTTTTAATATTATACTTTAATAAAAACACTAAACATAGACATATTATTTACAATGTCATGTTGTTAATGAAGTTTTTAACATAAGAATTTCCTGTATACAGACAGATAAAAATCCAGCACTGTTAGGCAATAATGGTCTTGTGTATATAAAATTAAATATAAACCGTTTGGTCTTGGACTTTGAATATTGGCTAAAATAGGATGGTGATGTTTTTCTATATATAAAAGAGAATTTGGCACTCCAGAAATACACTCTAATGCCCAGTGGTTCACTTTATTCATTCCTCACATCTGAAGGAAATGCCAGGGATTAGGTGAAAAGGCAGCCTTGTAAACTAGGATCTAGCAGACATGCCAAGTCAGAAAGAGATGCAACTGCATTGTTACCTTGTCTTTCTCCAGAGAAACTGTGTCAGTGTCACCTTACTTATTACTCCTGCTAATGCAATGCCTGAAAGCTAGAGGAGGTCAACCAGGCCTTCGTGACCTGGGTCGTACCACATGTCCTTGTTGCAAAGGCCATTAAGTCATTTTTCCTGAAAATATTTGATTTTATTTTCTCAAATATAAGCCATGTCCTTATTTCATAGGTGGTACACAAGGACCCCCCCACTTTCATCTTGCATAGAATACTGGGGTCTAGCACAGCGAGGAAAAACGTACCCAGCTGGCTCTTTCTCCTTACAGTAACTCTCACATAAAATTACCTCTGAAAATAGATTATGAATAATCCATCTGAAAAGCAATCTGGGGGATGCTGCACAATCCAGACAGTCCGCAGCCTTCATCAGCTCTGAATTTCCCATGATGAGGAGAATGAGGTACGAGGATGTCTCAGGGTCTCCGTCACAAGACACATGTGGATTTTGGAAGTACTAGGCCAATCCAAGGATCTGAAATTCATTTGAACAATTATTTGTGTTATCCAGTGGTTTTCAGAGGTAAAAAATACTTATGCAGATTCATGGTTTAACAACCTCCCCTTTTGCTTGCGTTATTTGGGAGTAATCAGATGAAATTAGAAGAAAGAAAAGTTATTTTATTAATTATCCTAAACCTTACTTACATGACTCATTGTCACACTTTGAAAATGTCAATACTGTTCGGTGTAGCTGTGTACGTTTTGTCTGTGTATTTCCATGTGTTTTTGACTTCATGTTTATCAAAATACACGAGCAAATCTCAATGTAGCAATTAGTAAATCAAACTACCTGCTTCCAAGCTAGCGTCCGGGGTGGGGTGACATGCAAGGAGGCTGGCCCAGAGAGGAAATGGGCTTAAGGAAAACAGGAGGCTGCCCCCTAGAGGCCACACTTGGAAACTCTCACCAGAGGTGTGAGGTGGATTTGCTTTCCTGTTCATTCCTGTGAGAACTGAAAAGATGTTTATAGTCAGGGCAGGTGTAGGAGGAGGACAAGAGATAGTATGTCTCCTTTAAGCAACTGCAGTATACGAATGTTCCACATTTTAATAACTCTCTGATCCTATTTGCATTGAAGTGCCTGTGTGCATTTTATCCTTGACTACCTACTTGAACTATTTAGAAAGAAAACATTTATTGCAGGAAACAACACAGAACTCCTTTTACTTATATAATAACTTTCGGAAAAATACTAATGAATTACATGATCTCTAAGAACTTTAATATTATAAGCAAAGCTACATTTTACAAACAGAGAAACAGTTTCACTGGGATAAGGTAATAATACCAAGTTTCAGTACCATGCATGGATTTGAATTACTGGGTAATTCGACCAAAAATTAATTCCTGACCGAGGCACTTAACTAAATATCTTAGTCACAGTATTTCAGGTGGCTGTAGCAGGTTGTACTCTGTATATGCAATGAAATGTCAGACAGAGCTTTTAGGAAATTTAGGAAATTACATCTTAACCAAGTAGTTTCACCAGATCCTTATACTAACCAACAAAGACCATTCTCATTCCACATGGAAAATTCACAGCTCCCATTTGTAGCAACAGCTAAGAAATAAACACATTTATTATCTTCATCTGCTTTACTATTTTCCAGAGCTCCTCTTTAACAAAATGACTCCCTATGTTTCTATTAACATGTTCAACATACTACATTTGAGACCGATGTAGGAATGGCCAGTATTTTTTCTTTGTATCTCCATGACAGCAGTAACCAAAAAAGATTGACTTTGATCTCCCCTCATATACATTACTAGTAATTTCTGGAAAACAGTGTGCCCCATTCCTTCTAAGCACTGAGTGTATGTGTAAAGACAAAACAAACCCAAAGAGAATCAGAATTAGTTCTAAACAATGAGAACTTGTCATTTAACTAAATGTAAACACTTTACAAATTATAGAAACAGTTTCTTAAAATCTTTGCATTTTTCAAAGAATGACAGAAAATTCATTTCTAACACTATCATAAGTGTGCTATTTTTACTCTAAATTAGTTTTAATTTATTTAGAACTCCCTTAAAAGTATTGTTTTTAAATTAAGGAAACGTGCATTTATTTATTTTTTAAGTTTATTTTGATATCATTAATTTACAATTAAATGAGTAATATGGTCATTACACTACCCCTTTCATCGGGTCGCCCCCAACCCCATTACAGTCACTGTCCATCAGCGTAGTGAGATGCCATAGAGTCACTACTTGTCCTCTCTGTGTTGTGCAGCCCTCCCCGTGCCCCTCTAACATTACATCTGCTAATCATAATGTCCCCTTTCCCCCTAGCCCCTCCCTTCCCACCCATCCTCCTCTGTCCCTTTCCCTTTGGTAACTATTAGTCCATTCTTGGGTTCTGTGAGTCTCCTGCTGTTTTGAGGAAACATGTATTTAAAAGGAGGCTTCTTCACAATAGGAGGTCTAAAATTGTATTTAATAGTACAGAAATAGCATCTCCAGAGCTAACTACATGTACAGCATAAAAATATTTTTCATTATACACTTTAGAAGTTTTTTGCTTATTCATTAAAACAGCAAAGGTTAAAGTTGTATTCATATATACAAGAAAGGATGGCATGCTTTCTTACTTGCAATAGGTTGAATGAATATGTTTCCAATATAGCTTAAAATAAGTTTATTTTCCTATTACCAGCACATATGAGGAGGATGACATTTATCCACCCAGCTACTGATGCCGGGGTTCTTGTTCACAAAGCTGGATAATGAGCTTAGCAAACAGACAAGGTAGGAGAGCAAGGTACAGGATTTTATTTAGAAATAAAGTGACAGGACAGAGCTCCCGCCTCACGCCAGGAGGGGACAAGGGAGTCCGGTGTGCTGCGTTGTCAAGGCTTTTAATAGGCAGATTAGAAATTTTCGAGAACATGAGAAAAAGTTTAGGGGTGTAGCCCTGCCACGTGTGTCTGAACAACCCGAATTGACTTAACCCAGGGAATTCCACCCCCCGGATTTCTCTCTGGAACCCCTGAGTCCCGGTCTAGGAGCACATCAAAAGGCAGCCTGCCCAGCCCCCAAGGCGGCCTGAGGCATTGTGTGTTTGCTAAAGAGTAAGTTAAGAATTCTGCTTCCCAAACTTCCCGGGTGTTAAAATGCAATTTCATCTTTAAGGTGGAATCTTCCCTGCCTTTCACTCTGTTGTATACATCTGGGTCTGCATGCTACATTAGTTGCCCCGTTTGTCCTGGGCCTTTTAGCATGCTAAAGTGAATCTTACAAGTGGTTAGCATAATAACAACATGGGGTACTCTTCTTTACCTGAGGAACACCAACTGATCTCTCTGAAGAATGACTCTTGAAATTAATGTTTAACACAGAGTTTTGGTAGGGGGTTTCCTTGCACGTAGTTACATTGCTCTGACTGCAAATATTGTGCCTTGCTTCTTCCAGAGGCCCTCCCCCTACTCTTGACTACACCCGCAGTCCCTGTCTCACTACCACACTTTATCTTATAGTCAATATGAACGTGGCTCTTCAAGAACTCTCTTAAAATGACAGAGAAGCTGAAGAAAAAATGCTGTTTTCTGGGGATTGGAAAGATCAAATCTGTGCTTTAAAAACTGTCCACATTTGATGGACAGGTATGAATCAAGTTTACAAAAATGTTATTAAAAAATATTGATTAATTCATAAAGGAATTATAAGGATACGATCCACCCCCCTTTCCTAAACAATGATAATCATGTCACTCAATTATGTAAAAGACCAAGTTAACTTTTATGCAAATGTTCAAAGATAAAAGAAAAAACACCCAATAAAAGCCTTAGAAAGAAATGTTATCACCCCACTAGGTTCAAATCATATGAAAATATAATTTCAACTTGCTTCCTCTATGTAGAAATGCATCTTCTTCTACTGAGAGGTTTTTAAACCCATGATTCATACAAAAATGACTTCTTCCCAAAGCCATAGAAGAGTTGTTAAAGGAAAAGTGGTAGACTTCCATCATTAATGTAGCTTCTGGGTACTCCTAGCCTTTCAACCGAAGAACTACTACAAACACCTCCAAGACTTTGTCATCTTTCTCTGAAGCGTACTTTCTAGTTTCAGTAAATTGTATGCTAATGTCCGCACAATGTCTCTAATCCTCTTTAGAAAAAGTTATGTAATTAAAAAAACATATATATATATATATATATATATATATATACATACCTACACACACATATGTAGAGACATCCTTAAATTCTAGTTAAAATTACTTGTTTACTTAGACTGCCATGTCCTTTATCCCTGTTTAAATAGCTTTGGTCAATTTCAGTGGAAAACATATTCAGTTAAAAAGAATCACTTACAAAACTTTTGATACAGATGTATTTATGACAAACAAATCATTTAAAATTAAAAAAATCATAAGTGGATCAGATATTTAATTTTAAAAAGCATTATTTCTTAGCAAAATGTTTGCAAGATGCATATCTAAATTATTCTATGAATCTAAA
>JAVSCE010010507.1:0-58370 GCA_032199065.1 Smutsia gigantea
GGAAACAAAAGTAAAAATGAACAAGTGGGACTATATCAAGCTGAAAAGCTTCTGTACAGCAAAGGACACCATCAGTAGAACAAAAAGACATCCTACAGTATGGGAGAATATATTCATAAAAACCGTATCTGATAAAGGGTTGACATCCAAAATATATAAAGAACTCATGCACCTTAACAAACAGAAAGCAAATAATCCAACTAAGAAATGGGCAGAGGACATGAATAGACACTTCTCAAAAGAAGAAATTCAGATGGCCAACAGGCACATGAAAAGATGCTCCACATCGCTAATCATCAGAAAATGCAGATTAAAACCACAATGAGATATCACCTCACACCAGTGAGGATGGCCAACATCCAAAACACAAACAACAACAAATGTTGGCGAGGATGTGGAGAAAAGGGAACCCTCCTACACTGCTGGTGGACTGCAAATTAGTTCAACCATTGTGGAAAGCAGTATGGAGGTTCCTCAAAACTCAAAATAGAAATACCATTTGACCGTTCACTCTAGGAATTTACCCTAAGAATGCAGCAGCCCAGTTTGAAAAGTTAGATGCACCTATATTTATTGCAGCACTATTTACAATAACAAGAAATGGAAGCAACCTAAGTGTCCATCAGTAGATGAATGGATAAAGAAATGTGGTACATATACACAATGGAATATTATACAGCCATAAGAAGAAAACAAATCCTACCATTTGCAACAACATGGATGGAGCTAGGGAGTATTATGCTCAGTGAAATAAGCCAAGCCGAAAAAGACAAGTACCAAATGATTTCACTCATATGTGGAGTATAAGAACAAAGAAAAAATACTGAAGGAACAAAACAGCAGCAGACTCACAGAACCCAAGAACGGACTAATAGTTACCAAAGGGGAAAGGGACTGGGGAAAATGGGCGGGAAGGGAGGGATAAGAGGGAAAAAGGGGCATTACGATTAGCAGATGTAATGTTGAGGGGGCACGGGGAGGGCAGTACAACTCAGAGAAGACAAGTAGTGATTCTATAGCATCTCACTACGCTGATGGACAGTGACTGTAATGGGGTTGGTGGGGGGGACCTGATGAAGGGAGTAGTTTAATAATCGTAATATTGCACATGTAATTGTAAATTAATGATAATAAAATAAATTATATTAAAAAAAAAGAAGAAGAAAACAAATCCTACACCATTTGCAACAACATGGATGGAGCTAGAGGGTATTATGCTCAGTGAAATAAGCCAAGCCGAAAAAAGACAAGTATCAAATGATTTCACTCATATGTGGAGTATAAGAACAAAGAAAAATACTGAAGGAACAAAACAGCAACCGACTCACAGAACCCAGGACGGACTAATAGTTACCAAAGGGAAAGGGACTGGGGAAAATGGGCGGGAAGGGAGGGATAAGAGGGAAAAAGGGGCATTACGATTAGGAGACGTAATGTTGGGGGAGCACGGGGAGGGCAGTACAACTCAGAGAAGACAAGTAGTGGTTCTATAGCATCTCACTACGCTGATGGACAGTGACTGTAATGGGGTTGGTGGGGGGACCTGATGAAGGGGTAGTTTAATAATCGTAATATTGCACATGTAATTGTAAATTAATGATAATAAAATAAATTATATTAAAAAAAAAAGAAGAAGAAAACAAATCCTACCATTTGCAACAACATGGATGGAGCTAGAGGGTATTATGCTCAGTGAAATAAGCCAAGCCGAAAAAGACAAGTATCAAATGATTTCACTCATATGTGGAGTATAAGAACAAGAAAAAATACTGAAGGAACAAAACAGCAGCAGACTCACAGAACCCAAGAACGGACTAATAGTTACCAAAGGGAAAGGGACTGGGGAAAATGGGCGGGAAGGGAGGGATAAGAGGGAAAAAGGGGCATTACGATTAGCAGATGTAATGTTGGGGGGGCACGGGGAGGGCAGTACAACTCAGAGAAGACAAGTAGTGATTCTATAGCATCTCACTACGCTGATGGACAGTGACTGTAATGGGGTTTGTGGGGGGGACCTAATGAAGGGGTAGTTTAATAATCGTAATATTGCACATGTAATTGTAAATTAATGATAATAAAATAAATTATATTTTAAAAATAAAAATAAATAAATAAATTGTCCATTTTTTCATTAACTATGTACAGGATAATGTTAGTAAACCTTTTGTCTATGAATGTTTATTCTAAGTTTTATGATAGTTTTTATATGCAGAAGATTTTTATGCATGAAACCTATCACCGTTTTCTTTGTAATGCTATTATTTTTTTATTTTTAAGAAGTCTTTTTCCATCCTAAGATTAAACAGGTATTCTTATAGTTTCATTTTTTAATTGAACACCTTGATCCCCCTGGCATTTCATATTATAATAAGAACTTAGTATGTATTTTTATCCAAAATAGTTCACTTAGTGTCCCAGTATTTATTAAATAATTCTTTTTCCACCTTACTTCTGATGGCTATTTATACCTGACATTAAATCATTAACTTAGCAGAGTTTCTTTCTTGACTTTATGTGGTTATGTTGAACTGAGTACCCATCTTGAGCAATCACTCTGCTATTATGCCTACTATAACTTTGCAATACAATTTTGGGATTGTTTTTATTGTGGCAAAACATGCATAACATCATAAAACTAACCACTTTAACCATTTTTAAGTGTATACTTCAGTGACATTAAGTACATTCACAATCTTGTGCAAACAACCACCACCCACCTCCAGAGCTTTTACTCTTCCCCAGCTGCAACTCTGTACCCACTAAACCCTAGTGCCAGACTCCCTTTCCCTCCAGCCCCTGGCAACCATTGTTCTACCTTCTGCCTCTGTGAATTTGACTATTCTAGTAAACTCATATAAGTGGAATTTTCCAATATTTGTCCTTTTATGTCTGGCTGGTCTCATTAGCATAATGGCTTCAAAGTTCATGTAGCATGTATCAGAATTCCATTCCTCTTTAAGGCTAAATAATATTCCATTGGCTGTATATACCACATTTTAGTTTTCCATTCATCTGTTGATGGACATTTGGGTTGTTTCCACCTTTGGGCAATTGTGAATAATGCTGCTATGAACACTGGTGCACAAATGTCTGTTTGAATCTGTTTTAAATTTTTTTATACATATATCCAGACATGGAATTATTAGATCAAAGGGTAATTCTATGTCTAATTTTTGAGGCACAGTCAAGCGTTTTCCAGAGCAGCTCCACCATTTGACATTCCCACCAACAGTGCATAAAGGTTCTAGCTCTTCCACATTCACATGTTTTCTTTTTTTGATAATAGCTTCCCTACTGGGAATGAAGTGATATAGTACATTTTAATATATGATTGTGAAAATGTTCTCTCATTATGATTCTTTGTCAAAAAAATTTTTGGCCATTCTCTAATTTTTCTCTCAGAACAATTTTGGAATTATTTTTAAGTCCCCAAAATGTCTTATATGAATAATAATCAGAATTTCACTACTTATTTTGAAAAAATGTAATGTAATTCATATCTTTAAAACATTTAACCCCACCCCCCACCACCAAAGAAATAAAATCTTCTCTTATTTCCCTTAGTAACGTTTTAGTTGTCTTCATATTGGACCTAAACATTTCTTCTTAAGATTATCCCTAGGTACTTTATATTTTTCTGCTATTGTGAATAGAACAATCAGACTCTTTTCAGAAAATAATTTTTGGAGGTGGAAGAAGCCCCGTAATCAACAATAACACTCATCTATGAAACACCTGCTATTTTAAGATCAGTGATAAAGGTCAACAGTGCCTGTCTTCTCTATGGAAATTTACTATAAGAAAAAGAAAACATTGGTTAAAACTTCATTAGATTGCCTCTTTTAAAAGCTCAGAGCACCACTCCTAAGGAGGCAAGTAAATCACTCCTAAGGAAGCAATGTTTGTTACAACTATCATTAATTATGGGCCAAATTCATGATGCATGAGTTTCTTGTGTCCTATGTGTACCTTACATTACACTGGCTTTTCTTTCTGGCTATGTACCCATTATATCACTTCATTAATTTACCATAAATTACTGAAGTTTATACCTGTATCTCTCCTCCACAATATATTTATATATCTGTGATTTATTTCTGACTCTTCAGTCTGCAAAACAATCTTTAATTTTACTACAGCTCCTAGGAGGAAAATATGATTCACTTTATAACAATTTACTTTAAGACATTCCACTCCACTATGCAGTTTCCTGGCTCATTGCACAGAAAAGCTTCTATTGATAAAATTCTTCCCTTTTGGAGGGGAAAATGTTAACTCTATTATAGATGTTGAGGCAGAGTGGCTATCAAAAATACATGGTTTGTGAAAGTGAATATACAAGTTGAAACTGAATATACAAAATTCCAGCCTAGTCCTTTGGAAACATATGAAAGCTTTCCTTTCCCCTTTCAAATACAGATGAAGAATGTCAAGAAAGAACAAAGATACTGCCTAGTGCTTATTCCCCCTGACATTTTCTCCCTTGACAAGGGAAGAATTCTGTCAATAGAAGCAGTCTACAGCATTCTGAGTCCTGCTGAGGCTACACATCGACCTTGTCTACCCACCACCACCACCACCACCAGCACTTTAGGGTCCATGAAAAGCACATGAGTTGTGGCTTCCCTGTTTTTGTTTTTCGTTTTTATTACAGTATCACTGATATACAATTTTTATGAAGGTTTCACATGAGCAACATTGTGGTTATTACATTCACCCATATTATCAAGTCCCCACCACCACACCCCATTGCAGTCACTGTCCATCAGCATAGCTGTGGCTTCCCTGTTTTTTAAGATTCATACTTTTGGCCAAGAAAGAACAAAAAAAGGCTATTTTTGTACTAGAGGAAACAGAAAATCATCCGGGTGAACAGCAGACCCCAGTCAAGTCATTATAAATGCTCTGGCTCATACCACCTTCTTCTTAACAAACTTATTCTCCTCCCCACCAGTAACCCCATTCTCTTTCCATGAACTCCTCAAAGTTGGACCCAAAAAGTGACATAACTACTGTGGTTGATTCATAGCATTTTTTTCCATGCTGCTACTGAGTCATTTCTGACTATTAAAATCTTCATCTTCAGAAGAAGGCTGACTACACATGGGATATACATCCCAATTTTGGACCCTGGAATATGATATATTTTATCAGCTATAATTGTACCATTATTTATTGCTCTGAGGAAACAGATAGTATCACTTATTACTGATAGGAAAAGGAAAAATGTATCCAAGTCAACCACTAACTTGCTTTTAGTGCTCAACCCTTTATAAAATTAGTTACCAAATTATATCTATTTTTTTGGCTTTGGGGTCAGAAGGGCAATCTCAAACGAATGACTACTCAGTGGAATAAAACAGAGAGGAAAGTCATCTGAAAGATACCAACCAATCTCCTTAATTTCCAACAGTTCTATTTAACAGAAAATCTGTGTCTCCACTAAATTGTTTCCATGCTCTGTTCTTGCAACCCAAATGTTATCAGAGAGTTTTCTCATGAAATGATCCTGGCTGTATGTAATTTGATTTGTCCAAAAGCGCAAACTAAATAGTAAAAAACACCTTAATATCAAATACAAAGAGAGAATGGCTGCTGTATAAAGACAAGGGAACAGCATAAATAAAGCTTAAGACGTAGGATCATCTATAAGCTGTAAAGATTGTTAAGTCAACAACCCTCCAAATAAAAATTTTTAAAATAAACTTATGGCAACAAAGCCACAGTACTCAAGACAATTTGGTACGGGCACAAGAACAGACACATAGATCAATGGAATAGAATAGAGAGTCCAGATATTAACCCATACGTATATGGTCAATTGATATATGATAAAAGAGCCATGGATATACAACGGGGAAATGACAGCCTCTTCAACAACTGGTGTTGGCAAAAGTGGACAGCTACATGTAAGAGAATGAAACTGGATTATTGTCTGACTCCATACACAGAAGTAAACTCAAAATGGATCAAAGACCTGAATGTAAGTCATGAAACCATAAAACTCTAAGAAGAAACATAGGCAAAAATCTCTTGAATATAAACATGAGCAACTTTTGCCTGAACACATCTCCTCAGGCAAGGGAAACAAAAACAAAAGTGAACAAATGGGACTACATCAGACAAAAAGTTTCTGTACAGCAAAGGACACATCAGTAGAACAAAAAAGCATCCAACAGTATGGGAGAATATATTTGTAAATGACATATCCAATAAGGGGTTAACATCCAAAATATATAAAGAACTCACATGCCTCAACAACCAAAAAGCAAATAACCCAATTAAAAAATGGGCAAAGGATCTGAAGAGACACTTCTCCAAAGAAGAAATTCGGATGGCCAACAGGCACATGAAAGGACACTTCACATCACTAATCATCAGAGAAATGCAAATTAAAACCACAATGAGATTATCACCTCACACCAGTTAGGATGGCCACCATTCAAAAGACAGGGAACAACAAATGCTGGTGAGGATGCCGAGAAAAGGGAACCCTCCTACACTGCTGGTGGGAATGTAAATTAGTTCAGCCATTATGGAAAGCAATATGGAGGTTCCTCAAAAAACTAAAAATAGAAATATCATTTGATCCAGGAATTCCACTCCTAGGAATTTATCCAAAGGAAGCAAGATCCCAGATTCAAAAAGACATATGTATCCCTATGTTTATTGCAGCACTATTTACAATAGCCAAGACATGGAAGCAACCTAAGTGTCCATCAGTAGATGAATGGATAAAGAAGATGTGGTACATATACACAATGGAATATTATTGAGCCATAAAAAAGAAACAAATCCTACCATTTGCAACAACGTGGATGGAGCTACAGGGTATTATGCTCAGTGAAATAAGCCAAACAGAGAAAGACAAGTACCAAATGATTTCACTCATTTGTGGAGTGTAACAACGCAGCAAAACTGAAGGAACAAACAGCAGCAGAATCACAGACTCCAAGAAGGGACTAGTGGTTACCAGAGGGAAAGGGAATGGGGAGGGTGGGTGGGGAGGGAAGGATAGGGTAAGGGGATTAAGGGGTATTATGATTAGCACACACAATGTAGGGGGAGCACTGGGAAGGCAGTATAGCACAGGAAGACAAGGACTCTATAGCATTGAACATACTACATTGATGGACAGTGACTGCAATGGGGAGTTTGGGGGGTACTTGCTAATATGAGTGTATGTAGTAACCACAATGTTGCTCATGTGAAACCTTCATAAGATTGTTTATCAATGATATCTTAATTAAAATAAATAAATAAGTAAATATGTGACTATTTACCAATCTGTTTATTCTTTTTTTTAAGTATAGTTGATATACAATATTATATTGCTTTCAGGTATACAACATTGTGATTTGACAGTTATATACATTATTAAATGCTTACCATGATAAGTGTATCTACCACCTGTCATCATACAAAGATATTACAATATTATTGAATATATTCCCTATGCTATACTTTTACCCCTATGATTAATTTATTTTATAATTGCAAGTTAGTACTTCTTTATCCCCTTCACCTACTTCACCCATCCCAAACCCCACCCCTATGGCACATTTTTTCTCTGTGTTTATGAGTCTATTTCTATTTGTTCATTTGTTTTATTTCTTAGATTCTGCGTATAAGTGAAATCATTTGGTATCTGTCCTAGTCTGCCTGGCATTTTTCACTTAGCATAATACCCTCTAAGTCCATCTATGTTGTCACAAATGACAAGATTTCATTCTTTTTTATGACTGAGTAATAATAGTCTATTGTATATATCTGCATATATACCCCAACTTCCTATCCACTCATCTATTGGTGGACACCTTGGTTGCTTCCATTTCTTGGCTATTGTCAATAATGCAGCCAAGGCCATTGTCCAGGTATCCTGCACTATCTCTGTGTCAGTCAGGATAGGTTAAATTCTGCTGTCGTAATAAATAATCCCAAAATTTCAGTGGCTGACAAAAATGTAAGTTAATTTCTTGCTCACACTCTGTGCCCATCATGGGTCAGCTGCCACTCTGCTCCACACCACCTTCATTCATCAAGGTGGATGGAGCAGCCTTTATCCAAAATGTTGCTTGTTACTGGAGAAGAGGTATCATAAAGAAAAAAAAAGAGAGTATTGCAAATCAGGAACTGGCTCTTAAAGCTTCTGCCCCCAAAGTGATACGTGTCACTTTAGCTCATATTTCATTGTCCAAAGAAAGTCACATGTCACCTGAGTTAGAGAACAAGGAGATTTTGGCATCCTCCCATGGCCTCTTAGCTGATCTCCTTACCTCTAGTCTCCTTCCTGTCAAATCCATCCCTTACATTGCTTCCTGGGGGAGCAATTCATCTTTTAAGACTTAATTCAGGTGTCAGCTCTTTAAGGAAATTGTTCACTATACTTCTGGTCCAGGTTGGGTATTGAAATCCATGCATAGATCTGTAATGGGTATGAATTTCAACCAAAAACAGTTGTTTAAAATATCTATATCTTTATTTAAGTCACATCAAATTAAACCTGACCCTGATATGCATCTTAATGTGCTGGCAGAAAATCCAGTCTGTGATTTCCAGAGTTTTCCCTCCCCAGTATAAGCAAATGCTCCAGAGAGCAGAAACATGGAGTCCGCTCTGGTCATCATATCTACCCATACAGGTGGGTGACTGGTGAGATGCCACTGTCCTAGTCCTCCTGGCTCCTCTTCTATGCCATGCTTGGGGTCCAGACTGGGTGGACACCCTTGTACCTTGGATGTAAGGTCCAAATACATCTGTGGATGCACCATTCAGCCCAGCCTCTGAGACAAGCCACCTCCTCCCTCCCATTTGCAGTCTCCTCTGAGACTTCTCTACCCCACGCCTCCTTCTCCAGGACCCCTAATTGAAGGCTTCATAAAAAAGCAGGAAGGGATTGGAGGTGACTTAGAAACCTCCCTTGAAACAAGAACACAAGAAGAACTCAACCTCCTATCTGAAATGGGCCAGCAGGGGGAAAATAGAGAGAGAGAAAACAAATTCAAATCTCGGTGTCCTGGCACATCTTCATTATGAATAGCATTTAAAGCATTGAATTGAAAATATGTCCCTGCAGGATTCACAGCAGGGAAAGTCTGTCTCCTTTCATTGTAACACCAGTTTCACAAGGCAAGTATTATCACCCCCATTCTGTAAATGAGAAAACTGAGATGCTAGAGTTTTGGTGATTCTGCCCAAAGTCACATGGTTATAAAGTGACAATATAGATCTTTAAACCCAGAAGGAAAACCCTGTTCATCTTGTACCACAGGTGCCCAGGGGTTCCTGCTGCCACTGTTCTCTGGGTCCAAGTCCAGAAAGAAACCCTTTCCTTTCCTTATTTTCCCTTAGTACAACTGGGAGAAGCAGTTTGGTTCAAGCAGATTTTACTTAAAAACCAGGGAGCTGGGGAAAATAAGTAAAAAAAAATACAGACAGGATCAGAGATAGTAAATAATCTGACCCCAAGAATCTCAGTGAAAGTATGAAAGTGCTTCACTGAGCCCTAGATCTCCTCTCTCCCGTAGCTGCTCTTAAACCACAGACCATTTGATACAATGCACATCCATGGTACTACATGTTTAGGGTTCTACTCAATGGACAGCCCTCTGCCTAGATCAAAACTGCTTATTTTTACTCCTCAGAATGTGAGAGCTCACTGTAGAAGGGCTTCATCGAGAGCTGTCTTCCAAACTGTAATCAAAGGAAAAACCCGGCTGAGTCTCTCCAGCAGGACACAGAGGCGCCCAAGGACTGATCCCACACATGTCGGCCAGTTATCACCGCCACCCACTCACTCATCTGAGCCTGTGACTCACCCGCCCACGTCCTCACCCGCCTCTTTCCCAAATGGCCCATCCTTCAGGGAAGTGGTCTTTTATAATTAGAGTTGTAATATTTAAAATTAGCATATACATATGGTGACCAGAACACAGAGTACAGCAGGTCATTCTCTCTCAAGGCCTTTCCTGAGTATTTATACAAGTCTTCATAATATAGCAGCCTGTTTAATAAGGGTGGTCCAAATATGTATTACCTCTTTAGGACCAAGAAGTATGCCTGGCACAACCTGAACACACACTGTTACCCTTTATCTATTCAGATCCCTATATGGCATAACTCCAAATGAGAAAAAAAAAAACTTCAGCAAAAGCCTATCACAACATATCAATAAGAACTATTCTTATTTCTGCATATAAAAGTATGTTTATTTAGCTATTTTTACATCCCAAATTGACTAATTTTCCTCCATAATGAAGAATACAGACTACTAGATCATACAGATTGGACATGTATTTAGAAAATAATATGATTTTTAAAGGAGCTGATGATATGCACTAACCCTTAATGTCAAAGCCAAAGATTGAAATTCCGTATGAATGCATGAATCCATTAAGCAGAAGTCATTTTCAATTATTAAGAAGCAAAGATCTGTATTCTTTATAGAAATTAGAAATGGCAGAAAATAACATCAACATTCATAACTGCCACAATTAGGGCCAATAAAGTTTTTAAATCAAATTAAAATCAGAGTGATGATAATAAGAGTAATGAAATTTATGTAGCACCATGTGGCTCTATTGCCTCAAAGAAACCCCTGAGTCTATTATTTTACAGGATAAAGAAATGAGGAGTCCCTGCTTGCATTTTCCAGGATACTGGACTGAGAATTCACCTGCCCCCACCCACCCACAGGGAAATGTCATTATTGGATGTCATCAGTGCCCATGGGTACTGCCTCTCCAGCTCTGCCATGGCTTCACCCCACTTGTTGAGTTCTGCTGGAGTCAGGGCAGGTCAGGCCTAGGAAACGCTTCCACTCCGACTAGTTCCACGTCACCCCGACATTCATTTGGCTCTGGTTGGTCCCTAGTCTGTATTTTCTTTACTTATTTTCCCCAGCTCCCTGGTTTTTTAGTACCTGCTGCATGACACCCAGGGAACAAGAGCCAGAGAGGGCTTTGGAACTGAGCAGTCAGATTTCTGTAGTTTAGCACATCTGTGGTGGCCACAAATATTTATCTGAAAAGGCACCTCCTAAATATCCCACCTTAGCCATATAAAGTACATTTCTCATAATCCTCAATTTTAAAATCAGTAGTGGTTATTAACCTCTCTAAGGCCACAAATCACCTTGAGAATCTGGTAGATGTCTCAAACCCTCTATCCAGAATATGTATACAAAATTCACTTAAAATTTTTCACTCAATTTCAGGAAGTCCACAAACTTATCAAAGCCTAGCCAGACCCTTAAGAGACCTATAAACTAATTACAAGCCCAAAAACCTGCTTTAGGATCTTTTGCTTTTCTTGACACACAGGGTTAAAATTAACTGGCCTCCCAGACATAGAAAGACAAATACTGCATGATCTAACTTATATGTAGAACCTGAAATAGTCAAACCCATAGAAGCAGAGAGTAGAATGTGGTTGTTAGGGGCTAAAGGAGGAGGAAATGGGAGAATGGTGGTCAAAGGGTACAAAGTTTCAGTATGCAAGACAAATAAGTTCTGGAGATGTACTATTCACCACAGTGCCTATAGCTAACAATTCCATATTGTATATTGAGAATTTGCTAAGAGGATAGTTCTTATGTTAAATGTTCTTACCACCACCCAAAAATTAATAATAATGATAATAATAAAGGGGGCAGGAAGAAACATTAGTAGGAGATGAGTATGTTTATGGTCTTGATGGTGGTAATGTTTTCATTATATTGTTTTCATTAAGTGTAAGCATATACTTATCCCCAAACTCATCAAGTTGTATACATTAAATATGTAGATTTTTACATGTCAACCATATCTTAATATAATGTTTTTTTTTTAATTAAAAACTAAATTAGCTGGCTTTCCTCCCAGATGTTAAAGTTCTAAATTAATACAGGGTATTGATTATTAGTGTTATTGTATATATTGGGCTAAGTCAACACAGTTGGACACTTGGACCCCAGTCTGAGTATCAGTTCACTCTTGGTTTTGTGAGAGCAAAAAATGACAATGGAACGTTCTTGGGGTGAAAGGGTTTATAACCAACTTTATTCCCATGGTGGCAGGTCAAGCACTAGAATCCTGTCGTCCTTGGGGCAAGTCTGCATGCAGCAAGCTGGTCTCTGCCTTCTGGCCTCTCTGCCCCATGCAGCCATCTCAGTCTCTGTCCTTGGCACTGCCACCACCCCAGCCTCTGCTGTCCTGCAGCCATGCAGCCCAGAGCACTGGGCAGAGCTCTTTATAGAGAGTCAATAACAACAAATTGCCCACACGTGTGCAGTGGGCAAGCCACAGGGTCAGGTGAGAATTCTGGCTATAGGAACTTTCATTTTCTCTACAAATAATAAGCCATATCTATTTTGATTTTCAAATATAAAAGGATAGGCCTTTTTTTTGGTATTGCACCTGAGTGTCATGGAGCCAATTCATACCCACCACACAGGTTGGACTTAACTGGAGCCTCTTTCAGAGCTAAGAAACACTGCTAATCTGTGACTGGATTCTCCTTCTTTGTGGGCCTTTCAGACACATCTTAAAGCAGTCTACATGAGGACTTCTCCTCTCTCTTCCCAACATGGATGGAAGGCATAGATGAAGAAAATATGAGTGATGGTCAGGAAGGAGCAGAGGGAGAAGATATGGCTGGGTGTCCATTGCTCCCGCAATTTCTCAGCCCAGAGTAAAACTATGAAAAGAAGATGAATGGATAAAGAAGATGTGGTACATATACACAATGGAATATTATTCAGCCGTAAGAAAACAAATCCTACCATTTGTAACAACATGGATGGAACTAGAGGGTATTATGCTCAGTGAAATAAGCCAGACAGAGAAAGACAAGTATCAAATGATTTCACTCATATGTGGAGCATAAGAACAAAGAAAAAACTGAAGGAAAAAACAGCAGCAGACTCACAGAACCCAAGAATGGACTAACAGTTACCAAAGGGAAAGAGACTGGGGAAGATGGGTGGGAAGGGAGGGATAAGGGGGAAAAAGGGCTATTACAATTAGCACACATAATGTAGTGGGGTTGGGGGTGGAGTGGGGGACATGAGGAAGGCAGTATAACACAGTGAAGACAAGTAGTGATTCTATAACATCCTACTACACTGATGGACAGTGACTGCAATGGGGTATGTGGTGGGGACTTGATAATACGGGGAGTCTAGTAACCATAATGTTGGTCATACAATTGTATATTAATAATAGCAAAATAAAAAATTTTTAAATTAAAAAAAACTATGAAAAGAGACAGCTGAGAGGTTCTCGGGAAAAACTACTGGGAAAAGCACAACTATCTCCAGCAAGATTCCTAGACATTATATCCATAATAATGTCTTCCTGCCAGCTCTCTTCTTAACAGGCAGATCTCTCCAAATGACTAGCCATGTACACTACGTTTGTGTGGCATTTCAAGCTGCCTGCAAAAACAGTAAAGACAGAGGCAAGAACAAAGATCTAAACATAGAACATGAGAAAAGGGGCAACAAGGAAGCACAAAGGAGGCAAGCAAGCAAGGCCAGCAGGAGGGCTGGCAGCAGTCTGTCCTCTTAGGTCCGTAAGGATCCGAAAACCCTGCCTGCGACTGCTGCTTGAGGGTAGAATTTGAAGTGAAGCCACTTGCGAAAGAAAAAGGTTTATACTCATGGAAATAATGGGTTCCTGCCCAGAACTGATGACCCTTATGTGGAGACTCCAGTTATTTCAAGGAAGGCCTCAATAAATTCCACTCCAAATTCTCAAAACTAAATTCATTTTATTTAACTTTAATTTTAAGAAAAAATGTTAAAAGCTTTACATATTTTCAGTTAGGTGGTATCATAAATAAACAAAAAAGGGTGTTGCCTCACCAAAAGATTTGAGAACGCCTGATCTGGAAAGCCCCACTTCTCAGCCCTGACAGCACACTGGAATCTCCTGGGACCCACTCTTAGAAAGTTCGGTAAGATTTATGCCTGATACTGAGGCATCAGCATTGCCAAGTTTGAGAAACTGAATTCCGGAAGCTTTTTATAATAAATGTGTACTTAAATAATAAGCTTTTTTTTTTAATTTCTCAAGAACTGTGCCCACATTCCTTTTGCTTTGAGTTCTCACTTAAAAGTTCTACACTCTAGAGTGGTCAGTGTGAGGGCAGGAATGAGAAGGGGGCCTTCCCTGCAGGCAGAGCATCTCCCGGAGCGGTGAGCAGGACAGGGCGTGGAGGGCAAGGCTACACGCCCCCCGATTTGGGCCCTCCCCCATCCACATCCCTGTTCACACCTGTCCACAGTCTCAAAAAAAAGATGTGATGACCGAAACTCATTTACAGCCCCCCATTATTCCTGCATTATCATTGTAAGTGCCATTTTTCTTTGATGACCCCTGGCTAAAGAGAAATGAAGACAGGAGGAGACAGAAAGGCTAAAGCAACATTCCAGTAGAATCACAAAAGCCTGTCTTACTAACTTCACTGTGGCGATGTGTTATAAAGTGCAAATTGCAGAAAGGGGGCAATAATTTGTTCATAAATATGTTAATTAGGCAGAGTAAATGCCATACTGCATGGTGGAGGAAAAAATTCACTGATTGTAAACTCCGTGCACAGCAGATTTCAGAGGGCAAAATGTAGTTAATAAAACTACCTTTATGTTTTATATTGTTGCTCTTTAGCATAAATAGCTAATAACCAATTTACATTAATGGCGTGGCACAAATGTAAATTAGCCCCTTTTTGCTTTATTTTACTGCAGTGCAATCCTAACACTAAAGTGTCGCATTGGCGATGTCGTTAAGGGAAAGACCTGAGAACCAGATACAGTCCCAGGGCCTGCTTCAAGAAATTTTAATATGAAACCAAAATTACACTGTGCATCCTTGTTCACCACACAGGAATTTCCAGAAAGAGCTCTGCTATCAAATGTTTTCCCTATCCATGGCTGTGTCCACAACCCCGAGCTCCTGTGGGTGTTCAAAATGTCCTGCTGGCCAAAAAAATGCCTCACAAGCCTAAGACTGCAACAATCTGGTCTTGTGCAGCGGCAGGCTGGACTCCTGCTTGACTTTCTCTGCTTGCTGACCAGTAGCAGCCCCGACTTGACAACAAACAAAGAGACCCTTGTATCAGACGGACTTCCACAGGTCCAGGTGGCTGAGGAAGGAAGCGGGAACAACCTTCAGGGCGTCTGAGTCTGTGTCCCTAGAAGCCACAAAGATCGAATGCAAATCTAGCCAAGGGCTAACAACACGCGTTTGTGCCGCATGCACCGGTGGAAGTTTTCCGTTTCTGGCCTCATTCATCTGCGACCTCTCCTACTTACAGGGGCTTTCTTTAGTCATGCTGTGCGAGCAGCTACTGTATAGACCAAAAGTTAATTTTACTGCACACTTCAGTGTGTCGCCGGAGGTGCAATAAATCACAAACCAATTTCCAATTTTGTTATGCCCTACTTGATAAGGATGTGAAGCATTCTTTTCCCCGATATACATGTTTTTAAACATGAGGATTAGAAGCAGGAACACGTCTCTTGATGCACAGTGAAATTTTAACCTTCCTTTTCAAGACAAGTTGACCCCCGCAGGTCTGACTAGAATAAAGCATCAACTTAACGCTGTCTTTAGTTTAGATCTTGGGTCCAGGAGCTGCCTACAAGCCTTTATGATGCACAACACCTCTAAAGAAAAGTTATGGGGTTTTTGCAACTTCAGCAAATAAATTCTTTCAGATGAATTACAAGTTGTTCAGGCAGCTTTATTCTAAATTGTGCTGCATTGTTTTAAAGGTGCTGATTAAGATTCATAAGCATTTAAATTTTCATACAATCATATTCTTGGAAATGGATAGACTTCAGTATCCCTTCTTCAATTTTTAATTTGAAAACTCCCAGTGTTAGCCCATTGCAGTTGTGTGTTGAGTTAACTCTGGATATTTTTGCTTGGGGTTTGTTCTTGTTTTTGTTTTGTTTTTTTGGTAGGGGTTGTATGTACACTGAGTGAGGATTCAGAAGTTAAATGATAACAATTAGCCCTTCATATTCATTAATTTCCTTGCTTCTTTGTCAATAGATAGAGTGGTAATCCTTATTATCACAAGGATAATAATAGAATATATTTCTTAAAGTTATTTTGAAGTTTAAATAGACTATACATCACTAATGGGCCACCACCACAGTAGTAACTCCTTAGGCAGTAATAACTGATGGATGCGAAAACTAGTGGGTGAAAGTAGCATGAAAAATAGAGTATTACAAAGAATGGCCCACAAGAACCCAGAAGGATACCCACCCAAAGTTGGTGGTAGTCTGGCAAGTAAAGTGGGGTAGGAAGATTTGAATGGGGGACATGCATTACTTGAGTCTCCAAAAAATGGAGTTGAGAAGAAAGAGGAAGAGAAAAAGAAATGCTCCAAGGTTGGATGCCTTCAAGTAAAGAAGAAACAGAATATGAAGCTCCAAAAAGTCCACAGGGTTGAAGGAGAAGTCCTAGGTCCAAATCCCAGCCCTACCTCTTGCCAGAGCACATCTCTTGAAAGAAATGGATGGGGTTTTTCAGTCTTTTTTTGTTTTTGTTTTTGAAGTACCGTCCATATACAGTCTTACGTTGGTTTCAAATGTACAACACAGTGGTTCAACAGTCACCTGTGTTATTAAAATCCTCACCCCTTGTAGTGCAGTTACTATCTGTCAGCATAGAAAGATGTTAGAGAAACACTAACTCTATTTTCCATGCTGTATGACCATCCCCATGACCAACTTATATTGCGATTGAGAACTGTGCCCATTTAGCTCCCCCCTCCCCTTGGTAACCACTAGTCACTTCTCTGTGTCCATGAGTCTACTGATGTTTTGTTCCTTCAGAAAAATGGATGTTGATAAGTAAATCAATACAAATTCAAAACCTACCAATTGCCTATCACACATATATCACCCTAGGAAAAGTCCTTTTATTATATTAAATAATTTCTTAAAGGATACATACAATCACTTTGGAGAAAAATTTGACATTTAGAAAAGTTTAAAATGTGCACACCCCACAACTGAGCAATTTCTTTCCTAGGTTTATACCCTAGAGAAAATCGCACACTGACATGAGGAGGCACATACAAGACTGCTCATCACAGTATTAGTGGTGGTAGCAAAGACGGAAAACAATCCACGAAATGAATACACTATAGCTCTACATATCTATGTGACTGACTTTTACAATACAGAGTGAAAAATCATGACAGAAGAAAATGTACAAACTTTTTAAAAAGCATTACTGTATATTGCTTAGGATATATAAATATATCATAAAAGTATAAGAAGTGGACATGGGAACCAAATTCAAAAGAGCAGTTACCTCTTGGAGGAATTGAATCAGTAAGGGGCATTAAAATACGTGACAAGAGAAATAAGGACAAAGATGCATAAATATAAAGGACATTTTTACTTACTGGCTTTATTTATTGGCATTATTTATTCTTCATAGTTTTTTGTATGCTCTAAATATTACCTATTTACTAATTACCTAATTGTCAAACAAAACTGTCTACATGTATATAAATACATGCATAGAAGAGTTTTGGAAAGAATCAAAGAAACGACTGACAGTATTAGCCTTCATGAGTGAAACTGGGTGTCTGGGTGGGAGCAAGAGTCGGCTTTCACTATCATGCAGTTTCAGTCTTACATAGTTTGAATCATAGTGTTGAATTTATACCATGTGAAAATGTTCTCATTATAATGATAGTTTTTCTAGAACTTAGCAAACCTAGGTTATTTGATAATATCTACACAGGGCTTTTGCATTAGTGATGGTCTAACTCATTGCCATCTATATTGATAAGCTCAACTCCCCTTCTCAGAAAATGTGAGATTAACTCTATAGACTAATATGGGCCACAGATGTCATGAAGGCACTTCATTACTGCTGTTCATTCTATGGGTAATATCTTGTAACGCCTCCATAAAATAACATGTATGTGACCTTATGAACCTTCACAATAGTGGAAGAAATAGTCTCAGTATATTATTTTGTAAAAATGACCATTAATATTTTTGGCAATGAAATAGAGCCTAATACCACTTCAAATTCAGTTCAATTCAATGCAACAAATGTTTATTAAATTCCTAGTATGTTACAGGCCAAGGTAGACACATGAATAAGAATATAAGCTCCTGCCCTTGATGATAGAAACTTGTATTCTAATGAAGCACACTTGGTCTTGCTTTATCTTCAAAATCAAGCATCTAGATTTATTGGGTTTGGGAGCACATACTAATCATAACTGCTTCCTTTCTCTCTTCCTTCAACCCATCAGTGAAAATAGCAAGTGCCTCCCAATGTTACCTCCATTGCTTTCAAGGTGTGAGAAAATGTCCACACTATGTGAGCAACTCACAAAGACCAAGCAGATGTGCACAATAATTGGTATTGCAATCAAATACATCTTACAACCAAGTCAACTTGGCACACATTTGATGATATGCATAATCATTATCATACAGCCTGGTAATTAAGGATAATTGGTAAATAATTCATGTAAATTATGGTAATTGATACAGCTCTGCAGTTAAGCCAAGATTTCTAGGGTCAGCTAAGCAGAGTAAGAAGAAGTTAGTCGGTCCAACGGAAACCCCCTCATCAGCTAACACAGAGGAACCCTTTCTTGCCCTCTCAGGGCCTCCCACTCTCTTGAGTCTCCCAGGAGCCCTGAGCTGTCAGCTGACCCCGCCCCCCAGGGATTCCCAACTGTGACACTTCTGAGGTTTACAGTTGGACTTGTTTTCCTTCAGGAAGTGGGGTTTTCTTCTTTTTACGGACAAGAGAAGGTCAGTAAAATTAGCTCCGACCTCAGACTCCAGACTAGAAGCTCGTGACAGAGGGGAAGGAAACAGGACTAACTCTCCCTCCAGCACTGAATAGGAACAAAGTGGGTTTCTATGGGCTGTGACTGCAACTTTCTTTTACCACTCCCTTCTTAAGGCCAGACCCACACTGGGGGAAAACATTAAGGGAATGCCTAAAGTTTCTCCCCTGAAATTCTAATTAGAGAGGCATGCAGGCTGACACCCTGGGAAGGCAAAGGGGCCCTCAGTCATTCACACTCGCATCTCAGGGTGATGGTTCACTCAATTTGGTTTCCCTTACACACACACACACACACACACAGAGACCCTGTTACTAAGGCCAAAACAGCAGTGGGAACTCTGACGGGGGTGGGGACCACAAGTGAGAAATCAGTCTGGAGCAAAGGAATGTGGCAGAGAACAGGACCAGGACAGGACAGAGTGGTCACTGGGCACCTTACCAGCAGAGAATCAAAGAGCCCAAAAGGTAGAAGAGGAACTAAAACACACAAGGCCCTTTAAAAGAACACACTGGAACACATAGGCAGTAATAGAGCATGATTCTGTATTAATCCCATGGCCTGAGCTTGCCTCCCTTCTCAACTCGCCATTAGACAAAACTTCTATGAGTACCCCGTTTGCTGAACTAAGAATGAGCCTCAGCAGGCCTGTGTCCCAGTGGTTCTGAGATAGTGCAGTTCTTTCAGGCCTATCCTAGTGTTCGTCTGCTAATCTTGGTTATTATCTCAGACTGGTTAACCTCTCTGAATGGTTAAAACATCCATGTGCCCAAACAGTGTGTGTATTCTAGGAATATACTTCAAGTGCCTTCCATTGCCTCGATAACACCAAGTATTTGCCTGTGTTCTTGATGACTAACAGAAGAAAACTACAATGGCCTAGATGTCCATGTGAAACCCTAAAGAAAGAGAGTCATTCTAGGAATGTTAGAAGGCACAGTTCTAAACATTGGAAAGGTAACGTGGCGTGGGAACAGCAGAGGGTTCAGAATAGTTGACCTTCGGTGGACAGAAAGGAGTGTTGTCCCTCTGCAAGGAGACACCAGAACCTGTTCCTCTAGTCTCCTAGGCATGGGCAGTAATGGTTCCACACAGAGCTACTAAAGATTTCCTAAAGAGCATGTTTAGAACACTAAATCTGTGGGATGTTAATAGATTCAGTGACCAAATAAATGTCAGAGCCTCTGGTTTAAATAAATGTGAATACATTTTCGTATTACAGGACTTCTCAGAGCCTTTGATATGTCAATATACACTGTGGAAACCCAAGAAAGGAACAGGATAGCAGTGTTCCCCAAACTCATATAAGATAATTTTGTGGAATACAAGTTCATATTTTCTTCCCATCCTTTCCCTTTTCCCTTCCCATTATAGAAGGGAAAGATCCTCATCTTTCTCATCTAAGAAGAGAGGCAAGGCAGGGCTTCTAGGTTTTTATTTCCAAATCAAACAGGATTAGAGGAAAGAGAGGCTTGGGGGTTCCAAGAACAGAGACACATGCTCCCTATTTCCTCCCAGCTCTGAGAGTCAGATCTGTCTCTGGGGTCTCCAACCTCCCCGAAGGCCCCAAACACAGCACAGTAACAGCAGAGAGCCCACCTGAAGAGATAGTGGGCCCCTCCACAGAGCACAGCATGCGAAGGCATGGTCCCTACGCCTAGGCACTCTGTTAGACCACAGAATTTGAAACAAGCCCTTGGAGGGAGAAGAGGAACTCCAAGTACATCCAAGCTGAAATTTCCCATCAGTCTGGAGGGATAACAGATAAGGGTTTAAATCAGGTTGATTCACAGAAAATATGGAAATGCAATATTTCCCTATACAACTAAGATTATCCACTGAGATCATCATATTGGCAACATGTATTTGCACATGGAGCTTCTTTTCTGTAAAGCATCTCACAAGACCGGTTTTTTGCAGAATGCACATTAAGAAGATGCTGATATAGATTATCCCATCTTAGAAGAGACAGCCCTGATCAATACTCTTGATTCAAGAACTGTTGTCTCTACTGAAAAGCCATGTTATCTGCAGAAATCAGGAAGAGAATACCCAGAATCCTTTCTGTTAATGCACAGAATGCCCAGAGAGAGCTGTAAGTCCTTCAAGGAAATGTGTTTATGGCAACTGTGATGTTTGAAAACCCATTCTTTGAAAACATAATTTTGAATGCCCAGTGAACAACTAGAATTGTTAACAAAAATCCTAGGAAACACAGAAAAGATTCACACTGGAAGGAAAGGAAACCTTCAAGGGCAAAAGGTGCTCTTTCTAATGGCTCACTGAGCCAATTCCCCTCAAGTCCATTAACAATGACACAAAGAAGAGAACTCATGTCCTATGCAGACTGGGGCTTTTGGCTTTGACTTCTCCCTCCTTCATAGGTGCATGAAGATTCAATGAGATGATCCTCATTAGGCATTCAGCAAAGGACCTGGCCTGTGGCAGACACATCCAGCCGTGGTGGCTGCAGTGGTAATAGTAGAACCACATATAATCCAAAGGTAGATGGGTTTTCTCTTGTAGAAAATTTCCTGGGGCTGGAGGGGTTGGGGTGGGCCGGGGAGTAGGAGGCAGCTATAGTTTAGGTATGATGACATTGGGGTATTGTTGTAATTATAGGAAGAGGCAAGGGGTATGTGAGCTGACAGCCCACCAGCCCAATTCAGTCCTATCTACAGGAGAGCATCTAATTAAATTTCTCTTCCAAGAAGCATTTCAGAGTGTTAGACTCTCATTACTAATGACTTTAGATATTATCACTCATTTGTCAGAAATAAATCTTCCATGGGGCACCTAGAAACTGCAAATGGAGAAGAGGGTCTAATAAGATAAATTCGGATGTTTTGGGATGACATCTTAAGCCAGCAGGAGATGTGACAGCATAAACACCTCTGACCCAGTGGCTATAGAGCTGATACTCTTTTCTCTAAATTAATTTCTTGCTCTTTCAAATCTCTCCAAAGTACAGCAATGCCTTCCCTTTCCCAGATTCAAATGACTCCTAGAAAATAAGCCTTCTATGACTACAGAACCACGGAGTATTAATATTTTAATAGGCATGTCTCCCCATTTCCCCACCTCCTCTTCCTCCCCACAAAGGTCTTCCTTGCTGTGACAAGCCACCATTACCTGCTCATTCCCACACAGGGCGGCCATCTGGAAAGAAGTGGTGAAGAAAGATATGGCTCTTTCAGAAATCTACCTCCCACACGAGGTACACGAAACACAGAATTGGTATTTTTAGCTTTTAAGTCTCTTTATCACAAATCTCTCATTATCTAACTCATCTGTTCTGAGGAACATGCAGCCACATCCACAATGACATGCCTTCCCTTGGAACTAAAAATAAGCTTAAAAAGCATAAATTTTCATCTGTGACCACGTCTCCTCAGTGTTGACTGCCTCAGAGTCCTGTACATATTGTCTACAAAGCAGTTCAACTAGTGACTGTTTTTCGTTGTGCAGAATCTCAGTTACAATACCAGGTTTAATTTAATCTTATCTAGTATTTGTTCCCTTGCCAGCTTCAAGCAAATTCCCTAGGGCTTCATTCTCATGCAATCTGTCTCTTGGACACCTGTGTTGTCTCACTGATCCAAACCTAAAACCCAGCGCCCCTCCATTTGTATAACACACACACAACCTAACCTCCATGGAACATTAGTGAGCTTAGCAGATTTATCAGAGACTGGGCCGGGAGCCAGAGAAGTAGACCAGTTGAGGACATGGAAAATGGAGACCATCACAGCAACACACACACAATTTTAATTAATCAGGGGGCATCACAGTTCTTTAAATGTCCTCTGGCCCACCGCCGTCACCTTGCTATTTCACTGGCCGCATTACCTATCTGCTTTCCTCCTCCTTTCTCACTTCTCTCACCTACCCCCAACTCCTGTTCCCAAGCTTTCACAACAAAATCTAACGCACTAGTCCTTCCCTTTAACCAGACCCACCCTCCTTTGAAAAGAGTTTTCATTTTCAAAATCAAAAGTTTGTTCCTGACGTCCGGGAAGATGGCGGGATGAGCAGGGCAGCAGAAATCTCCTCCCAAAACCATATATATTTATGAAAATACAACAAATACAACTATTCCTAAAAGAGAGACCAGAAGATACAGGACAGCACCCAGCCTGCACTACACTGTGAGGACTCGGCACCCCGCAAGGCAGGTAAGATACGGAGCCGCGACCCGGCAAGACCCGAGCACTCCCCCACCCCAGCACACCGGAGGGAGGAGAGGATTCAGAGCCGGGAGGGAGTGGAAGTAGAGGCCCGCAAAATACCAGCCCTGGTGATCTGTGCCAGGAGTGCTGACACACATCACACAGTGTATCGGAGATTGGAGAGACAGAAGGTGCAGGATCTGAGCCGGGGAACGCACCCGGGTCCTCGCAGCCGGCTCCCTGAGACAAAAGGAAAGCGCGCACTTTTTTTAGCAGTCTTAAAGAGACAGGGGCCCAACGGAGAAGCAGGATCCTCCCAGCACACTCAGCCCAGCAGGCTGGGAGTCCTGGGAAATTTCACACCCCTTGGCTGGCAACTGGGAAAAAGTAGCCACACTGAGACTTCCCACAGAGATCAACAGCCTACCATTTGTCCCGCCCCAGCCAGAGCTACAAAGGGCCTTGTGGAGTGGTGTGGCCATGGCTGTGGAATAGTGGAGTAACAGCGCCACCTACAGCATCCCCACAGAATCTACTCCCAGCGGGCGTTTTTTTATTCTCTTTTTTTTCTTTCTTTTTTTTCTCTTTTCTTTCTTTTCTTTTTTCTTTTTTTTCTTTTTAAAACTCTTACGGAGCCCAGCTGACATACGTGGCACCTACCAGCGACCACTTCTATCGCCATGAAAAGACAGAGGAATACGGTACAAACAAAACTTACCCAGACCCAGACAACACCAGAGAGGGAAGCTGAATGGATGGAAATGCACAACCTACCTGAAAAAGAATTCAGAACAAAAGTCATAACCATAGTGATGGACCTACAGAGAAATATACAGGAGCTGAGGGAGGAAGTGAGGGAAGTGAGGAAAGACAATGCAGAAATGACACAAGCAATCGACGGGCTTAGCAGCAGACTGGACAAGATGCAAGAGACTGTTAATGGAATAGAAATCAGAGAACAGGAATACAGAACAACTGAGGCAGAGAGATAAAAGGATCTCTAGGAATGAAAGATTATTAAGAGAACTGTGTGACCAATACAAACGGAACAGTATTCGCATTATAGAAGTACCAGAGGAAGGAGAGAAAAAGGGATACAAAGAGCCTTTGAAGAAATAATTGCTGAAAACTTCCCCATGCTGGGGAAGGAAATGGTCTTGCAGTCTACGGAAGCCCACAGATCTCCCAACACAACGGACCCAAGGAAGACAACACCAAGACACATAATTAAGATGGCAAAGATCAAAGATAAGGACAGAGTACTAAAGGCAGCTAGATAGAGAAAAAAGATCACCTACAAAGGAAAACCCATCAGACTATCATCAGACTTCTCAACAGAAACCTTACAGGCCAGAAGAGAATGGCATGATATATTTAACGTAATGAAACACAAGGGCCTCGAACCAAGAATATTGTATCCAGCACGACTATCATTTAAATATGACGGAGGGATTAAACAATTTCCAGACAAGCGAAAGTTGAAAGAGTTTGCCTCTCAAAAACCACCTCTACAGGATATCTTAAAGGGACTGCTCTAGATGGAAGCACACCTAAGGCTAAAAAGATGTCACCAGAGAAAATAAAATCATAACAAAGGAAGCGGACCATCAAAATACTAACTAAAGGCAAAGAATAAAACACCTAGTATACAAAGAATGGAGGAGGAAGAATAAGAAGCGAGAGAAATAAAGAAACATCAGATGGTATTTACAAAACATAACAAGAAAGTTAAGTTAGATTGTTAGATAATAAGAAGCAACCCTTGAACCTTTGGTAACCACGAATCTAAAGCCAGCAATGGCAATAAGTACATATCTATTGACAATCTCCCTAAATGTAAATGGACTGAATGCACCAATCAAAAGACAGAGTTACTAAATGGATAAAAAAGCAAGACCCATGTATATGCTGCTTACAAGAGACTCTCACCTCAAACCCAAAGATATACACAGACTAAAGGTGAAGGGATGGAAAAAGATATTTCATGCAAACAACAAGGAGAAAGAAGCAGGTGTTGCAATACTTGTATCAGACAAAATAGACTTCAAAACGAAGAAAGTAGCAAGAGATAAAGAAGGACATTACATAATGATAAAGAGGTCAGTCCAACAAGCGGATATAACCATTATAAATATATATGCACCCAACACAGGAGCGCCAGCATATGTGACAAAAATACTAACAAAATTAAAGGAAGAAATAGACAGCAATGCATTCATTTTAGGAGACTTCAACACACCACGCACTGCAAAGGACAGATCAACCACACAGAAAATAAGTAAAGATACAGAGGCACTGAACAACACACTAGAAGAGATGGACCTAACAAACATCTACAGAACTCTACACCCAAAAGCAACAGGATACACATTCTTCTCAAGTGCACATGGAACATTTTCCAGAATAGACCACATACTAGGCCACAAAAAGAACCTCAGTAATTTCAAAAATATTGAAATCCTACCAACCAACTTCTCAGATCACAAAGGTATAAAACTAGAAATAAATTTTAGAAAGAAATCAAAAAGGTTCACAAACACATGGAGACTTAACAACATTCCCCTAATGAATCAATGGGTTAACGACAAAATCAAAACAAAAATCAAAGAATATATAGAAACTAATGACAACAACAACACAGCCACAACTTCTGTGGGACGCAGCAAAGGCAGTTCTAAGAGGAAAGTATATTGCAATCCAGGCCTATTTAAAGAAGGAAGAACAATCCCAAATGAACAGCCTAAAGACACAATTACTAAAATTGGAAAAAGAAGAACAAATGAGGCCCAAAGTCACCAGAAGGAGGGACATAATAAAGATCAGAGAAGAAATAAATAAAATTGAGAAGAATAAAACAATAGAAAAAAATCAATGAAACCAAGAGCTGGTTCTTTGAAAAAATAAACAAAATAGATAAACCCCTAGCCAGACTCATTAAGAGAAAAAGAGAATCTACACACATAAACAGAATCAGAAATGAGAAAGGAAAAATAACGATGGGCCCCACAGAAATACAAAGAATTATAAGAGAATATTATGAGAATCTACATGCTAACAAGCTGGAAAACCTCAAAGAAATGGACAACTTCTTAGAAAAATACAACCTTCCAAGACTGACCAAGGAAGAAACAGAAAAACTAAACAGACCAATCGCCAGCAACGAAATTGAAGCGGTAATCAAAAAACTACCCAAGAACAACACCCCCAGGCCAGATGGATTCATCTCTGAATTCTACCAGACATATAGAGAAGAAATAACACCCATTCTCCTTAAAAGTTTCCAAAAAATAGAAGAGGAGGGACTACTTCCAAACTCATTCTATGAAGCCAGCATCACTCTAATACCAAAAGTGGGCAAAGACCTCACCAAAAAAGAAAATTACAGACCAATATCCCTCATGAATGTAGATGCAAAAATACTCAACAAAATATTAGCAAACAGAGTTAAAAAATACATCAAGAGGTTCATACACCATGATCAAGTGGGGTTCATCTCAAGGATGCAAGGATGGTACAACATTCGAAAATCCATCAACATCATCCACCACATCAACAAAAAGAAAAACAAAAACCACATGATCATCTCCATAGATGCTGAAAAAGCATTTGACAAAATTCAGCATCCATTCATGATTAAAACTCTCAACAAAATGGGTATAGACGGCAAGTACCTCAACATCATAAAGTCCATATATGACAAACCCACAGTTAACATCATGCTTAACAGCGAGAAGCTGAAAGCTTTTCATCTAAGATCGGGAACAAGACAGGGATGCCCACTCTCTCCACTGTTATTCAACATAGTACTGGAGGTCCTAGCCACAGCAATCAGACAAAACAAAGACATACAAGGCATCCAGATTGGTAAAGAAGAAGTCAAATTGTCACTATTTGCAGATGACATGATACTGTACATAAAAAACCCTAAAGACTCCATTCCAAAACTACTAGAACTAATACCTGAATTCAGCAAAGTTGCAGGATACAAAATTAACACACAGAAATCTGTTGCTTTCCTATACACTAATGATGAGCTAACAGAAAGAGAAATCAGGAAAACAATTTTATTCACAATTGCATCCAAAAGAATAAGATACCTAGGAATAAACCTAACCAAGGAAGTGAAAGACCTATACCCTGAAAACTACAAGCACTCCTAAGAGAAATTAAAGAGGACACTAACGAATGGAAATTCATCCCATGCTCTTGGCTAGGAAGAATAAATATTGTCAAAATGGCTATACTACCTAAAGCAATCTACAGATTCAACGCAAAAATCTTCTGGACAAAAACATGAACGACTTCTTCATGAACATATCTCCCTGGGCAAGGGAAACAAAAGCATAAATGAACAAGTGGGACTATATCAAGCTGAAAAGCTTCTGTACAGCAAAGGACACCATCAGAAGACCAGAAAGACAGCCTACAGTATGGGAGAATATATTCATAAATGACATATCCCATAAGGGGTTCACATCCAAAATATATAAAGAACTCACGCACCTCAACAAACAAAAAGCAAATAATCCAATTAAGAAATGGGCAGAGGACATGAATAGACACTTCTCTAAAGAAGAAATTCAGATGGCCAACAGGCACATGAAAAGATGCTCCACATCACTAATCATCAGAGAAATGCAGATTAAAACCACAATGAGATATCACCTCACACCAGTGAGGATGGCCAACATCCAAAACACAAACAACAACAAATGTTGGCGAGGATGTGGAGAAAAGGGAACCCTCCTACACTGCTGGTGGGAATGCAAATTAGTTCAACCATTGTGGAAAGCAGTATGGAGGTTCCTCAAAAAACTCAAAATAGAAATACCATTTGACCCAGGAATTCCACTCCTAGGAATTTACCCTAAGAATGCAGCAGCCCAATTTGAAAAAGACATATGCACCCCTATGTTTATCGCAGCACTATTTACAATAGCCAAGAAATGGAAGCAACCTAAGTGTCCATCAGTAGATGAATGGATAAAGAAGATGTGGTACATATACACAATGGAATATTATTCAGCCATAAGAAGAAAACAAATCCTACCATTTGCAACAACATGGATGGAGCTAGAGGGTATTATGCTCAGTGAAATAAGCCAAGCCGAAAAAGACAAGTATCAAATGATTTCACTAATATGTGGAGTATAAGAGCAAAGAAAAAAACTGAAGGAACAAAACAGCAGCAGACTCACAGAACCCAAGAACGGACTAATAGTTACCAAAGGGAAAGGACTGGGGGGGATGTGTGGGAAAGGAGTGACAAGGAGGAAAAAGGGGCATTATGATTAGCAGATGTAATGTTGGGGGGGCTCAGGGAGGGCTGTACCACTCAGAGAAGACAAGTAGTGATTCTATAGCATCTCACTATGCTGATGGACAGTGACTGTAGGGGGGGCCTGATGAAGGGGGTAGTTTAATAACCATAATATGCACATGTAATTGTAGATTAATGATACCAAAATAAATTATATAAAAAAAGTTTGTTCCTGTAAAGCTGTATGCACAAATCCTCATAAAGATTAATTTTCACCTCCCTTTTATATATGAGGACATTGAAACTAAAAGAGGTTAGATCCCTTGCCCAAGTCAAAGGGTGGAGCTAGGATGTGAACCCAAGTCTGCTCACTTCCACAGCCAGTGCTCTCAAACACTGCACTATCAAAAAAAATCCCAGAAGGCCATTTGGCAATATTCAAGTGTGTGGTAATAGTCTGTGCCTAAACTTCAGCCAGCTGTCCCTTGGAGACATGCCCATGCTTTCAAGGCAGGGGCAAACTAGCATGAATTATTCATACAAACCATCAGACCCATTACAGAAACAATGCAACAAACATGATCCACCATTGTCAGTGAAGGGTGATTTTCATATTCATGTGAGATGCCACATTCGTTTGATTTTATTTCTTCAGACAAGTTGATTATATAAGCTCTTAAAGACTCTTCTCCTTGGATGTATAGAATGTATAACTCAGTGCATAATGAAATACATGCTCAATGAGTATTTGATGACTAGCTAAATGAATGACAATGACGGTGTTTCAGGAACATGCAGATGGTGGGTGGTGGGAGGTGCCATTTTGAGGGGATCTTCATCCCAATTTCATTTGAGTGCATAGAAGGTGAATTCATTCTTCTTTACAATGGCCCTACAGACCCAAACTCAGGCTCATCCTTCCACTCTTCTGTAAGGTTTAGTTTACTCTGAAGGATATAACATGTCTTTCTTTCTTTCTTTTTTCAATGAAATTCCTTAATCATTGAGTTATTTCGGGCCCTAACAAAAAAAGAAGGAATGTTCAAATGATGAGCTGAAGGCTTCAATAGTATTAATCAAAAGCCACTGGCTTTGAAATCATCAAGAAAGATGCATTTCTATCTTAACAAAATAAGATCTGAGGGTCAACATCAATCTTGACCACATATCTGTATTGTGCGATCACCACAACTTAGAAGCAACCACCACAATTCTGGAAACATTTGCAAAGAGAGAAACATTTAGTGACAAAAAATTTGAATTTTGAGAGCCCAAAGTGAAATTTTGCAAAAGGACCTGCTAAGGCCCCTAATCCCTAAAATGTCCTCATAGGCCAGAAGACCCTCTGGTGAATTTCCTGAATTTACAATAACCTTTCAGATAGTTACTGGCTTAAAAGATTCTTCCCATGATATTCATCTCAAACGTGCCACACATCAGCAGTGTGTCTTTGAATAAGTCATTAAATTGCTGTAAGCCTTAGTCTCCTCCTGGGTAAAATGAGAGGCTGGGACTCCAGCTCTCTACAGTGTCTAGTGCTAATATTTCATGAGCCAATCAACCTCAAAAGAGAAGAAAATGGCAAACGATAATATCTAAGACTGGCTTTAAGTCTAAAGCCACATTTCTCAAAAATTAGAACTGTTGTTGGTGGGGCTGACGTATCTCCATCTCTAGGCTCAGTTCCTCTCTAAAGCTGCAAAGGGTGGGTCCTGCACAGAGAAGAACAGAGGCTGCCATCCAGGCTTTTTTTGTGTACAGGCAGAGCAGCCTTCCCCCAGAGGGGCAGCCTCTTCTTAATTCACTAAAAGCAATTGTCTGGGCTCCTATGAATGGAAAAACAATAGTTCAGTGAAAGTGTACCTTTGGGTACTAGAATATCCGGCAAAAGAATGGAAAGCATAGATACAAGAGGGTCGATAATTTCTTATTCATTTCTCCCACTTGAGCAAAAACAACAAAGCCAACTTTAAAGAAATGAAAGAATTGCCCTCTTACAAAAATCAATATAGGATTTTAAGGACATTTATTGGTGAAAAGTCCTCCAAGATAGTGAGAATTGGATTCAGATGATACATCCATAATTTCAAAGGTTTCTCTGAGGTGTGTGCCAGTCAGACCTTCTGCATGTCCAGCCTCCACAGATTCTCCCATCAGCCCTGCCATTACTCTTTCCTCCTGTTTTAAGCCTCTTTCTTAACCCTAGTGCTACTCATAAATCTGGGAATATTCAAGAGAAGTCCAAAGCACACAGTGAATGAGCCCAGCCTGCCACACCTCAGACTGGGGATGTGGAGAAGGCAGGAGACCAGAGAGGGGGCAATGAGGCAAGGCAGAATGGGGCAATGACATTGGCCACTCACGCTCTGCATGTCACCCTGTTTGAGGCCAAAGCAATGGGAGCCTGAATCCTGTTCCAGGACCTCAAGCTATTTCTTGGGATATCAGCGAAGGCCTCTTGAGGAGATGACACTGAAGCTGAAGCCTAACTGATGAGGAATCGGGCCTGGGGAAGCAGCCCATACAGGAAGCCTAGAATGTTTAAGAAATGTAAAGAAGAGCAATGTGGCTGGAAAACAGTGTGTGGGGTATGGTGGCTTTAGATGACATGGAAGAGGTGGGCAGAGGCCAGATCAAACAAGACCTTTGGCTCATGTTGGGTTCCCTTGAATCAGGTCACGAACAAGGATTTGAATACAATTTAATTGGGATGAAGCACAGGAAGGGAGCAGGAAGGTGAGACGGAAAGGGAAGGAAAGCAGTACAGGTGTGTTAGTGAGCAATTTACCACTGTGGGCAAGGGGGACCCAATCCCATGGGGGCCGCTGAAGACTGCACAGGGCACACCTGAGAGTTCTACCACCTGAGGGCCAAGAGAATTGGAGTATTTATCCACCACCTGAGACCTGCTCCTGGGGCATTAGCTCCCTGCTAGCCACCAGAAAACCTAGACAGAGTTGCAAGTGATGGCAACAGAAGGCTGCCCAAATACACAGGCACAGTGAGCCCCAAGGGGCTGTGCGCATCCACCAACAGCACCTGCTACAACCTTGTGGACAAAGGTAAGGACTTTGGATTTTATTCTAGGTGCAGTGGGAAGCCACTGAAGCATATCAGCCCTCAACACCTCCCAGTCTACAACTTAAGATGGTTGTTCTTACTGCTGTGTGAGAAGGGTTAGAGACAGGATGGCAACAAAAGCAGAGGGGTCATTCATTCTCAAACCCAATGTTATTCAAGGTTGAGTAGTGCTCCCAGACCTCTCTCAAAGAGGCTAACCCTCATCTACCCTTTCATCCATCCCTTCCTAAAACCTCCCTCCCCTTCTGTTTCCTATAGGTGCTTAATCCCCTCAACTTGGACCATTCAGGTTTAGGCTTTTTCAGAAAGACACATTGCCCAATCTTCCTCACCTAATTGACCCAAGATTTGTCATTTGCACAAGGGTCAGGTGACACCTTGCCTCATACAACACTCTACATCTACCAGCAAATGGTGGGCATGGGAAAAGGATCACATTTCCAAAAAGCAT
This sequence comes from Smutsia gigantea, assembly GCA_032199065.1. Lineage (NCBI taxonomy): Eukaryota > Metazoa > Chordata > Mammalia > Pholidota > Manidae > Smutsia > Smutsia gigantea. The sequence continues at coordinate 31,784 of JAVSCE010010507.1, forward strand.
ATGAAGCAGCTTTAAGCCAGGCAGTCTGGGTTCGAATCCTGACTCTTCCACTTACTTCCCATGCGACGGTGACAAATTACTTAACTTTACTTTAACTGTAAAGTGGGGATAATATTTCTTCGGTAGAAGGCTGTGAGAAATAAATAAGATATTATAGGCACAAGTACCTGGTGCATAATAAGTGATCAATAAATAAGTGTTCGTCACTATCATTATTATTAACATACAATGAATATTCAAGTGTGCCCTTATCACAGGAGTCCCATTTATGGAGTCAGAAAGAAAATAAAGCTGGAATACACATACATAACTTTGTTCTGATGATCTGTCAGATTTGAAGTAATCCAGGCCAAGGTTCTCTTGCATTATCCTGAAAAACTGTGTATTGGCGGTATGCACTGTTCTCTGAACAGCTAAGGAGCCATTTGACTTACTGCCTGGCCACTTCAGAATGTCAGCATGAAGAACATCAAGCAGAACTTTAGGAATACTAAGCAAGCACCTGATGTTCCTAGTGCCAAAGGGAAAAAGAAGCATCTCGTTTCTGTTGTAAAGCTATTTTATAGGGAGAGAAATAATGATTGGGCCTGGAAATAAAGTGTTATGGGGAAAAAACTATTAATATGATACAGAGAATTGTGTTCTTCCCCATTTAAGTGAACAACTTGAACTTGGCAGCAATTGAAAGCTAGTGGCTTGCCAATGATGAGTTCTTCCATCAAAAAGATGAATTAGAGACTACTTGGGATTTGTTTGGTTTGACTTCCACCCATTCCCTAGTGCCCACAATTCTAAATGGGCCAATCAGACACATTCCTCATTTATTTAAACAAAGTGGAAAATTACTATACTGACCCACATATAGAATGACCTGAGTAACAGGTATGATATCTGAAAAACTAGGTGGCGAAGGGCTTCTTATTCCACAACTCCCCTTTTCTGTGCCACAGCCCCTGATTACTAAGCTCCCAGACCGTGGAGATGCCTCCATTAAGGAATAGTTTAAAGAGCCAGGAGGCTCCATCTTTAGACCTCAATTTTGTCATCTGTAAAATAAGAGTATTGAATTACAGAGTGAAAAGACGTTTTTGGGTGGAAATACTCTATGCTGTCCCATGCTGAAAAGGCAACTCAACCAATGTTTCACCCCAAAAAGGTAAGCGGACTTTTAAATATTTCTAGAAAGGAATAAAAGTGATGGAAAACGAGTAGGGGCAGAGCAAGGAGGGGGAAGAGCACAGGAGCCATTTTTGCTAAGAGGCTCTGCAGAAGGTACTACGAAGAAGTCATGTGGAATCAATGAGGAGTCGTTACGTGGCCCAACCTCCTGCCCCCACGCTCAGAGGCAAAGAAAAAGGTTCATCTTCCCCACGACTCTAAAATATCCAAGCTCTACATCACATAGTCAACTTTCAAAGTACTTTCAAAATCATTTCAGTACTTGTCAACATTCTAAGCATCTTTCTGAATATCTACTAAATTTAAACATCTTCTCCTGGAGTTTATATGTCAGAGCAAAATACCACCCTTAGTGCTTCATTTCGAAGCATGTTCTATCTGTGCACACTCCAGCACTACAACGGCTGTAGGGTTTAAGGAGTGTATTTGATAACTGCTTCTACCAGCTCCATGCTCATGCAGAACCATGATGTTCTTTTTCAATTCCATTCCCTGCACCAGAAAAAGCAGAAAGCCTTAAAAGTACAGAAAGATAGTCAACTGTAGCAAATCCCCTTTTCTCTTCTCTCAACAAATGCACAAAGACAAGACAGATATGGAAGTACCACCCATACATGTCCGAGCTCAAGCCATCAGCCACCTGGCAGCAATGAGGATACCAGCTGCCACCATAGGTGTTTTGTTCCCATTATAAACATATACAGGGCAGTGGTTCTCATACCTGAGTGCACATCAGAATCACCTGGGAGACCTACTAAACCAGATTGCTGCCCTCACCCTCACCAACAGTTTCTGATTCAGTCAGTCAGGGATGGGACCTGAGAATCTGCATTTCTCCCAGGTTCCTAGGACTTCTGATGCTAGTGGTCCAGAAACTATGATTTGAGAATCCCAGGCGTGGGGAAATCTGTAAGCATCCAGTAAGTTGGAGCCTGCTCGTCCCTGAGATCAAAAGAAGTCAGAGAAGTAAATGTGGGTTCATTTTATTTCTTTCTTAAACTGAGATCCAATTAAACATGTACTGAGTTATGCAAGGCCCTGGGTTAAATGCTTTCAAACACTTTCGCTTCTCACACCAACCTGTGCTATAGCTATTGTCATCCTCATTTTAAAGAGAAGCAAACTGAGACTGCAGAGAGATTAAGAAACTTGCCCAAAACCACAGAGCTAATAAAAGGAGGAGCCAGAATTCAAGCTCAGGTCATCGGACTCCAAGCCTGTCAGGTGACCACACTGAGGCTCTGAATCCCCCTCTCCAGGAGACTGCCGGAGGGCTCCAGCAGCGCTGGTCAGTGGCAGAGCTGGAGGAGGGGAACGTCCTGCAGGGAGCGAGGACAGGCGGCCAAGGAGCGCTCTTCACCGGCACGCCTCGCCGGGTGCGCTGCCCCCTCCCAGTACCTCAGCTCTGCCCACTGTGAAACCAAAGCCCAGAACGGCTGCCAGCCACCCCCTAGCTTGTTCCCAGGAACGAGATGGGAGCGCTCGGCTATTACATAAGCAGCACTTGTCTTTCCAGTCCCTCAGCTTGCTTGCTGAGTAGTCTGACAGGCTCCAAATCTCCTAAAAGGTGGGGGCTCACCTTCACTCTCTTGAAATATTGCAGCGGTCCCCCTTTCTCCCATCCCCTGTCCTCTACCCTCCCCTCTGGCCCTAACATCGACAAGCTGGGAACTCAAAGTTCAAAGCACGCTCCTAAAATGATATGTGCCTTTCAGAAACGCCGTTTGTTCCTGCAAGTGACTGACGGAGAATTTTTCTGACAGCTCAGTTGGACACATTTTTCAGCATTCTTCACATTCCGCCTGAGTCTGTACCTCTCAGGCCCCTAAGGCATACGCTGTAGACTGCCTGCTGAGTACCTGGCAGGAGGCATGTCGCACCTATTTTGTAAGCTTAGAAGGGCCACGTCAAGTGTCTTCTCCTCTTAGAATTAAGACTCTTTTGTGGTACTTAATTGGTCTTAACAAATAAACGTAGAGAAACGCTCGGGTTCTGCATCAGTCAATGACTGAACATTGTTGAGAATGCAGAAGTGTTCTGGAGTCAAAGTGAGCAAAGAGAAGACTGATTTCTTTTTGTTTCCTTTTCTTGGCTTTGTGTCTAAAAGGGACAGAGCCTCCCTTTTCCCCAACCTCTTGCAATGGGTGTTTGTTTATTGATGGAGCAGAGTGAGACCCTAAATGCCAAGCCCTTGCTCTGAAGTAATGGAAACAGTAGCCAGGGGGGTGAATTGTCACTGTGGTTATCTAATGATCAAGGACAATGTGCCTGAGAGAGAGAGAGAGAGCAGTCAGGGTCTCTCTGGCTGTCACCCCATGGCCTATTCTGCCTCTACTCTCTGCCCTGCCAGTAACTAACTGATTTGTGAAGGCACTTAGAGGTACTTTCAGTGAGAAAGACACTTTATATCTGCTTACACCAAATCCTCAGAGGAACAAAAAAATCCACTCCATGCACAAATTTCCCTGCTAGACTCTCCTCCATTCAGTTCCCAATTAGCCAAATCTTCAGCATCCAAAGAATTCAGTAGACAAAAAAAATTTCTCATGGACAAACAGATTGGCACATGAAGAGAAGAAACCAGCATTGATGGTAAAAATGACCAGAAAAGTAGGTAGTAAGGAAGGAAAGTGGCTTCATGGCCTTTAAGCCCTTAATTTAAGACAATGACCAGATCCCAAAGTCCACGTGCTCTATTTCCACCCCTGATCAGTAATGAGGATAACCCCGGAAAAGCCAGAATCCTATAGGGCAGCCTCCTGGCCACTTCATTTCACATAGTAACTCCTACTAGACTAATTTGTGACATCCAGCAACCAATGTACTGTTACTACACATAGATTCAAAAGTGCTGTCAGCGTTTTGCAAAGCCATCCCCCAAAATGTACCAAAGGGTTGATTTGGGATGCCTTGCTAACCAGCTGGGGATGAGACTTGCATTCTGGCTTTCTGATCAGCTTCTGCCTACAGTGCATTTGCTTTTCAAAGAGATGACAGGGGGTGCAGTATGAGTTGAAAGAATATTGATAAGAAAACTAAGCTTTTATCAAAAGCCGCTTTTTATAAGTGAACTTGGCCCAAACTCAGAGTTCTTCCCCTGTTGCTGATTGATCCCATGGAAACCTTGGGTAAAAGCCAATAAAATTATTCCTGGGCCTGTTTTATATACATATGTTGAACACTTTGGACAACTGGAATAAAGAGGCTAAATTTACTCAATTTTTCCCTCAGTAATTATTAAGTGCCTGAAGTATGCCAGACTCATAAGTAGAACGTATTTTTTAATCACTAATTATAATGCTATTTCTGTAGAAATAACTGGTCCATTTTTTTTTGAAGCAGTACACCACGAGATAGCGGATGGAGGAATCTACTTTTCTCCCTTCCTCACAGCGTCCAAAATAAGTTCCATGGGGCTGAGGTCTGGAGCACTGAGCCATTTTCAAACTGCTAACTACATTGAATTGCTTTGGCAGCTCCTATTCCATTGGCTTAAATCTGGTACAACACAGAATAACATACAGCTTTCCAGAATCATCTGCATCCAGATCCCATGTAAGTGCACCTTCACTTCAGACATTTCCTAAAATCCCTCACTATGCAGCAAAGAACTTTTAAAATGAATTTCAGAGACAATCAGAAGGTATCCTCCCACCCATTGCTGGACTCTCTCAATTGCCACAGGTGACCAAGCAGGTCCCACAGCAGAAACCAGCCAAAATAATATGGATGCTCTTCCTAATATTTTGCAAACTCAGTCAAATTGACATCATTCTTGTTCTTTAAAGTGGATAAGTATTTCTCATCCAGCTTCACAGAATTCAGATCTATCCTTCATTGCCTTATAGACAAAGCTGTAATACAAGAAATTGCGATTGTAATAAAAAGAAATTGTATTTGAACAGTCCTTACTAGTTTATAAAACATTTTATAGCTTACAAAAGCATTTTCTCATTTAATCAAACCATTTTAACATTCACTCAACAAGCACGTATTAACCCCCTAATAGGTTTCCCTGGTGTCTAGCACAGTACTTAGATGAAAAATAAGACATGGTCTCTGCTCTCAAGAAATCAAGTCTAGTGGGTAAGGAAAACAAGTCAACAATATCACAATATGATATAAGTGCAATGGAGAAATAGACAGGTGTAGTGATAGAAGGGTAACAGATATGTTAAGCATTCAAAATTTAAAATGGCATTTGGGGGAGTTGTTCACTTATAAATTCCTAGATATCAGGGATATCTAGATATATGTGCATAGATAGAAACATAATAAAATATTTTTGATGCTAGTGCAAGACTGGGGGTGGTGTGGTAGAAGAAAGAGCTGGTGGTGGTAGGGGTGGTAGTGATAGTGGGTTTTGGAAGACTTGGGCATTTCTTGGCTGATCAGAATTGATATCCTTTCCCAGCCACCCCTGAAACATCCCTCTTCATAGGCTGACAGTCCAATGGTTCAGCATCGAGTCAACATATACCCAGCCACAGAAATACCACCACAAAATATTAGCAGTGACTGATTATTTGGTAACAAATCATGTGTTGAAGAACTAACAGCCAGTGGCCACTTATAAATGTTCCCAAATGTCAAGACAGAAAAATAAGAAGCCCTCTCCCCACATCTGACTTAGATTAGTTGAGTACCATTTGCACGCACAGGAGAGGCAACAATAATTTTGAGGAGGGTGAGAAAGCCAGGCAGGGGAGAAAGAAACCAAACACGAATTGAAAGCAGATGACAAAGCCCCTGGCTCATGTAGACCCTCAAGAGCAAGCATGAAACAAGTTTCCTGCAGAAAGGCAACTATCAGAAAGAAAAAAAAATAGTTGTAATAAATCCTAACAAAAGCCAACAAAAGAAAATGCTGGACAATTTGTTGGATGTTCAGTAAGACTGATCCACCTCACTGTGTTGTTGTAAAGAACAGCTAATAAAAAAGGATCGTCAGGGACACAGCAAACACAGGAGAATTAACCAATAATAAGAACATTAATAATAAAGGGAGGGCCTAGGAATGAAACCATTTCCATCAAGACCAAAGATGTTGAGCAACCAGCACAAAAATAAAGAAAACAGATAGGACTGCCTGGAGGTGTTCCAAACAAATAAGAACCAAAATACTTTTTTTCTCTTAATTTTTAAAAAGACAAGTTTACAGGGCATGAGACTATAAATAAATATTGGCCAATGGGCTCTTGCTTTTCCCCAGAGGCATCTCCCTTTTAAAGGACTTCCTGGATAAAGGGGGTGAGGTAGCTGAAGGCCCCTCCTCTCCCCCTAGAGCTCTCCCATCCATGACAGGAAGGCTTCCCTCCCTAGTCTGGACAATTTGGGATTGGAAAAAACACTGGAAGGAATCCAAGGCTGTGGTTCATTTCATTCTTTCATTTCCTGCCTTTGCCAAATGCTGACAATTACAAACAAATGTTGTCTTCACAAATACTTTCTTCTAGATGAACATTCTGCTCATTTTGGTTGTGTATGTATATGTGACTTGAGAAACACTTTCTAAATCCCCAAGGTGACAGGATTTCCACATAATGATAATGATTATTTAATGTCATCATCGCAATGGGCTGCCTGGGCAAATGAAATGCTTGGTGGGTCTAAAGCATTCACTCAAGTGAGGTAAATTAACGCTTTCCAGGGTACCAGATTTCCCACTGGGACCCTAAAGAAGGTAATTCATTACCCAGGCATCCTCCACCCCCAACACTGCATCTACCAGCAAGTTCTTCAGTTGCTTAAATTGTCAGACCTCTCAGCCAGGATGGGGAAGTCCAAGAGAGATAAAAATATGCTGAGAGGTCCGGGCTGAGTGCATATTTTTAGTCATCTGAAGATAATCCAGGAGTAAGAATCATCATCATATGCTAACCTACATGACTGTAGCCAATCTTACTTTTCAAAGCTAAGCTCTTTTACCACATAAATCAACCCCTTTGATCCTTGCAAGGGGTTACAAAGCAGGTATTATTATAGTCAGCACCTGGATATGGCAGCAAGCAGGGCATAGACAAATGGCTCAGAGCGAAGCCTAAGACATATGGAAGCAGGAAGAGGGAGTGTGGCCAGGATTCTCACCTGGCCCTGGTTGGCTAGCTCACTACACACGTGGGCAATCCATTGTTATTGAGTCTATATAAAGAGCTCTGCCCAGCGCTCTGGGCAACACGGTGGCATGGCTGCAAGGCTGCAGGAGAGCAGAACAGAGCAGAGGCTGGAGTGGTGGCAGCGCTGAAGACAGAGGCCCAGAGGACTGCTGAGTGGGCAGAGAGGCCCCGAGGCAGAGACCGGCTTGCTGCATGCAGACTCACTCTGGGTGGATGGGATTCTAATGATTGACCTGCCACCGTGGGAATAAAGTTGGGTATAAACCCTTTCACCCCAAGAACGTTCTACTGTCATTTCTTTGGTCACACTGAATCCATAGTGAACTTGCCCAGGGCTTAAACCCATTGGCAAGACAGGGAGAACCCCCAAAACCAGAAGATTCAAAAGCATTGAGGGTCTGAGAATAGGGGCCCTGCAGGGTGAGAACGCACAATGGCACATGGAGGCAGGAGTGTGAAGAGGCTGACTGAGTAAACTAGGTTTAAAAGATTACTGTTTCTAAGGCCAAAATCAAGAAAGATGGAAACTGAAATGAACCAAGTATCTACAGTGTGCCAGGTGTTTTCCTGTAAGATACTAACTCATTTAGTCATCACAATGAAACTATGCAAGACAGATTTCATCAACCAATTTTTTTACAGATGAGAGAACTGAAGCTCAAAAAAGAGATGTTACTTGCCCAAGGTCACATACCTGCTGACTGGGAAACGGGAGACTCAGGGGTTAAGAGAGGAACAAAGCAGCCGAAGACTGGGGGTCCTGGCCAGGCCTGACGAGGTAAATTTAGAGCAGCAACAATAAGAGCACCAAGGAAAGAGTTTTAAGAGTTGGGAACAAAAGCTTGCTGAGCCCTGGGCCCCAAGAGTACTTTCTGCCCTGGGGCCTCTCGGGGTCTGGGCTTACAGTGCCCGGATGGGAGGCACATCTGACTGAGGCGGGAGATGGGGGGTAACAATCTCGATAATTCCTGGCAACTATCCCCCTTCACAGATGAGGAAACTAAGTTCCACCAAGGAAAGGTCACAAAGCAGCTGGGGAAAAGTTGCTTCTGCAGGAGCACAAGGAAGGTTCAATGTCTGAAACACAGCAGTCTGGAAGGACCATGGCGGCCGACAGGAGCTTGCCTAAAGGATTAGGTTCCTGCTGGGGAAAGCCAGAGGTGGTGGGAGAAGAACGGTCAGAGCCAAAGGAACACAAAGTGGGGCCCAGGGGAGTGGAAAGAAATACTCTATACTTCTTTGCTGCCACACATTGGACAAGATATTTGCTCAAGCTTCATCTGTAAAATAGAGTCAATAAAAGCCGCCTCATAGTGATTCTGTGAAGATGAAATACTTACTCTAATATACATATAAAAAGTCTTAATGGTTTATAAGCATTTGAAAGAAGCTTCAGGTTAAGATAGTCTCTGGGGAGGGTAATGTAATAGGCAAGAACAGCATTTTGGATTTGGAATGATTCTCTTCTTTGCATTTAATGAATATTTCTATGGAAAACCTACTTTCCCCAATCCTCACAAATTTATCTTATGTCATAAGAAGACTTTTGATTCTACGAAGCACATAGAAAGCCATTTCAGTGACCTTTTCCTTTTGCAAGCCTTACATAACATGTTTCTTCTGACAAACGCTGAACCATTTTGCTCTAAAGAAGGAGGATTCCTCCTAGAAGGAGAATTAATAAAGGGCAATAACATTCCACCTGACCCATATTAGCATGTAAGGATCACTTCCAATAATAGTACATAAAGACTTCAACCAAACTGCCTGCGTCTTCTCTAAAAGATTTGCCTGGGAGAGCCCATATCATTCATATCTGCAGTGACTCGAAGCGCCAAAGAAAGCCAATCCCAAGCGTGGGCATAGTGAGCAGTGTCATTGTAGAATTACCTACAAAGGTACCTACAGAGTTTTACAAGTCTGGAATAATTCAGAGAATCTTGGAGTTAGCAAGAGCCTTGTAGGCCACCTGGTCTCACCCCCAACTCTGACCCCACTGGTCCGTGTCGTCCCCAGCCTAACAGGGGGCTTCTCTAGGCAAGACCTGGGTTTGGATATAAATATAATAGTACCAGAAGCCACTAAATGATTCATTCAAAATGTCATTTCCTCTAATCCTCTTATTCTATTATTATTTTCAAATGTCCATATTTTATACTAATGTATTCTTATGATATGCACACAACCTGACAGCACAATGAAAAGGAGCTTAAACTTCTGAATTGTTCCAGGATTTCCTCCTCCCTCTCTCCCTCTCCAGCAGGGCCCTTACATGGACTCCTCCAAAGGCCACTGCACTAGCTCACCTTCCAACCACAAACCCAATGTGGGCTGAGGACACTGGCCACAGAGATAACGTCCCCCATGCCCTCCCCATTTGCCAAGGGAGAACAGGGTGGGACTGAAGTCTAAAACCAGACCAGCAAGGCCAGACCTTAGCCCTACCCTTTCCCTGTAGTCCCATCACCTCACCTGGCAGCACTGTTCCATCACAGCACATTGCAAGTGGACTTCGTTCACTTTATATTTGGCAGGCCTCCCAGGTTACCTCAGGTGGGGAATGAAGGAGGGCCGCTGCCATGCCAATGGGTTTCAGCCCCAGGCAAGTACTCTATGGATTCAATGTGACTAAAGAAATTGACAGCAAAACGTTCTTTGGGGTGAAAGGGTTTATTACCCGGCTTGTTCTCCTGGTGGTGGATGCAGCACTAGCATCTCTGCCTCCACGCAGAGCGCTGGGCCGAGCTCTCTATATAGCACAACAATAGCTTATTGCCTAAAGGTGTGGAAGCGGTAGCCTAGCAACAGGCCAGTTACATCATCAGGTGGTTTAAGTTCAGTGAGGATCCCGGCCATAGGAACCCCAACTTCCCCATACTCCACCCCTCCAGGATTCTTGCCTTACAATCTATACGCTTTCAATCTTCCGCAATGGTCCCTGTCTGAGAAAGCTGGAGCACTGTAACGAGATCCCACAACAGCAACAGAGGATAAAAACTTAGAGATAATAAAAATTAAGATACAGGGAACCCTCCTACACTGCTGGTGGGAATGCAAATTAGTTCAACCATTGTGGAAAACAGTATGGACGTTCCTCAAAAAACTCAAAATAGAAATACCATTTGACCCAGGAATCCCACTCCTAGGAATTTACCCTAAGAATGCAGCAGCCCAGTTTGAAAAAGACATAGGCACCCCTATGTTTATCGCAGCACTGTTTACAATAGCCAAGAAATGGAAGCAACCTAAGTGTCCATCAGGAGATGAATGGATAAAGAAGTGGTACATATACACAATGGAATATTATACAGCCATAAGAGGAAAACAAATCCTACCATTTATAACAACATGGATGGAGCTAGAGGGTATTATGCTCAGTGAAATAGGCCAAGCTGAAAAAGACTGGTACCAAATGATTTCACTCATATGTGGAGTATAAGAACAAAGAAAAAAACTAAACGAACAAAACAGCAGCCGACTCACAGAACCCAAGAACGGACTAATAGTTACCAAAGGGAAAGGGACTGGGTAGGATGGGTGGGAAGGGAGGGACAAGGGGGAAAAGGGGGCATTATGATTAGCAGATGTAATGTTGGTGGGGCACAGGGAGGGCTGTACAACTCAGAGAAGGCAAGTAGTGATTCTATAGCATCTCACTATGCTGATGGACAGTGACTGTAATGGGGCTGGTGGGGGGAACGTGATGAAGGGGGTAGTTTAATCACCATAATATTGCACATGTAATTGTAGACTAATGATACCAAAATAAACTATAAAAAAAAAGAAGAAATTGAAAACAAAAAAAAATTAAGATACAGCAAGATTTTGATACAGGTAACAAAAATTATAATAATCCTCAAGCCAGAGGAGGTTCCTAATAAAAAAATTAAAATAATCCTCAAGCTAGAGGAAGTTCCCAATCCAGTAAGACAGTAGGGACGATAAGATACATGTTTTAATGCCACCAACATAGGCAAATCTTGTCCATCAGGTAGGATGCATGCAAGAGAGTGGTCCTGTGATAGGACTGTAGCAGGAAGGGGGTCCTTTCCAGGTCTAGTATGCCATACTTTTACTCCTTTACTCCTTTCACCGTGGGGGTTACTGAAGGGTCTATATGTAGTGCTACTGGAGGTGCATGCACTGACGATAATGATAAAACAAAACTCCTCAGTAAGATGCTCCTACCTTCTGGCCATTCAGGATATACTACTGTGACCTTTGACGGCCACTCTGCTGTTATTCCAGGAATACATGGGAGGCCAGCTTTCAGGCCTTCTCCCCAAGGTGTCAGAAGAGCCAGCCACCATTGCTCCATGTGTTGAAAGGTCCAAGGCCACGTCCACTCAATGGAGTCCTTGGGGTTCAGTGCTGGCAGCAAGGTGTTATTCGGGAGGCCAAATCTTGGCTTCAGTGATTCTTCCATGCTTTGTACTCACAGATGTATAGGGGAGGCAGCCATAGGTGTTAACATGTCTACGGGGCTCAGGGCTCCCTTTCAGGGTCTCTCATTCAAACACCGTAGCATGGTCCATAAGCAGACTGACCATCCCGCAGACTATTGGTATCTGACTTTATTCTGGATTTGAACAAGCCATTGCGCCTCTCTCTCATGCCTACTGAAGTATGACGTTATGGCACATGAAACTTCCATTTGATTCCCAGCTGTCGCACCCATTCTTGCAGTGTATGTCCAGTAAAATGGGTACCCTGATCACTCAATTATCTGTGGTCGGCAATAGGCAGCAAACAGACTCTCCAGGCCTCTTTTGGTCATCTGCTGGTCTGCACAACGGGTAGGGAAAGCAACCAGAAGGCCAGTACCTGTGTCCACACAAGTCATGGCATACGGATATCCTTCTGACACAGGTAGAGGCCCAATATAGTCTATCTGCCACCTGCCCAGGGGTATAGGCCCCTTAGTTATTGTCCAATGTTGCTGTGGAAATCAGTGTAAGTCCCCTTTGGAGCACACAACACACTCCTGCCAGGCTCTACTAACTTCACCGACAGGCTACAGCCCACATTGTCTTTTGCCCTGAATGCAACAAACTCTGATGTAGCCATTGGGCTACATCAGAGGAAGACTTTCCTTCCAATCAGCGTATCTGGGCCAATTTATCTGCTTCATCATTTCCTGGGGATACCAGTGACAAATGACCTGTCACATGGTATACTGTAATTATTTTAGTCTGACCACAGGCCCATAAGTCTTGCCACAGTTCTTGCCCCCAAAGAGGTCGGTGAGCAACCAGTCAGTTGGCATGGTACCAGGTTGGTAGCAACAAGGTCAAACCCCAAAAGACAGCCCAGCTGTCAGTACAGACAACTATAGGGGAGGGCTCCTGGCTGATGACAAGCCACAAAGCCCTCAACTCTGCCATTGGCTGCTCTTGCCTTCACCATCTTCCATCCATATTGTCCCAGTCTTAGGATGGAAAGCTATGGCCCTCCATTTTGGGGCCTGACCATTGCCGGAGCCGTCGGTGTACCATGCATCTTCAGGTATAGGGGCTCTTCCCTCCCAATAGGGACTCTCTGCTTCTAATGGTTCAAAAGCAAGTTCTTCCTGCTTTTCACTAGTATATGTCACCGGCCCCAATAAGCATTGGAGTTGTTCACTCAAGGGGCTACTAGAGAGGGCACTACGCTGCTGTAGGTAAGCACCCCACTTGGCTAGTGTGGGTGTTTGTGCCACGCCACTCGTTGGCTTTTGAGTCCAGTCTCGTACCCACCCCAAGATGGCATATGTGGTTATTACCTTTATCGGGGCCATTCCAGTGATGGTTCTGTAGCCAGCATGACGTGATACACGGCAGCCAATTATTTTTCTATCAAAGTGTATCGTACCTCTGCCCCTTTCCAGAGTCGTGACCAGAATCCAACGGGCTGGTGAGTTCGTTCAAGCCACTGCCAGAGACCCCAGCCATAACCGTCTTCAGTTACATGAACATCTACCTCACAGGGACTTGATGGGTCTATCACACTAAGGCCTGCACGGCCTTGACTGCCTGTTTTGCTGTAGTAAAGGCAGATGCACATGTCTCATCCCAATCCCACCTGACGCCCTTTCGTACCAACCGGTATAAGGGCTTCAGAATTTGTGCCAAGTGTGGGATAAACAGTCTCTAGTAGCCTAGAAGACCCAGAAACTCCTGTAGCAGTGCTACAGTTGTGGGGGTGGGAAGGGCATGGACTACCTATAACTGCTTCTGGTATAACTTTGGTCTTACCTGACCAGACAACTCCCAAGAATTTGACAGACAAACCAGATCCCTGAACCTTGGTGCTGTTCACAGCCCAGCCTTTCTCCTGTAAATGTTGCAGCAGTCTAGGTGCTGCACCTTCTAGTCTGAAAGAGAATCAGGCATGAGCATGAGATCATCAATATAATGGTACAGCTTCACCGTTGGCGGTTTCTCCCATGTAGCCAAGTCCTGGGCTACAAGTCCGTGACAGATGGTAGGCCTGTGGAGGTATCCCTTTGGGAGGATGGTGAAAGTCCATTGCTGTCCTTCCCATGTGAAGGCAAACTGTTCCTGATTTTCCTTGTCAGTGTCAATGGAAAAGAAGGCATTAGCAAGATCTACCACATAATGATATGTTCCTAGTTCATGGCTGAAGGTATCCATCAAGCCTGCAATAGAGGGAACAGTCTCATGCATAGGGGGTATGACTTTATTCAGTTCTCTGTAATCCACAGTCATACGCCAGGAGCCATCTGGCTTTTTTACAGGCCACACTGGGGAATTGAAAGGACTATGGGAGGGCTTTATAATACCCACTTTTTCCAGCTCCTGGAGAGTTTCTCAATCTCTTTATGCCCTCCAGGCAGTTTGTATCATTTGGTATTAGTCACTTGCTGAGGCACAGGCAAAGCTTTGGGTGGGTGCCTAGCATGTCCCCTCAGAACTGCCTTCTCCACACATACTCTCAGTCTGAACTCACCTGCAGTGGTCTGCAAATAAACCCTGCAGGATAACAATCCCCAAAATATACTCAGGGATAGGTGATATATACACAGTACATGCCTTTGAGGGTAGATGCCCAATTCCCAAAGGGATTTGGGCTTTTTTCACTCTGATCGCCTACCCCCCATATCCATCTATGATTGTGGGGGTCCCAGGGAACCATTCAGGGTTACCATGAATCAGTGAACATACAGTCCATGTCCACCAGAGCCAGGACATGTTGTATGTTCACTGGGGACCAATGGGTAGCTATCTCAACATGCGGACTCCAGTCCCCCCCCTCAGGGCAGATACCTTGACCTTCCCCTCAGTGAAACCATGATCCCCAATAACCTTTCTGTGTGGTCTCAGATGAGGTTGGCTCGATCTCCAGCAGGAACTCTTGCAAACACACAGGCTGGACTTGTGGCTCTGTCTCTGACCTCTGCCTCTTTGGTCTTAATGGCTGGAACTGCTGCTCTGGTTTCAGCTGTTGCCATAGCTCTAGTAAGATCCTATTTGACTTCCCATCTAATTTCCTTCCATCTGCTCCTGCCCATATTAAATGAACCCACACCTGGGTCCTCGTATCCTTCATGGGCCCTGTAAATTCTTCTTGTGAGTGACAGGTCTATTTCTTTCTGAGTTCTCATTGCTTCAGCCTCTCCTAAGTCGGCTACTATACGTGTCACCTCTCTTATGGGATGCCCTAAGTGAGAGGAAAGAATGGCCAATGAGACCCAAAGAGGGATGTAGGAGCCACGTGAAGTACAATATTTCTCATCCCAGTAGTGAAAGTCTCTTCATCTGGGCCATAACTATCTGGACTATAGATGGCATTTCTTATGCCTAGCTCCCATAACACCTGTTGGAGCTCAGCATACATCTGCCTTCTAACTGGAGAGGATGGTAGATCACTCAGATTGGGCCACACAGCACGAAGTGCAGCCATAAGCCAATCGGGGAGGGAGTGACTCCCTGGGGTCTGATGTGCATTTTGTAATTGCTGCCTCAAGGCAGGCTGCACTGTCAGGGAAGACAGCTTTCCCATCTCTGATTCCGACAGAACAATTCCATCCACCCCTAAGTCCTACAGACGCAGAAGCCAAGCTGATATTGACTCCGAGGGCTTCTGCCTAAACAGGGAGCCCAAATCCACCAGCTCAGCCTGAGTATAGGGGCGGACCATAGAGTGCTCCACGACCTGGGGAGGGCGCTGCTCCTCTCCTTGGGGAACTTTCAGCTGCTGGGTCTTTATTTTCTTTACAACCACTGGGCGTGCTTTCAATACAGGAGGCGCCAGTGCCTCCAGCACCACCCCTTCATCCTTCCCCAGCTCCTCCTCCATTTCTGGGGCTGATGGTACCTTTCTCTCCCCTCCCCCGAGTGCCTCCTTTGCTACAACATTTATCTCTTCTACTGTGCCTCACAGCAATGCTACCTCAGTCTTCAGAAGCTCTCTTACCTTCACCTCAATGCTTCACAGCTGACGTTCTCGTGCCACCTCTGCCTGTGCTTCCCTCAGGAGTTCGTCTTTTTCCTTGATGGCCTCTTCCTCCTTCAGAACACCTGGCAGCACTGTTCTCTCGTTCTGTAAAGAATTGTTACCTCTCAAATGGCACCTTGTTGCCAGCATTGTCGTGCCATCTCCTCTCACATCAATGCCATTGCCCTCTTCAGGGAATCCACAGAAGTTTGCAGCTCGTGTTCTCGTGCTGCCTCTCGCATCAATGCCATTTCCTTTTTCAGGGAATCCACAGAATTTTGCAGCTCACATTCTCATGCTGCCATTTCTTGGGTCTTTTCTGTAGACCTTTTTTAATAGAGTGAGAAGCAGCCAACCCACAGTCCCCGCTGACTCAGGGGCACTCTGTTTCTCAAAGGAGCTACTTACTATGACAAAGGCTTCCCCTACTGCCTCAGGTGTCACCTCCACTTGCCTCCAGTCCTGGGGTGGGGCCCAGTCTTCTAGGAGGCAAGCCACCTCAGACCACATACCCACTGGGGGACAATTCACTGTCTCCCCATTCACAGGGGCAGCCCACTGAAGCACCCCTCCCATAAGGGCAGCCTGTCTTTCCTTGGTCAACAATGAACCCTGCCGACTTTCATCAATTGTCTTGCCAATGGGTTTCAGCCCCGGACAAGTTCGCCATGGATTCAATGTGACTAAAGAAATAGACAGCAAAACATTCTTTGGGGTGAAAGGGTTTATTACCCGGCTTGTTCTCCTGGTGTTAGGTCAAGCACTAGCATCTCTGCCTCTGCCCAGAGCCCTTTATATAGCACAATAATAGCTTATTGCCTAAAGGTGTGGAAGCGGTAGCCTAGCAACAGGGCCATTACATCATCAGGTGGTTTAAGTTCAGTGAGAATCCTGGCCATAGATACCTCAACTTCCCTACAACCGCTAACTGGTATATCCAGCCTGCAGCAAAGCCCGAGGCCCCGACAGGGGCTCCCAAATGAACCTTTGGCCTCCGGGCTTTACCATTGGAGGTGTGATGCATGATGCTTCTTACTTGAAGTCATGAGCCCATGTGCTGCTGTTAAAGTGGAAAGCAAGCCATGTGCTCTAATTCCATCTAATAGGTTAGCCAGGAAAATGGAACTAAAAACATTCAGTGGAATTTGTTTTCAGATTCCCAGTTAAGACAAGCTGTTAAGATGAAACAAAGCCATAGCTTGCTCTTCAGTAAGTCTTATCTTTCTGTTGTCTCCAGATTTTCCATGATAGTAGGATAAGGCTTGTTTAACATTTGCTTCAGGTGACTTAGTCATCAATAGGGGTGGAGAAGCGGAGAAAATCTCACTGGGTCATCTCCACCTAAGTGCTCCAATGAAGCCACTGCTTCACTGGGCTCAACTCAAACAACTAGAACACGGTTTTTCTTTCTGTCACAATGAGTGGCTGTGGGGAAGTTGGGGTTCCTATGGCCAGGATCCTCACTGAACTTAAACCACCTGATTATGTAACTGGCCTGTTGCTAGACTACCGCATCCACACCTTTAGGCAATAAGCTATTGTTGTGCTATATAGAGAGCTCGGCCCAGCGCTCTGGGTGGAGGCAGAGACACTAGTGCTCGACCTACCGTGGGGAGAACAAGCTGGGTAATAAACCCTTTCACCTCAAAGAACATTTTGCCATCAGTTTCTTTAGTCACATTGAATCCATAGCGAACTTGCCTGGGGCTGAAACCCATTGGCAATACAGTGGCTCTCCAAACTGGAAATGGGGAGGGAGCCTGGAGAGGTGGTACCACAAAGCCTGCCTGGAAACCATTCTCCCGAATTTTACTGCAAAAAAGAAGCAGTAACTTTCAGAACATGACCTTAGAACCAGCTGTGTAGGACCTAAAGGTTGCAGAGACCAGGAACACGTAGCTGGAGCTCTCCTGGCACAACAAGCAGTGGCTCAACTTGTAACCAACAGTTCTCTCCTGCCCCCCAGTGCCCTTGGTGCCCAGAGTCCCAACTGCACCCCAGACTCCAGATCTTTCCTTCAAGGCTGCTTCTTCTGCATCCCTCAGGGCAAAGCACTGTATTTTCCAAGGTAACACCTAGCTAATAATCTAATATAAGCTAATCTGAAAGAGTTAGTGAGTATTATTGGATTAATGTGCTATTACTCCTAGAAAATACAATTTGCATTCTAGAGACCCACAGCCTTGAACTGAAGGAGTGGGAATTTCCATTACGTTGGCAGGCTAGGAAGGGAGGCTATTATGCAAGGGGTGGGAATGTCAAGACCAAATTAAGAAACTTAAAACAGCCTTCCTCTTCCTACGGCTGGGAAGGTTTGGAGCTCCATTTTTTAAAGCTACCAACCCCTGCCTCCGTGTAAATCTCTTTTCTAAGTTCTTCCCCACCTCCTCAGTACTGATGTGTTCAGAGGCCTTGGGCTTTATTTTGACCTCAGGTAATATCAATGATGGGTAATACTTGGGCTGCACTTCATTAGTGGGGATTTTAGTGTTTCTTAAAGAAAAAATGCTACCTCCCAATTATTTAAAGTAACCATGCCTTACATTTAATTCTTTTTATTTTCTATGTCTGGTAAGCCTCATAAGCTACTTCAGACATATGCGAGAACACTTAGAAGAGCTACCATTTAGTACATAAATGCTGTATGTCTACATAATATAGTAATATTATGAACCAGTTACATACACTGACTCATTCCTCACAAAAACCCTATAAACTAGAATCTATTATCCTGGTTTTTCAAATGAGAAAACTGAGGTGCTGAGTTCAATAAATTAGCCAAGACCACATGGTTGAAAGTGTTGGAGGAAGAATGCAAACTCGATGATCTGAGTCCAAAGCTTGTTCTCTTAATCACTCCTTCCCCTACCAGATATGGGAGGAGAGGGGAGGGGAGAAGCAACAATGTTTCTACTGCCTTGAGCTCCCCCACCTCTCCGTCTCCCATCCTGCAGTACTGAGTCAATAATTCTCCAAGAATGGTCCTCAGACCAGCAGCAGCTGCATCTCCCAGGACACTTGCTAAAACTGCAAAATTTGAGGCCCACTCCAGACCTCAAAAATCAGAAACTCTAGGGGCAAGGCCCAGCAATTTGTGTTTTAACAAGCCCTTGCCCTGATTCTGATGCATGTTCAAGTCTGAGAACCTCTGTACTAAGCCATCTGTGTAGATTCTTGGTGTTTAGGAATGGTCAGCAATAGCTCCTTTTTAATATCCATTCCTTAAATAATTCATTTGCAGTAAGAAACTTCCACATAATCTCATTGTAACTCTAGAGAGATGAGAACAAATGAACACGGTTGGCCCACGTTTGTCAAGTGTGTAACATCATGAATGGAAATGAGATAATAATGCAAAACAAAGTTTCTCAAAATCCTGTAAGGTAGTCTAATAAGACTGAGTCTGAGTTTAAAAGCAGTGTAGTGAGTATTCTCGAGCTTAAAAAAGGGGAACAGTTATCTAAATTGGCTACACCTAAACTGTTCTTATTACTCTGTTCCCTATTTGCACAAAATCACATGGAACGCCATGAAAAGCACCTGGTGGGCTCGTTTGACTGGCCTCTAAGCAGCTTGCCTCACCCTTCCTCTTCATTCTGTGCTGCTTCTTTCTTAAACTAGAATAAGACTGAGAGGCCAGCTTTGGCCTGGGTAAAGCCCACCAGTCTAAGGCCTTCCCACTCCCTCTAGCTGGAAAACCTCTGGCTGGAGAAGGGGAACAGCCCAGAGCTCCATACACCCCTCTGCTTAATGACTCAGGGCTCAGAGCAGGCCGTTTCCCAGGAAGCAAGTCCTATCCTCAGTTTCTCAAACACCACTGTGTCTTCTGTTTCCCTAGAGCTTGTTCAATATTAGCCTAGATGTGCCCTAAGTAAAAGAAAATAGAAGTTCATACACATCATTCTATCTTTAAAAGAAAATGATTTGAATTGATTCTCAAACTGGGCCAGAAGTCAGAGAAGAGGGGAAATTTCCTGACTCAGTGACCCAACCTTCTCAGACTACAGTTAAGTTATTCACACCCTACAGGGAGGGAGCTGCTCTGGTGGAAAACAAAGTTTGGACTCTGGAGTCACATTGGCAGCTGGGTCCTGGTTACCTCCCAAGTAGTGGTTCCTACCTGTGTGACTTGGGGTAACACACTTTACCTTCTCGAGCCTCAGTTTCCTGAACTGCTCTGGGAAGTGGAAGGGGCCAGGGGCAGGAATAATCCCCACCAGACAAGAATGAAGAAAAACAGGGCATAGTGGCCTAACCACGTCAGACCCACCTCAAGAGATGATAAACAAATGTGACTTTTGCCTCTTCCCTCTGCATTGCTGAGGCGGATTTTCACCTGACTCAATGGGAATGGCCTCAAAGAGCAGTCATGAGTGGTTATATCAACAGCAAATTAGAAACAGGGGCTAAGTGCCCTGTTAACAGGCCTCACTAGCATATCCCAAGGATCCAGCATAGGAGTGAGTGGTGTCTAACCTTGAAATATGCAGGATGGGATGTTCACACCCTAAAGAAGGGAAAAGCAGTAAGCCCCCAGTCTGGATCAGATCACAGGCCTCCCCCTAACGCCCCTGGGCAACCTGCTTCTCCCCATAGCTCCTCACACATCAACACACCCAAAAAACGGATGAAGGCAGTGCTCTGCTAACCCCTAAATATTCAGGGGATGACATACCAACCAACTACAGACAGAAACACTACACTCAGGGTCTGGATATTAAGTTTAAAGCCTTGCCCAGAGATGTCCTTATTTTTCCCAAAAGGAGAGAGCCCTCTACTGGCAAGTTAACACTCTGCTAGGAAAGGAAGTGATTCTGGAGTGTCTGCATTAGGCAATCATTAGGGGCTGTTTCCTCCTATTAGGGGAGAAAATGTGTAAGTTATTGCCAAACGGCTAAGTTTCATCCGTGGTAGGAACAGATATGCATGTGAATTAATGAAGGTTGGTGGTTGTCTTGCCAATCGGTTTCAGCCCAGGGCAAGTTCACTATGGATTCAATGTGACCAAAGAAATTGACAGCAAAATGTTCTTTGGGGTGAAAGAGTTTATTACCCGGCTTGTTCTCCTAGCGGTAGGTCGAGCACTAGCATCTCTGCCCCCACCCAGAGAACCGGGCCAGCTCTCTATATAGTGCAATAATCGTTTATTGCCTAAAGGTGTGCAAGTGGTAGCCTAGCAACAGAACAATTACATCATCAGGTGGTTTAAGTTCAGTGAGAATCCTGGCCATAGGAACCCCAACTTCCCCATACTCCACCCCTCCAGGATTCTCGCCTTATAATCTACATGCTTTCCATCTTCCGCAATGGTCCCTGTGCAAGAAAGTTGGGGCGCTGTCTTGCCAATGGGTTTCAGCCCCAGGCAAGTTTGCTATGGATTCAATGTGACCAAAAAATTGACAGTTTGACAGCAAAACATTTTTGGGGTGAAAGCATTATACCCAACTTTATTTCCATGGTGGCAGGTCAGTCACTAAAATCCTGTTCACTCAGAGTGAGCCTGCATGCAGCAAGCTGGTCTCTGCCTCTGGGCCCCTCTGTCTGCACAGCCGTCCTCTGGGCCTCTCTGCCTGCACAGCTGTCCCACACAGCCGTCCTCTGGGCCTCTCTGCACAGTTGTCCCGCACAGCCATCCTCTGGGCCTCTCTGCACAGTCACCCGCACAGCTGTCCTCTGGGCCTCTGTCCTCGGCGCTGCCACCACTCCAGCCTCTGCTCTGCTCTCCTGCAGCCTTGCAGCCCTGCCACCGTGTCATGCCCAGAGCACTGGGCAGAGCTCTTTATATAGAGTCAACAGCCATGTATTGCCCACAGGTCTGCAGTGAGCTAGTCAACCAGGGCTAGGTGAGAATCCTGGCCACAGGAACTCTCATTTTATCCACAGGCACTGTAACCAGATTCCACAACAGCAACAGAGGATAACAACAACTTAGAGATAATAACAAAAATTAACATACAACAAGATTTTGATACAGGTAACAAAAATTATAATAATCCTCAAGCCAGAGGAAGTTCCCAATCCACAAAGACCTTAGGGGCGATAAGACACATGTTTTAATGCCACCAACATAGGCAAATCTTGTCCATCAGGTAGGATGCATGCAAGAGAGTGGTACTGTGATAGGACTGTAGCAGGAAGGGAGTCCTTTCCAGGTCTAGCATACCATACTTTTACTCCTTTACTCCTTTCTCCGTGGGGGTTACTGAAGGGTCTATATACAGTGCTACTGGAGGTGCATGCACTGGCCATAATGATAAAACAAAACTCCACGGTAAGATGCTCCTACCTTCTGGCCATTCAGGATGCCTTTGATGGCCACTCTGCTGTTCTTCCGGGAATACCCAGGAGGCCAGCTTCCAGGCCTTGTCCCCAAGGTGCCAGGAGAGCCAGCCATTGTTGGTCCATGTGTCGAAAGGTCCAAGGCCATGTCCACTCAATGGAGTCTCCAGGGTTCAACAGTTGGTGCTGGCAGAAAGATATTATTCTGATGGCCAAACCTCAGCTTCAGTGATCCTTGGTTTGAAGGCAGGTATATGTGTTAACATGGCTATGGGGCTCAGGGCCCCCTTTCAGGATCTCTCAATCAAACACTGTACCATGGTCTAAGCAGACTGACCATCCCCGCAGACTATTGGTATCTGACTTTAGTCCGGATTTTAACAAGCCATTGTGCCTCTCTATCATGCCTGCTCCAGTAGGATTGTATGGCACATGAAACTTCCATTTGATTCAGAGCTGTCACGCCCATTCTTGCAGTGTATATCCAGTAAAATGGGTGCCCTGATCACTCTCAATTACCTGTGGTCAGCCATAGATGGCAAAGAGATGCTCTAGGCCTCTTCTGATTGCTGGTCTCACAACGGGTAGAAAAAGCAACCAGAAGGCCAGTAGCTGTGTCAGCACAAGTCATGGCATACCAATATCCTTCTGATACAGGTAGAGGCCCAATATAGTCTATCCGCCACCTGACCAGGAGTATAGGCCTCTCACACACTCACATACTCATGCATTTTCGCATGTGCACACTCACACACACACTCACACACACAATAATGGCCTTCTCTAGCTCCAGCCTAACCTCTCCTTTGTGCTGCCTAGAACAGCCCAGGACACTCCAGCCCAGGGAGTCACAGCCCTCTGTCAGGCCCACTCTCTCTTGCCCCTTCTTAGTCCCTCCTCTCTGTGCATACGGGGTCCCATATTTCTATTTCACCCAACCTACTTATACTCTTACATATGCTCCATGCTGTGCAATTCCACCTTTCATTTAGCCCCCAACAGTGAAGATTTTGCCTTCCTCAAGACCTTAAGAAGGAAAGGTTTTTTCATCTGCTTATGCTTCCAGCTTCTCTGCTTACACAGTGAATGAAGAATTTCATGCAATTTGATTTTTGACAGAAAGAGGTATGATGCTCCGTCTATCTAGGAGAGCACGCATCCTCTTAGGACAAGTGTAAGCACATTTCCTCACCAGAGTGGGAGGACACAGCAAACCGCTGTGAGACCAACACTTTGTGCTGCCAACAAGCCATTTAGCAGTGGTCCCAGAGCAGTGACCTGCAAACATTCTAGATGTAAAACCATTTCAAAAGGAGAATGAGACACAGCATTGGACATGTACTCTTCTAATTCCTTTTTTGGTTCACTCCCACTGTAGAACATAACATCCTTAGACATTTTACTGCTGCTCCCAAACTCCTTGTTGCTCTGCTGCTTCAAATGCTGGAGGGCAAGATACTTTCTATCTATGTAGTACATTGTGTTATTATACAGCAACTGTAAAACATTATCAAAATTCCAGGCACTCTTCTGAAGTTTTTCCATTTTTAATACTTAATAACATTAGAAAGTCCCTCATAGCCATTATTCCATTTAATCCTCTATGACGGTGATACTATTTTCTTAGGATGTCTTCTCCGTGCATACAGGTACCCATCTGGAGAAAACTGGAATCACAAGAGGGAAAGTAACTGGTGCAAGTCCAGCTGCTAGTAATTAGCAGAAGTAGGAGCTGAATCAGATCCACTTTATTTTATATCCACACCACACTAAACCATTCTTTGGAGCCCAACTCAAGTTCTATATCCTTGGTGGTCCAAACTCTCAGCTTTTGCAAACCAAAACAAAGCCCTCAGCATTTTGGGGTATCAACTCTCTGCACAGCATGTAATTATTTGCTGCTGTTCATTTCATGCCCATGGGATTTATTATTGCCTTCTATTATTTTCTTTTGTGTATACTCTAAATATCAATCAAACTGTTAACTCTTTACAGTCCGAGAGTATGTCTTTTCCATCTTTGTGCCCCATATACAGAACAGACCTTTGCACACTTCAGGTGATTTCCAGATGCTGGTTGATGGCAGCTTTCAACCTCTCTTGGGTTTCCCAGACAATCTCTGCACAAAGTAGGTTTCTCTGCCTACAAAGATGTGTGGACACACTAACAGCATCCTTTACAAGAGCAAATAGGAAGCAAACTGAATATCCCACAAGGGAAGAGTGATTAAACATGGGACATCTGCATGAGACAATGCTACACAACTACTAAAAATCATGTTCAAAGACTATTGAATGACAAAAGAAAATGTTTACCAAAAATGATAATATATTGTGCATTTATAGCTAAGAAGAAAAGCTTAGAGAAAATACATCAAATGGTCAACTTCCATTATCTCTGGGAGATGAAACTACAGAGAACTCTTGTCTTCTCTTTCAGAACATTGACTCCTTTTCTGATAGTCGTTAGGGCACTCCTTTCAATCCTGGGAGATTCATTTTTCTCTATCTATAACATAGGAACAACACTAGTCTCTTCACAAGTCTCTTGTAAATAGTTTAAATACTTTTCCAATAAGAAGTGCTTTTTATGGGTAACAATGGTATTAAATTATGCAATAAATGATTGTGTGATCTTTATGCATTTTTATAACAAAGACGTTAGAGGGATGACGTCCTGTCAACTAATAGGAGATATCTTAGTAGAATTCATATCTTCTAAAACTTCATAAACATCTCCTTTTAAAAACTAAGACTGTGCTTGTATTTAGTGAGTTGTTATGAAATGATTCTTCATGGACGATTCAAGAAAAAAGAGAAACCAATACACACCAATAACCTAAATAGTTCAACATTTTTTTAATATAATTTATTTTATTATCATTAATTTACAATTACATGTGCAATATTACGATTATTAAACTACCCCTTCATCAGGTCCTCCCCCACCAACCCCATTACAGTCACTGTCCATCAGCGTAGTGAGATGCTATAGAATCACTACTTGTCTTCTCTGAGTTGTACTGCCCTCCCCGTGCCCCCCCAACATTACATCTGCTAATCGTAATGCCCCTTTTTCCCTCTTATCCCTCCCTTCCCGCCCATTTTCCCCAGTCCCTTTCCCTTTGGTAACTATTAGTCCGTTCTTGGGTTCTGTGAGTCTGCTGCTGTTTTGTTGCTTCAGTTTTTTTCTTTGTTCTTATACTCCACATATGAGTGAAATCATTTGATACTTGTCTTTTTCGGCTTGGCTTATTTCACTGAGCATAATACCCTCTAGCTCCATCCATGTTGTTGCAAATGGTAGGATTTGTTTTCTTCTTATGGCTGAATAATATTCCATTGTGTATATATACCACCTCTTCTTTATCCATTCATCTACTGATGGACACTTAGGTTGCTTCCATTTCTTGGCTATTGTAAATAGTGCTGCAATAAACATAGGGGTGCATCTGTCCTTTTCAAATTGGGCTGCTGCATTCTTAGGGTAAATTCCTAGGAGTGGAATTTCTGGGTCAAATGGTATTTCTATTTTGAGTTTTTTGAGGAACCTCCATACTGCTTTCCACAATGGTTGAACTAATTTGCAGTCCCACCAGCAGTGTAGGAGGGTTTCCTTTTCTCTACATCCTCGCCAACATTTGTTGTTATTTGTGTTTTGGATGTTGGCCATCCTCACTGGTGTGAGGTGATATCTCATTGTGGTTTTAATCTGCATTTCTCTGATGATTAGCGATGTGGAGCATCTTTTCATGTGCCTGTTGGCCATCTGAATTTCTTCTTTGGAGGAGTGTCTATTCATGTCCTCTGCCCACTTCTTAATTGGATTATTTGCTTTCTGTTTGTTAAGGTGCATGAGTTCTTTATATATTTTGGATGTCAACCCTTTATCAGATACGTTTTTTATGAATATATTCTCCCATACCGTAGGATGTCTTTTTGTTCTACTGATGGTGTCCTTTGCTGTACAGAAGCTTTTCGGCTTGATATAGTCCCACTTGTTCATTTTTGCTTTTGTTTCCCTTGCCAGGGAGATATGTTCATGAAGAAGTTGCTCATGTTTATGTCCAAGAGACTTTTGCCTATGTTTTTTTCTAAGAGTTTTATGGTTTCATGACTTACATTCAAGTCTTTGATCCACCTTGAGTTTACCTTTGTGTATGGGGCCAGACAGTAGTCCAGTTTCATTCTCTTACATGTAGCTGTCCAGTTTTTCCAACACCAGCTGCTGAAGAGGCTGTCATCTCCCCATTGTATATCCAAGGCACTTTGATCAAATATTAATTGACTGTATATGTTTGGGTTAATGTTTGGATTTTCTATTCTGTTCCACTGGTCTGTGGGTCTGTTTTTGTGCCAGTACCAAATTGTCTTGATTACTGTGGCTTTGTAGTAGAGCTTGAAGTCAGGGAGTGTAACTCCCCCTGTTTTATTCCTCCTTCTCAGGATTGCTTTGACTATTCGGGGTCTTTTGTGGTTCCATATGAATTTTAGAATTATTTGTTCCAGTTCATTGAAGAAAGCTGTTGGTAGTTTGATAGGGATAGCATTGAATCTGTGATTGCTTTAGGTAGTATA
>JAVSCE010010508.1:0-34738 GCA_032199065.1 Smutsia gigantea
CCATGTGCTCCCTGTGCTCCATGTGCTCTCTGTGCTCCGTGGGTTCCCTGTGCTCCGTGTGCTCCCCAGGCCCCGTGTGCTCTCCGTGCTCCGTGTGCTCCCCAGGCCCCGTGTTCTCCCCAGGCCCCGTGTGCTCCCCAGGCCCCGTGGGCTCCCCGTGCTCCCCGTGCTCCGTGTGCTCCCCAGGCCCCGTGTGCTCCCCAGGCCCCGTGTGCTCTCCGTGCTCCGTGTGCTCCCCAGGCCCTGTGGGCTCCCCGTGCTCCATGGGCTCCCCGTGCTCCGTGGGCTCCCCAGGCCCGTGTGCTCTCTGTGCTCTGTGTGCTCCCCAGGCCCCGTGTGCTCCATGGGCTCCCCGTGCTCCGTGTGCTCCCCAGGCTCCGTGGGCTCCCCAGGCCCCGTGTGCTCCCCGTGCTCTGTGTGCTCCCCAGGCCCCGTGTGCTCCCCGTGCTCAGTGGGTTCCCCAGGCCCTGTGTGCTCCCCAGGCCCCGTGCACTCCCCGTGCTCCGTGTGCTCCCCAGGCCCCGTTGGCTCCCTGTGCTCCGTGGGCTCCCCGTGCTCCGTGTGCTCCCCGTGCTCCGTGGGCTCCCCAGGCCCCGTGTGCTCCTCGTGCTCCCCGTGCTCCCCAGGCCCCGTGTGCTCTCCGTGCTCCCCGTGCTCCCCGTGCTCCCCAGGCCCCGTGGGCTCCCCGTGCTCCGTGTGCTCCCCGTGCTCTGTGGGCTCCCCAGGCTCCGTGTGCTCCCCGTGCCCCGTGGGCTCCCCGTGCTCCGTGTGCTCCCCGTGCTCCGTGTGCTCCCTGTGCTCCTGGTACTCAGCCCTCCAAGGTGCACGTGCCCCTCGTGTGCCTACATGGACCCCAAATTACCTGCAAACTTGACGTGAAATTTGTTCTCGGGCTTGAGGATCTGGACGTAGAGGGGGCAGTTGGGGGCAAAGTCCTTGACAGCCCAGGCGCGCAGGATGGTCTGGTGGTCCTAGGGTGGGAGGGCGTGCTCTGAGGTGGTGGCAGCAGGCAGCTGGGAGGAGGGGCACGTATGGGCACAGCTGCGGGCGGGCCCACTGGGGCCAGGGCACTCACCGCAGCCGTGCGGTCCACCTCGTTCCGGCTGCTGAGGATGAAGCAGGCCTCCCCGTTGTCCATCCTGCAAAGACCAGGTCAGAGTGTGGCCTGGGCCACCACACTCCTGCCCAAGATGTCAGGGGCTTGGGCAGCAGCTGGAAGGGGTTCCCGTCGAGGCCCTGCCTCAGCCCCTCGGGTGCCTGTGCTTTGCACCCTCATCAACCCAGGGCAGGGGACTGGAGCTCTCAGCAGACTCTGGACCCTGCCTGCTGGCCTATCCCCTCATCTGGGGACCTGGAGACACTGTCCACTCACGGCCCAGGGCAGGGAGGCCCAGCCTGTCCCTGCCCAGCCACTACCTCTCTGTACACCTGGGGCCTGGAGCTGGGCAGTGGGTCACAAGAGAGGCTGGGTCCCTGGCCACCGCCGCCTCCTCTGGTCCGTTTTCCCAGTTTGACAGGCGAGACAGTGGGGCCCAGGGCTCGAGGGGTAGGGACCAAGGCTCCCAGCCCCCTGCTTCCCCTGGTCCTGCACAGCCCATGTCCCACCACAGAGGGAGAGCAGTGGCTCCTAGGGTGAAACATGACAAGGGGGGGTCTCTGGGGTGTCCCTGCACTACACGTTCTGGAAAGGTCCACCTGACAACTAGCCTTCTTAGGTCACTCTCAGCTTGTGTTTAAAAGAAAACTAGCCTCACCTGCATCTTCATGCCTGACAGGGCAGCGACTGTCTACTCCCACCCCCCTTGAGACTCTCCTAGAAACTGGCACACAGCATCCCAGACGCTGAGCAGTGGAAGGGTGTCCTGTAAGGTGGACCCCGGCCGGGCCCATGGGAGGCAGAGGAGTCAGGGTGCATCCTGGGGGCTATGGGCTCGGAGCTGCCCCACTGCAGTGGTCCATTCCCCACTGGCACTGTGCCCGCCTGGCCCACCCTCAGGCCACTGCCCAGACAGGCCCAGGGCTCCGCATCCCCGGCTGGCACCCACTTAGCTCGCATGAGATCCTGGTCCTTCAGCGCAGAGCCCTGGAGGTAGATGACCCGCTGGGACCACAGGGGGATCTGCAGGGCCCTTCGGACCTGGACGTCCATCTCAGTGGGGCACAGGATGACCACATAGTAGTCCTGCGGGCGGGCTGGGGTCAGCCTGTGTGAGCTGGCCTGCCTCCTGGGGTTTGCATGCCCACCGCCCTGCCCGGGACCCAGACTTCCCTGTGATGGTGTGTCTGACAGGAGGGGGGGCAGGACCCCCAGGACCCCCCCTGCCACAGTGCGGGAGACCCTGGCCAAGCATCAGGGCCAGCTCGGGGCTGGCCTCACCTGGAGCCGGGGGTGGGCATAGAACTCATTCAGGAAGTCCATGAGCAGGTCGATTTTGAGGGAGCTGACGCACAGGACCACATGCTTCTCCGTCTGCGCCCGGTGGCGGCTGTAGTTGCCCCCTGACTTCTGCCGCTCCATCCACAGGTAGGCCAGCTCTTCAAACTGCAGGTGAGAGCAGGTGAGGGCCAGGTGGGCGAGGCATGTGGCCGGTGACACTGGAGGTCATTCCCTCATGGGAACGGCAGATGTGAGACCCAGACAGTGCAGAGCAGGGAGGGAGCTGGTGCTACGTGCAGGCCTCAGGGAGGAGGGGGCCAGCAAGGCTGGCGTGGGCCGGGGATGGAGCCCCATCCCGACCACAGCTGCAGGCGGAGGGTGCACGTGGCATAGGCCGTATGCAGGACCTCGGGGGGCGTGTGGGGCAGCGGTACTTCTGGCTCCCGGCTCCCGCAGGCCAGGCAGCCACTGCTGGGTGCCCGTTCTGCCCTCTGGCCATCCTGTGGTCCCCATCAGCAGTGGAGACCTATTTTGGATAAACCTGGACTCATCTTAGGAAATTCTCAGCCACAGAATTAGGCGGCCAGACTCCTGGCCTGGAAGGGGCCCCTCAGGGCCCATGACCAGGAGCCCACAGCATGTGTTTGGCATTTGAAGCTGAAGCTGTAGGGCTGGGGCTGCCGTGCATCCTGGCCCCCACTTTGTGGTTGTGAGCTCTGGGTGTTGGGATCCCTTTAAATAAGGAAAACAACCTTATTAAATAAGGAAAAATAAGGCGGGTAAAGTGGGTGCCAGGATGGGCCCTGGCTGCAGACACGGGGTGCCATGGGGCGCTGGCCCCACACGTGTGCAGAGGCCTAGGACGGGCCGCCCCCCACGGCCTCCAGGATGGCGCTGGGGAGTACGTGTGCCACTTTGGGCCCGCTCTGGGGGCTCGTCAAGGCAGCTGAGCGCACCCACGCCAGCCTGAGCTGGGGGTCCTCGCTGTCACCTGGGGAGGCGCCCCTCCAGGAAGCATTTCGGGTTTTCAGGGCATCAGTGGCGAATGTACTTGAAGGGGAGGACAGAGAGGGATGACTGGGGTCGCCCCTCCTTATCACCGGGAAGCGGAGGAGGAGGGGCAGGGGCCCTGTGGGCCTGCACACAGGGGGACAGCCCCCAGCCCTGGGCCCGCTCTCCTCACGTGGTTCCTGAGTGGGACAGACATCTCTGCATGCTTGGAAAAGTTCAGAACAGTAATGTTAAAATTAAACTTTAAACTGAAAAAATAGAAATAAATATAATTCATGATTTAAAACATAAATGGTCACATTCATAACTTACACGTAATCTAAAAATGCAACTTAAAAATGTAATGAAAACACATAATTTTAAAAATCTAAAAAAATACTAAAAATGCAATTTAAAAAACAATAAAAATATAATACAGTTCGGACATTGGGTTTCTGCAGGCGGCAGGGGGTCAGGGGTGGAGGCTGATGGGAGAGGTGGGGTGGCCGGGAGGGCGTGTGGGGACTATGGGCTTCAGACGGAGGGGCGGGCGGCCCCAGGGGGCAGAGGCAGGTGTGGGCTGCTGTTCAGAGCTCCTGGGCCCTTTGGGGTCCCTGGCGCATGGCAGGCCCTTGTGGGAGGGGCTGTGCTCTGGGCCAGAGCGAAGCAGGACAGAGCGGGTGCCGGCTGGGGCTGGGGGCTCCAAGCTGTAGGGTAGGGGTGAGGGCTGGGGGCCAGGAGGGCTGAACTCAGGGCCAGCAGTGGCTCCCTGGGGGGCCCAGCCCCATGACTGCTGCACCCACCCCACCCCACCACCTCCCAAGTGTCCACACCCCCCTTCCCCAGCTGGCCCCTCTCCAGGCCTCCACCTTCCATACCTAAACACAGGTGAGGGTCAGGAAGGGCTGGGTTCCCACACTGTCCCCACCTTGGCCTTGGTGACAGGTGACAGGGTAGCAGCTGGGGGTGCTGGTGGGTGTGTCCCCTGTGGTCCTGACAGCTGCTGCACTGGCCTAGGGCTCCTGAGCCCCTATCCCCACGCAGATGCCCCCCGGGACCCTGGCGGCCCCTCCCACCACACACTCGGTGCTCTGTCCAGGCCTGGGAGGGCCTGACATCAGTCCTCCCTAGTGGCCTCACTACTGACCAGACCCCCAGTAGGCCGCTGGCAGCTGTCACCCTCCCTGTCCCCGGTCGGCCCTGCTGCCCCGCGTGGCTGTCTCCATTGGCACCCTCCTCTCGCGGGGGCCTGGGCTGGGAGCCCACCTGCAGTGGGAGTACCACAAGGGCCACGCAGATCATGACGACCACTAGCAGCTGGGATGGCCAGATCTTGGGAGTCACATCCCCGTAGCCCACAGTGGAGAAGGTAACGATGCAGAAATAGAAGGAGGTCAGGAGCGACAAGTTCTCGCCCGCCCGCTCCAGGTGCTGGATGCCGCAGGTCCTAGAAGTCAGGCGGGCAGGGCTGGGCCCTCCAAGCCGCAGCGGAAGCCCTGCCTGCCCAGGGAACTGTGCGCCGGGGGGCCAATACGTGTTGCCAGGTCACCCAGGGTACGGTGCTGGGCACGGCCCTGACAGGGGCCCCTGCCGCCACCCGGGCCCGAGTCCAGCTTGGCCTCTGGGGCTCCTAGCGTTTCTGGTCAGGCCTGAGAGCCAGCACAGCCCAGCCTGTCACGCTCCCCAGGACCTTCCCTGCCCAGCTCACAGCTCTTGTGCGGCCTCAGGAAAGACTGCCAGGAGTGTGGGTGCATGGCTGCACGGGTTAAGGGTGGGCCTGGGGTCAGCTGAGTCCCTGCATGCTCCTCACTGTCACCCAGGAGGCCAGAAAGGGCACGGGGCAGTCCTGCTTCTGAGGCCGGGACCCCGCGTCCCAGTCCCCAGGCTGGGAGTGCTGACAGCAGGGCCTAGGGCCCACAGCACAGAGAGTAGGACGCTCCGTGCTTAGGGCCGCCCCCAACTGGCTGCTGCTGGAGGGGCTGGGTGCCCGGTCACCACAGAGCTTTCCACCCTGTGCATGCCCTGTCCCACTCCTACAAGGCCTGTCTGTTGGGGGGGACGAGGAGGCAGCCAGCACGTGGCCCTCCTGCCCCCACCCCGTCCTGGGCCCTGGTGCCCATCCTGCTCCTTGCCGGGGGACAGGAGGTGGTGGCCAGGCTCACCAGGGCCAGGCAGGGCAGAGGAGCCAGGCCCAGGGCCGCCCACACCCCAAGGCCTTCCTGACCCCTGGGACATGAGGGCCTGGCTCTGCCCCAGGTGGGGCTGCCTGCCACTGGCCAGGCCTCTGGGGGTGCGAGGGGCCTCGGAACGGCGGCACTCACCCCGTGAAGACCAGGCAGAGCAGGGTGCAGAAGAGAATGAGGACCTGGTTGAACATGGCTGACTGCGTGCGCAGGATGGCGCGGTGGAAGTCGTTCTGTGGGACGTGGTGCCATCAGCCTTGAGCTTGGCGTGGAAACTTTACAGTTTGGTGGGGCATGCCAAGGGGGCCTGGGCTCCCAGGGGCAGCCTCCCTGGAGGCCTGGCTGCTGGCACGTTGGTAGTGGACCTCGCTCGGAATCTTAGCAGGGTCCTGCCTGTGGCCCTGGGTTCCATGAGCCTGGCACTTTCACCCCCACCCCGGGGTCAGGGAGGCTCTGGGGTGGACCTCCTGCATCCTGGCCAAGGCTCGGCCCGTTGGTCAGGAAGGAGCCAGGATGGCACTGGATGGTGACAGGGATAACGTGTGTCTGCTGTCACCACAGCCCCCTGGGGCACCAAGGGAAGCTGCCGGCTCTCTGCCAGGCCGGGGCTGGGCTGTGGCAAGATGCCACCTTGGGGCCCTGGGGAGCATGCAAGGTGGCACCCTGCACGGGGGCTGCCCAGCCCGAGGCTCACAATCATGTTCTCCAGGGTGTGCTTGGCCAGCCAGCAGTTCAGGAACACAGGGATGAACAGGTTCCGCAGCGGTGCCCAGAATACCTGCAGAGGAGCTGGGTCAGGGCGCTGGGCGCTCCGGGCGCCCCCACGCCTCCGCCAGCGGCTCACCCACCGTGATGATGAAGGGCAGTGTGTTGATCATCTCCAGGACAAAGGAAACTCGGAAGATCTGCTCCCAGATGTTGCCCTGGGGAGCCAAGGGTGGGGCGGGGGCGCGGGCAGACGCAGGCCGACAGGTCAGGGAATGGAGGGGCCGGGCGGGGGCGCGGGCAGACGCAGGCCGACAGGTCAGGGAATGGAGGGGCCGGGCGGGGGCGCGGCGGCAGGGGCACACTCACTTTGTAGCTGAGGTAAGTGAGGAGCATGGTCTCCAGGAAGCCTATGATGGCCACGATGACCTGGGGGGGCAGGAGCCTCTGAGCAGGGCGGGGACAGCCGGAGGGGGCAGGGCCCACCCAGAGCCATGCCCACCCCCTGCTCACCTGAATGGCCCACAGAGATACCTTCCTCTCCACCCACAGGATGGGTGCCCTGTGGAGACAGCAGGAGAGCCTTGGCCATGCCTGCCACCTGGGAGGTGCCCACCGTGGGGCAGGGCGGCGGCTCGAGGGCCCTTTGCCTGGACACACTGGGGGCAAGTGCAGCCTGGGCCTCAGTGGTCTCCCTCTGACCCTGGCCCCTGGGCATGTCGCCGCAGGGGAGGCACTCGGGTCCCTCACTGGCACAGGGAGGCAGGGCCACTCTGCAGCTGGGCCAGGGATGCAGGCGTGTGGGGCACAGGTCTGCTCATGACTGGTCCAAACAGGGCTCTGGGTATTGGAGACAAACCGGGAGAGGCAGGAAGGCAGAAGCACCTGCCCCGCGGGGGAGGTGGCTGAGCCCCTGGGGACCATCCTAGACCAGCCAGCCAGGCATCCCCACTTCCCACTGCTTGACTGGGGCACCCACTTTCCGTGGCTGGAAGTGTCCTGAATTGGAGATGCAGCGCAGGACTCATCCGTAGGTCCTCCCTGTGTCCCCCTCCCCACCCGTGACAGGGGCTGGGTCATTCTTAAATTGCTCCTGGACCTCGGCCCACTGCATGGCCAGGGCCTGGGGGACCCAGGGGTTCAGGCACCGAGGGTCCTTGGTTCACCCACCCCACCCGCCTGGGGCCGGGGAAGGTCAGGGACCCGAGCACGGGGCTCACCAGTTGATCTCGGAGGAGGACTCATTGAAGGTAAAATTCTGCTTTGGGCAGCCCCAGCTGAGGAGACACAGAGCTGGCTGAGCTGCAGCCCCTCGTGGCACCGCTGGTGAAGGGACCCCTCCCAGGCTGGCCTGGGCTCAGGGAGCACAGGGGCACCCGCTCCGCCACCCAGGCCACCCTCCACATCTTGGGCGGGCATCTGTCCTAACTCTTGGGCAAAGAGCCAGCCGGCCTCACCCTGCACACTCACTCTGGGGAGTGGGGGGTAGAGCCTGGGGGAGAGCTGGGCTCTGCCTGGTCTGCTTGCTGGCTGGGGAAGGCTGCGTGTGGCCAGACTGACCTTGGAGCACACAGGGCCTCGCAGAGGCCAGAGCTGCTGCAGACAAGGCTGGACAGTGTGCGTGAGGCAGGGAGAGGAAGCCAAGCTCCCACCCCCCGCGCGGGGCTGTCCCTAAGTCGCGCCTGAGGACAAGCCTCCTCCTCGCACCACCTGGACTCCCAGCCACTGGGCAGGTGGAGGGCATGGGGGACCTGCTAGTTCTGCCCCAGACTGCAACCAGTACCAGGTTCGCTGACCAAGGGGACCCACTCTCACAGAGCCCTCCCCCCTTTCTCCCGACTGACCCACTTCACCCTAAACCCAGTGAAGTGGCTGGCCATCCTTCCTTCCATCCACCATCCCTCTGTCCGCCATCTACCATCTGTCCACCCACCAGCCACCATTTACCATCCCTCCACCACCCATCCTCCCTCCATCCATCACCCTTCTCCCCCACCCGCTTACCCTCCCAGCCGCCCATCTCTGAGCCAACAGGCCCAGACCCCACAGGATGTGCAGCCAGATGCCCCGGGAGCTTCTGGGACCGGGACCAGGTGGACTGAACCCAACACACTGGCTTGAAAGCCAGTTAGTGCCCCTGTTTTTCTTCTCAAACTACAAAGGCAGGGTCTGCTCTCCCAGACCCAGGATAAGGCTGGGAGGCTTCTCAGGAGAGGGAGAGAGAGTCTGGCCTGGGGTCAGCAGTTCCCTGTGCCCATGGGAGTCAAGCCTGCGCTGCAAGCCTTCAGGCCCAGCCTCCTCCAGGCCTGACCCCCAGTGCCAGACAGCGGCTGGGCTCACCCGGGCGGCAGCCGGGCGACACACACCCTGGCTGCAGGGCCCACCCTTACTGTTACTGGTGCCGAGGCAGCCAAACGTTTAAGGAAATCCACTCAAGGCGAGCTCGGGAGAAGCTGGCTGAGCAGGAGAAGAAAGTGTAAGAAAGGAAGGAAAAGACACCCTCCGATGCCGGGGGCAGCACACGCCCGAGGCAAGAACGGACACTTGAACATGGAAGTTCTCAGAAATTAAAAAATGACAGCAGAAATGGGCAAGTCATCCGGGGGGCTGCAGATAAGACTGAGGAAATCCTCCAGAAAGAGCACAAGGGGCGAAGCAGGAGAGAGGGTGGGAGTGTGCAGGGTGGCCCCAGAAGCCAGCACCCGCCCACTGAGAGCCTGGGAGGGGGAGGCCATCCTCAAAGACGTGATTCAGGAGAGCCCGCGCTGGGCCACCCAGCGTGGCCCACGTAGACGAGAAGCCACCACACCAAGGCGACACAGAGACTCGCCAGGCCCAGGCAGAGATCTGCCAGCTTCCAGGGAAGAAAGCTGCTTCCCACCAGGCTTGCGAGTGGAGACGGCTGCGATGCCCCAGCAGCAGCGGGGGAGCAGGAAGGGCCCTTCAGCAGGGGGCCTGGGAGCCCCGAGTCCCCAAGGAAATGAAGTCACCGGGAAGAGGCACCATGGGCCCAGGGGGCCCCGGGAGGAGCCCGAGTACGGGGCACAGGAGCCGCCCCGCTCACTCCTGGCGCTCCAGGACCCCTGGCACCGCTGCAGAGGGCACATTGCAGTCTCAGGGAGACACCATTCCAGGCCCAGGGTGGCTGCAGAGGCAGCTGCCGTCCACAGACAAGGGCACCCTCCCCCTGCCCTGAGCCGGTCGGTCAGCGGGAGCCTGGGCACGGCTGTGTGGGCCGGACACCAGGTCAGGCTCAGGGAGGACTGCGCAGGCCCCCGGCCCGGATGCTGGGGCAGACCCTGCGCTGAGCCAACGGGCCTCTGCAGGCGCACCAGGCACCTGGCGGGAGGCCCCGTCCCGCCCGCACCCCCGCCAGCCCCGCCCGGCACCCACCATCCGATCCCCAGGGCCGGGTCATCCAGCAGGACTCGGACAACGTAGAGCAGGCAGGTCAGCAGCTTCAAGGAGAAGTTGAACACTCTGATCCGCAGGCCTGTGGGGGGCGGGAGGTCAGGGCTCTCGGCTGCCTGGGGCCCCATACAGGGTCCCGCTGTCGCCTCCTCCCCACGCATCTCGGGTGCCCAAAGTTGCCCTGGCACTGGGCCAGCCTCTGAGGGGCATGGGGCAGGGTGTTCCCCACGCTGCCCACTCCTTGAGCGGGGCAGGTCGGGGCTGGGGGAGGACGCCAATGGACCCAGGCCCCAGGGGCATGCATCCAGGAGGGGTCCAAGGTGGCCAAGCTCCTACTGGGAAGGCAGGTAGGAGGGGCCGGGCTGCAGGGCGGGGACCACAGGGGTGGAGGCTGGGCTGGTGTCTCCTTGGCCAGGGACAGCCAGGTGTCCGGCAGGGAAGGTGGCATGAAGCTGAGCCCGCCCCTGTGCCCACCGCAGATGCCCCGCTGGCCCCACTCACTGGATCTCTGGTTCTTGATGAAGAACAGCTTGAGTCGCTCCTTGAATGTGTTCTCGTTGACATAGAACTCCACCTGGACCCTGGGGGGCAGGAGAGCAGCATGGGGGCACGGGGCCGGTCGGGGCCCCGGGGAAGAAGCCCCACACTGCGGGAGCCAGGTTGACAGATGGCGGCCACAGGGTCAGCGCCTCCGCCTCGCATGGGTAGTGCAATGCACCCACCTGCAGAATGCCTGCAGACCAGCCCACCAGCCCTCCAGGCCGGCCCAGGAGGCCCCTCACAGGCCTTAGGCTGTCAGAGGCAGCCACCAGGATCAAACGGGCCCCGTGTGGCCCTCGGCGTACAGCTCAAAACACGCCTTATTGGATATGCAGACCATCACAGAAGCTGAGGGTCACCAGTGGCCCTGGTGGCTGCAGCCTGTGGCTCACTGCAGCTTGGGGCAGATGGGCCAGCAAGAAGCAGCCTTCCCTGAACCCTCCCACAGGCCAGCAGCAGGGTCCCTGCACCCCAGGACAACTCCAGGCACCCCAAGCCCCTGCCCAGGCTCCCAGGGACCTGGAACAGCAGACCACAGTGGACCCAGCAGGATCTGCCAGGCATCAAATGTGGGGGGCCAGCTGGTCGCCCACAGTGACGTGGGACCCAGGCAATGGGCCGCTGCCCCCGCCGTCCTGCGGCCCAGGTGTCTGGTTCCGCCAGGCTCAACATCCCACCAGCAGGAAAGCCCCGGCTGACAGCCGGCAGGACCAGCCAGGGTTCCCTCGCCAGCCTGGCCACCCCCCTACCTCCCTGGCAGAGGCTCTGCACGAGGGGAGGGCTGCGAGTGGCGTCTCCCTCTGACCAGGCTCCGCTCCCCCAGTGCAGAGGTAATGCCGCTCGAGTCTGGAAGGGTCTGAAGTGCCCACCCTTGCCCAGCGCCTGGGGCCGCAGTTGCAATGCGGAGCTGTCCCTGGGAGCAGTGGGCTGGGCCCGCCCTGGAGATGGGCCCGCAGGACGGGGCCTGGGCAAAGCCCAGCACCTTCTCCACCTGCCCAGGTTGGCGCTTCAGCCACGGCCACAGCGGCCTCCCTGGCCACAGGGCTTAAGAAGGCCCCGGAGGGGGTGGGGGTGCCGTGCCCTTCCCCACTCTGTCCTGGTGCAGGGTGGTCACAGGACTCCCACAGGCCAGCAGGGCCACACCCACTGTACCCCGGCACCCCCACTGTACTCTCTGGGTACCAGCAGGGGTGCCCCTGGGATCTATTTGAGAAGTTGGTTAGACAAGCTGGGCCAGGCCTGGGCTCAGTCTGGTGGGGTTTTGGGGACAGATGCCCCTCAGTTAAGCCGGAGGGGTCACACAGACCCCATCACAGCAAAGCCTGGGTCTCTCCACTCAGGTGTGACCCCCGCAGGCTCTGACCTGGCAAGGCCCCACTGGCCGCTGTGGCTGGTGGCCGAAGGCCCCTGGCACCCCCCACACGGCCCTCCCAGCCCAGCTTGGATCCTGCCTCTCCCCATTTTCTCAACTCCCCCCATCCCCAACCTAAATGTGGGGCTCTGCCAGCGGGGCCCCACCTGTGCGAGGTGACCCCCAAACCCCAGCTCTGCTAGGAGCCCCAGCTCCTTCCTGCCCCCCGCCTCCCCAGGGGGTGCCACCACCAGGCCTCCCC
The DNA here is from genome assembly GCA_032199065.1 of Smutsia gigantea. NCBI lineage: Eukaryota > Metazoa > Chordata > Mammalia > Pholidota > Manidae > Smutsia > Smutsia gigantea. The sequence continues at coordinate 11,820 of JAVSCE010010508.1, forward strand.
TCAGACCCAAGGGGTGGCCACACTCCTGCCCTCAACCCACATCAGACCCCAGACCCATCGCGATCCCGACATTTCCCACCTCCCTCTCGGCCGCCGGAGGCTGGGTCCTCCTACGGCTGAGCCGACGCCAGGCCCTCCCTGGGGTCCCCCCACATCGGCCTCCCCATCTTGCTGGCACTGGACCTCACCAGGCGACACATCCCTTCCTGTCCACCTGCCCACCTGTCTCCCTCGCCCCAGGTCCCACGCAGGCTCACCTCTGACCTCCCACCTCCGGGCCTGAGGGAAGCGGGGCGCCTGCCCTGGCCCACCTGGTCTCCCCTCCTGCCCTGGCCGGCCCCGCAGCGCCCTCTGGCATGGCCCTCCACCACCTCCAGGTCTGCTGGCTCCTCTCTGCTTTCTCTGTTGCAAAAACCCAGGGACCCCCCCCCCACCCCAGCTCCTCCCCAGGGACCCCAACCTGGGCCTTGAGCCCTGCCCCACTTCCAAGCAGACCGTCTGTGCCCCAGAAGCCCCTCCCCAGGCCCCAGAAATGGAACCCCAAGGCACCCCTCAGCTGGGCCTCTTCCCTGGCCTGGACAGTCCCCTGCGGTGCTGAGAGGGAGGTGCCCCCACGCGGGGGGCAGGTGGGGGTGGCAGGGAGCAGAAGCTGAGGGCCTGGGGAGCCTCGCCTGTAGACAGGGAAGTTCATGAAGCCTTTTTCTCCTTTAATTTTTCATGAGCTGTGGCCGCATCCTCTGGCCCCACCGCAGAGTGAATTGCAAGCTGTCCATTTACCCTGAGGCACCTTCAGGGATGGGGCCTGGCACTGGGCCTGCGGCCCCGGGCTCACCGCACAGGCCGGCCCGGGCGGAAGCAAGCCAGCTGGCCACAGTCGGTCAGGCCTGCCTGCTGGAGGCCCCGCCTCCTCACCCGGGGAGGGCAGTGGTAGGAACCGTCTGCCGCAGGAGGCCTGAGGGTGCCAGGTGGGCACCTCCCTTACAGGCCGGCTTCACGTTTGTTTCAGATGGAGGGCTGAGTGGGGACGGCCCAGTGCCCATCTGCTCCCGCAGCGCCGCCATCAGGGCCGACCTCGCTCTGTGCCCCTGCTGTGGCCTGTACCTATTGCTCACATCACCCATAAAAGACAGGCCCCTGGACCACAAAGTGTGGCTCCGGATCACAGAGCCAGCTCTGGTTCGAGGCCCCACGGCGGAGCTGGTGACCAAATGCGAGGGGGGCCACACTGGGGGGCCAGGGACAGCTGAGCGGGGAGCTGGGCCAGGGCCCACACAGGGCATGGAGCTGCCAAGGCTGTCCAGGGTCCCCCAAGGGTGGAGACCCGGGAGCTCTGGGCCCCAGGGGCCTGGGTCTCCGAGCATTCAGAGGCAGGTGGGTCAGTCCCCAGCTGGTGGCTATGCCCATCCCCACAAGGCCCCGAGTGGGTGCAGGCCGCATGTGGGGCCAGGCCCACTGCCTGCCTGTGCCTGGGGTCTTGCCCATGCCCACAGAGCTGAGGAGGAGGCTGCCTTGTGCCGTCAAAGTGGCTTGAACCTCACCCACCCCACACAGCAGACGGCGTCTGCCCGGCCAGGAGCCATTTAGTGACTAGCTGGGCAGGGAGAGGCTGGGGGCTGCAGCTCTGCCGGTGTAGCAGGCTGGGCAGGCCTCCCTGGCAGGCAGCTCCAGCACAGATGGTCTGTGCCAGGAAGCTCCAAACACAGGGCCAGGCCGCCAGCCCCAGGGGGAGGGTGGCCGGGCACCAGGTGCACAGCCTGCCTGGCCCCACAGCCATGCACTCACATGGGGCCGGGCTCCAACGTCCTCCCTTCCTGGGTCCGTTGCTGTGAGCCCTGGCTCTCTGGCAGGTGCCTGGGAGCTCCACACAGGAGCCCACGGAGCCCACGGAGGAGAAAGAGCAGTGCCCAGGCCCAGCCACCAACCCGCCAACACGGAGGCTGGCTATTCTGAGAACAGGCAGAGCCTGCGTCCAGCGTAGGGGCCCAGTCAGGGCACACACGTGGCCCACTGCTCCACCCCCCGGGCAGCGGCACTTCCAGTGGGTGGGTGGACAGGAGCCGGGCCTCAGGCAGAGGACTGGCGGGGTGACCTCCTGGGTTTTGGCCTGCCCTCTCCCAGACCCTCATGGAGGCCCTCCAGAGCCCCCTGAGAGTGTGTGGAGGTGTTCTGGAGCCTTCTGCTGAGCCAGGGGCCCAGCCGTCCACTCTAGTGGGACAACTCAGGCCAGCAGACCCACAGCCTCGGCCCCTCAGGCGGCTGGGGACTGTCGTGTCCTCCCTGAGGCCCGCCCGCTCCACTGCTCCTGCTGTAAAGGGGTCGCAGTGGCAGGGACGCTGGGCGGGACTGCCCCAGGGAGGCACAGGACGGTGGCTGTCCCCATGACAATGCTGATCAGTGAAAGCATGAGGTCCTTGTGGGGGCCCCACCGAATGGTCTGGGCCTGGCTGCTCTCAGGGCTCGGTCCTCCAGGCCTCATGCGCCCTAAATCCTAACTGAACCCAGGAAGAGGGGGTCTCCATAGGGGCTCCCAGTGGGCTGCCCAGCCCGGTGCCCTGGACCTGCTTAGGCCAGGGGTGCCAGCAGGGATCTGCATGCCTGGTCCCACACGGGCACCATGTTCCTGCCGTCTGGCTGCTCCTGACAGCTGTGGCCACCGCTGCAGGAAGCTGTGGGGTACCTGACTCTGGACAGCCCCACTTCCTATTCCCAGGCTTTTCCCCAGGGCGCCCCCTCCGCCTTGTCTCCAGCCTCAGCCCGTCCCCTGGCCAGCAGCCCCTGCTCTTGCCTAGCTGCAGACAGAGTGGACCCTCCCAGGGTGCCGCACCCTCCTCCCAGGGCCCTGGAACCCCTGCAGACCCCCTGCAGCCCCCTCCCTGCAAAGCACTTACTGAGACAGGGAGGAGTTCAGGCTGAAATCTTCCACATGAAGCCTGGGGACAGACACGGGTGGAGGTGTCAACAGGGATGCGGAGTTAATGATGGAGGGCCTGGACTCCCGGGCCGGTAGGGACACAGACACATAGGGAGGCGCCCAGTAGGGTCGCAGAGAGCTGGGACAAGCCCGTGCACACATACACCCCGATTGCCAAGCCCCAGGCACAGTGGAGGTGCCCCCCCACCTGGAGGCAGCCCGCACTCAGGGTGCGGCGGGCACCGACCAGCCTGGCCCCTCAGTGCCCTGGCACTGCCAGGACATGCACCCACTATGCAGGCCCGATGGGGGTCACCCCACCTTCAGCCAAGCAAGGAGGTAAGATTAGCAGGTGTGGCGAGCCCTGGCGGTCCCTGCTCCCTGCCAAGCCTGCCCCAGGCACCCAGTGACCCCATGCCCAGGAATGAGACCCGCTTGACAGCCAGAAGCTGACAGCAGCAAGGTGGCAGGCCACCCTGGTGTCCAGCCTGCCGCCCCCCCGCCCCCCGCCCCCCTGCCCTTGGCTTCCTGGTGACAGGATAGGCTGGGAGCTGACACTTCTTGGGGGACCAGCAGACACACACTGGCTGCCCTTTGGGTGGCCTGGCCGGGGTTCTCCCAGCCAGCTGCGGGCAGCTGACACCTAGATGGGCATGGCCTGTGCTGGGGGAGAGGCGGGGTCTGGCCCGCGTGAGGGCTGCAGAGGGCCTTTTCTGCTGGTGACGAGCCATCTGGGGCCATCTCCCTCCGCAGGGCACTTCAGAGGGCCTCTCTTTTGATCCTCAAAGCAATCACTTTCCAGAAGGGGAAGTGAAGGTGTGCAGAGGACCCCCGCCTTCCTGAGGACACAGGCAGGGAGCGGGGGGCTGGGCCTGCAGCACCCGTGGGGTCACAGGCTTGCTCGGGGCCCACGGGGTGGGCAGAATCCCATCCTGGCACGTGGGTGGCGAGTGGGGCTGCTGGGCACACAGTGGGGTCAGGGAGGCCAGGGCTCGACTGGGCCCAAGCCTGGGTTTGCTGGGAGGTTCTGGCAGGTTCTGCGTGTCTTGGCTCAGGTTGCCTCTGGGGCCTCGGTGCTGGCCTGAGCTCTGAGCCAGGGTGACAGCTGCACCAGGCGGTGGCAGGAGGCTGGCAGGGCCACAGTGGGGCCAGGGACTTGCCAAGAGGGGAGGGGAGCTGCTGGGGAGACAGTAATTGGGTTTCTGCAGGGAGTGGAGGCCACGTGAAGGGGTCCCAGCTGAGATCCTAGGCCATCTGAACCAAGGGACCCCAGGACAAGCTGGCTTGGGCTGGGGTGGGGGTCTGTCTGCTGCAGTTGGACTGACAGGCCTGAGGGCACCACAAACATTTGACATTCAATGCATGAGTCCAGGAGAGCAGGGCCCCCCTGGAGGTCCGAGGACCCCAGATGTTGGCCAGGCCAGGCCGGGGGTGGGGGGCAGACTCAGGTGCAAAGCAGACAGCTGATCCTGAGCTGGCCGGGCGGGGTGCCAGCAGGTGAAGGGTGCTTCCTGAAGCTCTTGCAATTCCCAGAAGCCCCCAGGTCTCTGCACACAAAGGTGGGCTCTGACCTCAGGCCAGGCCTCAGTGGATGGGGAGGGGCCCAGAGGGCCAGGCTGCCCTGCAGCCACTCTGCAGCCCCCTGGACCCCTGCTGCTTCCAATCCCCTGCCAGGTGTCTGCCCTGGCTTCTCCCCACCCAGGAGGCCTCGCCCCTGCCCCGTCCCTAGGCCCCACCCCACCTCTGGACCTTTGACAAAGCCCCCTCACTGGAGTTCCCCTTCTCCCTCTCCAACCCTGCATGTCAGCCCAGCTCTGCACGAGCCCCCTCCTCAGACATCCTCTCTCAGTGGCAGTCCTGGGTCAGTGAGCCCTGCCCGTCTACGGAGGGGGTTGCCTGAGACCCGGCTCACAGGCCCCACCTGCCGGCGTTTCCGCCCAGCCCCCCTGCTCCCCATCCTCGGACCTCTCCCTGCCCTGGGATCTCAGAGCAGACCCACCTCTGCAGAGCCTTCCACTCCTCACCCCCTGGGGCCCACCCACACCCACCGGAGGGCCCCCGCAGCCCTGCCCTCGGCCTCGGCCTTTCTCCAGGTCAGCACACGTGGCACTGGGCCCAGGCAGGGGGGAGGTTTGCAGCGGCACCTGTGGGGGCCACCAAGGGCGGTCCTAGGTGCGAAGGGGCATCCACGGCATGGCCAGCCCCTTCCTCCCGGCTCTCTGCCTCTCTGACCACCCCACCCACTGTCACCTCACTGTGGGGCACAGCTGCAGACCCACAGACCCTGAGCCCAGGGCGCCCAGGCTGGGGGTAGGGGAGAGGGGCTGCCACCAGCCTGCAGGGCCCATGAGTGGGGATGCAGGGCGCCGGGGCTCTTGGGCATGGCATTGCACGGCACTGGGAACAGGCCCCTCCCTGTGGCTCAATCCCTCGGGGCCAGCGGAGACCCCCTCCCTCGGCCTCACTGCCTCCATACCAATGGTGAGGCCTCCAGGAGGCCCTGGACCACCCTGGGCAGGGCCGAAGCCTCACAGCCCAGAGCCACAGCAGGCCCATTCTGACAGAGGCCCACCGCCCACTGTGGCTGCGACGGAAGCTCCCTCAGACCCATGTTCCCACGGAGCAGACCTGCCAGCACCCCTGCTCCCGGCCAGAGACGCTCGGAAGTATGCCTCCGTGGCTGTGCCGCTGCAGAGTTCCCTCTCCTCCACGCTGTGCAAGGAGGCTGGCAGGACCCCGCACCCCAGGGCCCGCTGCAGGGCCAAGCGAGGCCACCCAAGGAAGGGTCAGCACAGGGCTCAGGGCGGCAGAGCACGGGGGGGAGGGCTTCCTGGAGGAGGTGGCCCCAGCACCCAGCTCCTGGCTGCACTGTGGGCTCAGATTCAACTCAGGCAGGACGTGGCATTCCAGTGTCCCTGCATCAGGGGGCAGCGCGGGAAGCCAACCCCTGGCAGGGGCCAGGCTGCCTGTAACCAGAGCCTCGGAGGCACTGCCCCCAGTACATCCGAGAAGAGGGTGCTTGAAGGAGTCTGGGCCTCAGGGTCCCAGCCAGCACTGCCTCCCTCCTGCAGATGAGCTGTTCCAGGGCCCGCTGGGGGCACTTCATCTTCAGCCTCAGCAGTCTCCTCCGTCAAATGGGAGTGACTGCCGGGCACCAGCTTCCCCCAGGGTGGCCTCCAGGAACGACAATCGGGAAACAGGGTGTGAGGGTGGGGAGGGGCCTGGACAGCCTGCGGCCAAGGCGGCGGGGTGGGGGGGGCGGCGTAGGGAGGGTGCCCGCTACCCAGGGTCCTGTCAGAGTCTCCGCCACCTCCCAGCCCGACCCTGCCACGGCATCACACCCCTCCCTGGCCCTGGCTCTGGCGGTGCCCTCTGCACGGAAGGTCCCTGCCCATTGCCCCTGGCTCCCCTTGCCCGGGCCCAGCCTGTGCCTCTCCACCTCTCAGGCACAGGTTTCTGCCTACACCAGGGTGGGTCTGATTCATCTCTGGTTCCCCCGCAGCATCCAGAAAGGCTCCCAGCACAGGGAAGGTGCTGGCAAAGGAACAGCGCTGCAGACAGAGCCTCAGTGTCCTCACCCGTGAAATGGGGGTGCTGTGCTCTGTCCTGCCCTCACAGACCATGCCCCCTGTCCAGGTGGGCTCCATCTGCAGGAAGCCAACCTCCTGCACCCTGCCTGCACCCCAGCTCCAGTCTGCTCTGCAGCCTTTGGCTAGCCTCCACCCTCCCTGGGCCTCACTGCTGCTCATCTCTGAAGTGGGGACACAGATGCTGGCCCTGCCTCCTCCTAAGCGGTCGCGGGAACCAGCATGAGTGGGGTTTCCAGTGGGACAGGTTTGAGGCAGGAGTCTCCAATCCACCCGGCACGCAGGTCCCTACTTGCTTCTTTCTGCCCTCCATTCTTACCTGCAGGCTCACTGAGCTCAGCGTCTAAGGGCAGGAGGAGACTAGGGGTCCCAGAGGTGCCCCAGGGCTGGCTGGAGGCAGTGGGGGGCCGGGGAAGTTGGGAGGGGGTCCCAAGGGAGACCCGGGCTGTCCTCCCTTTCCCCAGCTACAAGCGACGCGGCAGGCGCAGCCGAGCAGACCCCAAGCCTATGCAAGCGCAGAGATGCAAAGCCCCTCCCGGCGGCGGTGCGCGGGGTCTCGGCCCGCTCCCCTACCTCTGGCCCACGTCGCTGCCCACGGAGCCCCCGCCGCGGGTCGGTAGCAGCGGGCTCAGCCAGTGCGGCTCCTCGGAGGACGAGGCTCCGGTCGGGGCTCCCCCCGGGCCCGCCTTGCCCTCGGACGGCGAGCGCGGCAGCTTGGCCCGCGCCATCCTGCGGGAGCGCACGGCGGCTGGAGGCGGCGGGGGCGGCTCCGGGCGCGACCATCTCAGTGCCCCGCCCCGCGCTCTCCGCGCTCCCCACGCTGCCGCCGCAGTGGATCGGCCTGGGGGGGCAGAGGCAGGGAGGCGGTGCTCCCCCCACCGGCCAGCGGTGCCCGCGCTCCCGCCCCACGCCCTGGGCGCAAAGCCGCGCCGGAGGGTCTCGGCGCCCGGCCGCTGCTGGCAGCCTTTGCGGGAAGCGACCGCTGGGCTTGACAGCGCTGTCGGAGGGGAGGCCTGGAGCGGTCACAGCTAATGGCTCTGGGCCGCCCACCTCCGCAGGCAGGAGGCGCTGGAGACAGGAGAGCTGGCGCTGGATCCTGGCCTTGGGCCTGTTGCAGCTGGCCTGTGGGTTCTGGGACCCTGGGGTGCCGCAGATGGCCTACCCAGAGCTGTGTGTGCCCCACCCCTGTGCCCTTGCAGGTTGGGTGGTCTGCCGCCAGGCCAGGTGGGAAACAGAGTCTGACCTCTCTCCCCCGTTTCCTAGACCCCACAGTTGCTGGGGAGCTCAGGGTGACAATCACTGATGGATGCCCATATGCCAGGCTCAGCCTAAGCCAGGCATGAGACCCCGGCGTGGATGAAACAGTGCCGTCCTGGAGAGCGGTCTGTGCCCAGTGCCCTGAGGGCCCTGCTCTGCTACCTCCCTGAACACCTGGGGCAGCAGGTCTCTGGTTTGCAAAGTAGTTGCCCAAGGGACAAGGTGGCTTTCTGGGAGCTGGAGGCCTGGCGGGGGGAGCGCAGCAAGGACCTTGGAGGGCTGGCTGGCTGGCTGGACCAGCTCTTTGTGGCCACACAATACAGCATTCTGCTCAGTCTCTCCATTTCACAGGTGAGGCCGAGGCTGGAGACGTGGCTATTCGCCCAGGTAACAGCTGGCAGGTGCGGCACTGGGAGAGTCAAGGCTCTGAGTCTGGCTGCCCGGAGACACCCGGGTGCAGGAGACTCTGACACTCCGCTGCCTCAACAGCCTCCAGGCCCTCCTGCCTTCCCCAAACCCTATGCCAGACCAGAGGCTCCCACTTGCCCCAGCTGTCTCTGAATCTTCATCCCACTGTGACCCAGCAGACCACCAAGGGCTACTGCTTACGGGAGGTTTGTGGGAGGAAGGCAGGCCTCAGACCACCCAGCCCCTGGCCTGGCACCTCCCCAAACGCCCCGCATCAGGGACACGTGGGGTAGAGCCCCGCGGCGGCCTCAGCAGACACTCACATGTGCGCCTCCCTGCGCTGCTTTTCCTGGCCCATATCTGCCCTACAGGAATGAAGTGTTTGTACCCACAAAGCACCCTACCTTCCGCCGGGGAGAGGGGTGAGTAGCCAGTGGCCACTGTTTGCCCTTCCTGTGCAGCAACCCGGAGCAGCTGTACAGGGAGACAGTTGGAAGTGTTCGAGGCCTAACCAGAGGGAGGCGGTCTCACGGTGGGCTTGGTTTGCATTTCCCTGATCAGCGGTGCTGGGCATCTGCCTGTGGGCCTGTTTGCCCTGGCCGCAGCCTGGGGGGGTTTGCTTTGATCCGAGGGACAGCCCAGGCGCCTCCCCAGCTGGGGCACGACGGCCATCAGGATGCATTCTTATTCACCTCTCCTGCCCTGGGGCCGCGGGGGAGGATTCCCAGTGGCACTTTCTCTGACGCAGGGAGATGCAAAGCAAGTGACCACAGGCACCGGCAGCGCCACACGCAACCCCAGTGGCCCGACCCATCCCAGGAAGCTCCTGGCACACAGGACAGCAAAGGCTCCCCATCCATCCATCCATCAGCGGGAGGCCCAGCACGTCTGGCCTGCCAGCCCGCTGCCATTTGGCATCTTTTCCCGTTCCTGGTTTTTGAGGGGCTTCAGGCACTGATGGCACGTGAGGTCCAGGCAGTCAGGTGACAAGGGCAGGATGGCCGACGCTGCGTCCGATGGGATCTAACAGATACTCTCGTATGATGCGCAGAGAAGGACCACCTGCCAGCTGCTAGCAGTGGCCCTGTCTGGGTGGGGCAAGGGGGCCTCTTCAGGTGGCTGCATCACTTACGTAGAGTTGGATTTGTTTTCAAAACCATCATCCCCTTGTCATAGCAAGTCAAGTGGCGTGTTTTCTGTGTGGGGAAGAGAGACACCCTCCTCCTCCTCCTCCCCTGGTCCTGGATACCATGAGGAGTGGGCAGCGGGCAGGCCAGACAGGCTCCAGGCCCCGATGTGTAGAAGCCCTGCCTGCTCCCACGGGGGTCAGACAGCCTCCAGCCCCAAGCCTCACAGCGTGTGGGGGCAGGTAAAGGTGATGACCACCCTTTCCTTATGCCTCCTACGAACATGGCTTCATCCCCATCCAGAGCTGCAGGACCCGTGGGGGGCGTGGGGCCATCCTTCTAGCATCTTCTGCGTGTGGAGTGGAACTGTGGCTGGCAGAGGGAGGAGGTGGGGGTGGAAGTAGCCAGGCTTGCTGGAGGACTGAGTGGACGGTCACTCAAGGGAAGGACATGGCGGGGAACACAGGAGGAGCAGGGGGCGGCCAGCTCCATTTTGGACATTCTCACAGTGCCCCCCAGACCATGTCCACACTGGCTGAGCATCCCTGCCTGGCATTCCAGAGAATGCCTGGTGCTCTGGGGTGGCTGGACTGGAGAGGGACCCAGGAGCAGGTGAGGACTGCAGGGCCGGTGGGTGACACCCACAGGTGTGAGGGCAGGTTGAAGGCTGGCACCAGAGCCTCTGTGCCCAGGGATGTAGGCGTAAGGCAGTGAGGTGTGACTCAGAAGCCAGCGGGGAGAGGGGTATGGCTGGCATCACAGAATCCCCCAAATCAGGTCCAGAGGAAACTGTGGAGAGGCACTGGGCAGGGCTATGCCTGCCCTGATTCCACCCCCTGAAGCCAAACTGGTGCCCCTGTGGGTCCTGGGACTCCTCCCCCGCGGCCCCACGGCAGGAGAGGTGAATAAGAATGCATCCTGATGGCCGTTGTGCCCCAGCTGGGGAGGCGCCTGGGCTGTCCCTCGGATCAAAGCAAGCCCCCCCAGGCTGCGGCCAGGGCAAACAGGCCCACAGGCAGATGCCCAGCACAGCTGATCAGGGAAATGCAAACCAAGCCCACTGTGAGACCGCCTCCCTCTGGTTAGGCCTTAGGAGGGCTGCTCTAACACACAGAAATCAACAAGTGCTGGCCAGGATGCAGGGAGGAAGGAGCCCTCCTGCTCCCCAGGGGGGATGGAAAGTGGTGCAGCCCCTGTGGAGAACAGCCTCGGTTTCCCTAAGACTAAACAGAATTACCACGTGACCCAGCACATCCCCGTCTGGGATCCACCCACAGAACTGGAGGCAGGGACTCGAAGAGATGGTCCTGCACCCAGGTTCACAGCCATGCTCTTCACAGCAGCAGGGATGTGGGAGCGGCCCCCGTGTCCATCATGGATGATGGATGAGCGAACTGCAGTCCATGCCCACGGTGGAACCTACTCAGCCTGACCCAGGGAGGAAATGCCCACGCGCTCCAGCAGGGGGGTCCCTGAGGTCGTGCCAAGTGAAGTCAGCCAGACACGGGACACGTCTGGGGGAGCCGCTCATAGGAGGTCCCTAGAGGGGTCAGTTCTTGAAGACAGAACGTAGGAGGTGGGGGCCGGGGACCAGGGAGGGGCAGGGGTGTGAGTGTTTAATGGGGACAGTCTCGGTTCTACAAGGTGCAGAATGCTGTGGGGATGATGTGGGAATGCTGCACATGTGAATGTGTGTGTCCTTGAGCTGTGATGTAAAGACAATTAAGATGGATGTGTTTGGGGAAGATGGCGGTGTGAGCAGGGTGGCCGAAATCTCCTCCCAAAACTATATATATCTATGAAAATACAGCAAATACAACTATTCCTAAAAGAGAGACCAGAATACACAGGAAAGCACACAGTGTGCAGCTATACCTGAGAGGATACGGCACCCCATGAGGCGGAGCTATAAAGGACCCTGCGGAGTGGCGTGGCCACAGCTGCGGAAGAGTGGAGCAACAGCACCACCTACAGCCTCCCCACAGAATCTACACCCGTCTTAAAGAGCCCAGCTGACATACGTGGCAACTACCAGCGACCACTTCTATAGCCATGAAAAGACAGAGGAATATGGTCCAGACTAAAATCAACCAGACAACCCCAGAGAGGGAGCCTGAAGGGATGGAAATGCACAGTCTTCCGGAAAAAGAATTCAGAATAAAAGTCATAACCATGCTGATGGACCTGCAGAGAAATGTGCAAGAGTTGAGGGAGGAAGTGAGGGAAGTCAGGAAAGACAATGCAGAAATGAGACAAGCGATCGACGGGCTTAGCAGCAGACTGGATGAGATGCAAGAGACTGTTAATGGAATAGAAAACAGAGAACAGGAGTATAGAGCAGCTGAGGCAGAGAGAGATAAAAGGATTTCTAGGAATGAAAGAATATTAAGAGAACTGTGTGACCAATCCAAACGGAACAATATTCGCATTACAGGAGTACCAGAGGAAGAAGAGAGAGAAAAAGGAATAGAAAGTGTCTTTGAAGAAATAATTGCTGAAAACTTTCCCTCGCTGGGGAAGGAAATAGTCTCACAGTCCACGGAAGCCCACAGATCTCCCAACACAAGGGACCCAAGGAAGACAACACCAAGACACATAATAATTAAAATGGCAAAGATCAAAAATAAAGACAGAGTATTAAAGGCAGATAGAGAGAGAAAAAAGATCACCTACAAAGAAAAACCCACCAGACTATCATCAGACTTCTCAACAGAAACCTTACAGGCCAGAAGAGAATGGCATGATATATTTAACGTTATGAAACAGAAGGGCCTCGAACCAAGAATATTGTATCCAGCACGATTATCATTTAAATATGATGGAGGGATTAAACAATTTCCAGACAAATGAAAGTTGAGAGAGTTTGCCTCTCATAAGCCACCACTACAGGATATCTTAAATGGACTGCTCTAGAAGGAAGCACCCCTAAGGCTAAAAAGATGTCACCAGAGAAAATAAAATCATAGCAAAGAAAGCAGACCATCCAAATACTAACTAAAGGCAAAGAATAAAACACCTAGTATATAAAGAATGGAGGAGGAAGAATAAGAAGGGAGAGAAATAAAGAAACATCAGATGGTGTTTACAATAACTTAACAAGAAAGTTAAGTTAGATTGCTAGATAGTAAAGAAGCAACCCTTGAACCTTTGGTAACCACGAATCTAAAGCCAGCAATGGCAATAAGTACATATCTATCAATAATCAACCTAAATGTAAATGGACTGAATGCACCAATCAAAAGACACAGAGTAACAGAATGGATAAAAAAGCAAGACCCATCTATATGCTGCTTACAAGAGACTCACCTCAAACCCAAAGATATACACAGACTAAAAGTGAAGGGATGGAAAAAGATATTTCATGCAAACAACAAAGAGAAAAAAGCAGGTGTTGCAGTACTTGTATCAGACAAAATAGACTTCAAAACGAAGAAAGTAGCAAAAGATAAAGAAGGACATTACATAATGATAAAGGGGTCAGTCCAACAAGAAGATATAACCATTATAAATATATATGCACCCAACACAGGAGCGCCAGCATATGTGAGACAAATACTAACAGAATAAAAGGAGGAAATAGACAGCAATGCATTCGTTTTAGGTGACTTCAACACACCACTCACTCCAAAGGACAGATCAACCAGACAGAAATAAGTAAGGACAGAGAGGCAGTGAACAACACACTAGAACAGATGGACCTAACAGACATCTACAGAACTCTGCACCCAAAAGCAACAGGATACACATTCTTCTCAAGTGCACACGGAACATTTTCCAGAATAGACCACATACTAGGCCACAAAAAGAACCTCAGTAATTTCAAAAATATTGAAATCCTACCAACCAACTTCTCAGATCACAAAGGTATAAAACTAGAAATAAATTTTAGAAAGAAATCAAAAAGGCTCACAAATACATGGAGACTTAACAACATTCTCCTAATTAATCAATGGGTTAACAAACAAATCAAAACAGAAATCAAAGAATATATGGAGACTAATGACAACAACAACACAAAGCCACAACTTCTGTGGGACGCAGCAAAGGCAGTTCTAAGAGGAAAGTATATTGCAATCCAGACCTATCTAAAGAAGGAAGAACATTCCCAAATGAATAGTCTAAAGTCACAATTACTGAAATTGGAAAAAGAAGAACAAATGAGGCCCAAAGTCACCAGAAGGAAGGACATAATAAAGATCAGAGAAGAAATAAATAAAATTGAGAAGAATAAAACAATAGAAAAAATCAATGAAACCAAGAGCTGGTTCTTTGAAAAAATAAACAAAATAGATAAACCCCTAGCCAGACTCATTAAGAGAAAAAGAGAATCTACACACATAAACACAATCAGAAATGAGAAAGGAAAAATCATGATGGACCCCACAGAAATACAAAGAATTATAAGAGAATATTATGAGAATCTATATGCTAATAAGCTGGAAAACCTAGAAGAAATGGACAACTTCTTAGAAAAATACAACCTCCCAAGACTGACCAAGCAAGAAACAGAAAAACTAAACAGACCAATCACCAGCAACGAAATTGAAGCGGTAATCAAAAAACTACCCAAGAACAAAACCCCCGGACCAGATGGATTCACCTCTGAATTCTACCCTACATATAGAGAAGATATAACACCCAATCTCCTAAAAGTTTTCCAAAAAATAGAAGAAGAGGGAATACTTCCAAACTCATTCGATGAAGCCAGCATCACTCTAATACCAAAACCGGGCAAAGACCTCACCAAAAAAGAAAATTACAGACCAATATCCCTGATGAACATTGATGCAAAAATACTCAACAAAATATTAGCAAACCGAATCCAAAAATACATCAAGAGGGTCATACACCATGATCAAGTGGGATTCATCCCAGGGATGCAAGGATGGTACAACATTCGAAAATCCATCAGCATCATCCACCACATCAACAAAAAGAAGAACAAAAACCACATGATCATCTCCATAGATGCTGAAAAAGCATTTGACAAAATTCAGCATCCATTCATGTTTAAAACTCTCAACAAAATGGGTATAGAGGGCAAGTACCTCAACATCATAAAGGCTATATATGACAAACCCACAGCTAACATCATACTTAAACGAGCGCTGAAAGCTTTTCATCTAAGATCGGGAACAAGACAAGGATGCCCACTCTCTCCACTGTTATTCAACATAGTACTGGAGGTCCTAGCCACGGCAATCAGACAAAACAAAGACATACAAGGCATCCAGATTGGTAACGAAGAAGTCAAATTGACACTATTTGCAGATGACATGATACTGTACATAAAAAACCCTAAAGACTCCACTCCAAAACTACTAGAACTAATATCTGAATTCAGCAAAGTTGCAGGATACAAAATTAACACACAGAAATCTATTGCTTTCTTATACACTAATGATGAACTAACAGAAAGACAAATCAGAAAAACAATTCCATTCACAATTGCATCAAAAAGAATTAAGTACCTTGGAATAAACCTAACGAAGGAAGTGAAAGACCTGTACTCTGAAAACTACAAGACACTCCTAAGAGAAATTAAAGAGGACACTAACAAATGGAAATGCATCCCATGCTCTTGGCTAGGAAGAATAAATATTGTCAAAATGGCTATACTACCTAAAGCAATCTACAGATTCAATGCAATCCCTATCAAACTACCAGCAGCTTTCTTCAATGAACTGGAACAAATAATTCTAAAATTCATATGGAACCACAAAAGACCCCGAATAGCCAAAGCAATCCTGAGAAGGAGGAATAAAACAGGGGGAATTACGCTCCCTGACTTCAAGCTCTACTACAAAGCCACAGTAATCAAGACAATTTTGTATTGGCACAAAAACAGACCCACAGACCAGTAGAACAGAATAGAAAATCGAAACATTAACCCAAACATATACAGTCAATTAATATTTGATACAGGAGCCCTGTATATACAATAGGGAGATGTCAGCCTCTTCAGCAGCTGGTGTTGGAAAAACTGGACAGCTACATGTAAGAGAATGAGACTGGACTACTGTCTAGCCCCATACACAAAGGTAAACTCAAGGTGGATCAAAGACCTGAATGGAAGTCATGAAACCATAAACCTCTTAGAAAAAAACATAGGCAAAAATCTCTTGCACATAAACATGAGCGACTTCTTCATGAACATATCTCCCCGGGCAAGGGAAACAAAAGCAAAAATGAACCAGTGGGGCTATATCAAGCTGAAAAGCTTCTGTACAGCAAAGGACACCATCAGTAGAACAAAAAGACATCCTACAGTATGGAAGAATATATTCACAAATGACGTATCCGATAAGGGGTTGACATCCAAAATATATAAAGAACTCATGCACCTTAACAAACAAAAAGCAAATAATCCAATTAAGAAATGAGCAGAGGACATGAATAGACACTTCTCTAAAGAAGAAATTCAGATGGCCAACAGGCACATGAAAAGATGCTCCACATCGCTAATCATCAGAGAAATGCAGATTAAAACCACAATGAGATATCACCTCACACCAGTGAGGATGGCCAACATCCAAAACACAAACAACAACAAATGTTGGCGAGGATGTGGAGAAAAGGGAACCCTCCTACACTGCTGGTGGGACTGCAAATTAGTTCAACCATTGTGGAAAGCAGTATGGAGGTTCCTCAAAAAAGTCAAAATAGAAATACCATTTGACCCAGGAATTCCACTCCTAGGAATTTACCCTAAGAATGCAGCAGCCCAGTTTGAAAAGACAGATGCACCCCTATGTTTATCGCAGCACTATTTACAATAGCCAAGAAATGGAAGCAACCTAAGTGTCCATCAGTAGATGAATGGATAAAGAAGATGTGGTACATATACACAATGGAATATTATTCAGCCATCAGAAGAAAACAAATCCTACCATTTGCAACAACATGGATGGAGCTAGAGGGTATTATGCTCAGTGAAATAAGCCAAGCCAAAAAAGACAAGTATCAAATGATTTCACTCATCTGTGGAGTATAAGAACAAAGAAAAAAACGGAAGGAACAAAACAGCAGCAGACTCACAGACCCCAAGAATGGACTAATAGTTACCAAAGGGAAAGGGACTGGGGAAGATGGGTGGGAAGGGAGGGATAAAGGTGAAACAGGGGCATTACGATTAGCAGACATAATGTTGGGGGGGCAAGGGGAGGGCTGTACAACTCAGAGAAGACAAGTAGTGATTCTATAGCATCTCACTAGGCTGATGGACAGTGACTGTAATGGGGTTGGTGTGGGGGACCTGATGAAGGGGGTAGTTTTATAACCATAATATTGCACATGTAATGGTAGATTAATGATACCAAAATAAATTATAAAAAAGAAATAAAAAAAAACAATTAAGATGGTAAATTTTATGTCGCATGTATTTTTTCACACTAGAAATTGAGGAAAAGGGTACAGAACCCAGCTGGGAGGGCTCCCACTGGCCCAAGTAGGGATCTCCTCCTGTAACAGTCAGCACACGTTTAGCGCCTTACAACAGCAGGAAGGTGCCCCGTGGCTGTGGAGGTCAGAGTCCTGCACTCCATGTGTGCAGGTGCTTCCCCAGGGGGCTCCAGGGCAGAGCCTCCCCTGCCCTTCCAGCTTCCAGAGGCTCCACGTCCCAGGGCTCAGGCCCCTTCCCCTGGCCGCCCTCCCCTCCTCTGACTCTGGCCCTCCTGCGTCCCTGCTGAGCACCCTGTGATGACCTGGGCCCACACACACGAGCCAGGGTCACCCCATCTCGGAGTCCTTCACTTCATCGTGTCTGCAGGTCCCTGCACCCCCTGGGGTCCACCGCAGGGGTGCATGTACTCCTTAGATGGGAGCTGATGTCCATAGGGGACGGGTCTCTTGGGGTGCAAGGTAGAACCTGACTGCCCGGTGCGCCAGCCCAGGCGTCCATCTGCCCATCTCCAATGGGGAGGCAGTCTGGGCATGAGGCCCCATGGAAACTACAATGGCCCTTGAACACTCTCTTGCCTAAATCACTCAAGTTTGGCCCCCAGGCCCTCAGACCTAACAGCCAGGGAACGGGGAATACTGGAGGCAGAGGAGTCCAGACAGGCAGGTGGCAGCTTGCTCTGCAGGACTAGAGGCCTGGTGTATCAGCTTGCAGTGCCGCATGACACGTCACCACGCTTCACAGCCTGCAGGTAACACCTCACGCTGCTGCAGCCTGGGTCTGGGCAGGGCTTAGCCGGATTTCCTGCCTGGCATCTCACAAAGCTGAAGTCAGCCTTGGCAGGGCTGGGCTCTTGGAAGGGCTCTGGGGAAGAATACGTGCCAGTCGTCAGAAGGATTCAGCTCCTGGTGGCCATAGGGCTGAGGCCCCCTTTCTTGCTGGCTGTCCGCTGCTCAGTTCCTAAAGGCTGTCCCAGTCCTTGGCATGTGGCTCCTCCATGTTTAAGGCTAGCAATGGTGTCAAGTCCCCTCTTCTGCTTCTAGCTGAAGAAAATGCTCTGCTTTCAAAGGGCTCATATGACTGGCTTGGGCCCACTTGGATAATCGTTTGATTAACTTAACGTCAACTGATTAGTAACCTTAATTATAATGCCAAACCCCCTTTGCCACATGTATCAATTTCCAAGAGCTGCAGCACAGTGTCCCAGCCTGGGCGTCCCGAACAACAGCAGTGCGTCATCTCATAGTTCTGGGGCTAGCATCCGACATCGACGTGTCAGCAGGGCTGCTGGTCCCACTGAGCTGTGGGGAGGGTCTGTTCTGGGCCTCTCTCCTGGGCTTGTAGATGGACGTCTTCCCTCTTGCCTGTCTGCCTCCGAGTTCCACTTTTGGAAAGGATACCAGTCGTATTGGCAGGGGGCCCATGCTAGTGACCACACGTTTGCTGGGTTACCTGTGAAGACCCTATTCTCAAATAAGGTCAGAGGCTGAGTTCCTGGGGGTCAGGGTGGGCTCAGCCCCCAGCTGTGTGAGGCAGCATATAGTCACAGTCTTGGGGATCAGGGTGGGGGTCTTGAGGCCATGTCTGTGAGGAGCCATTCTGAATCCCAGTGACCATGCCGCAGGGCGCTCCTGGGTGGGCGGGGGGCCGGCCTGGCTGTGCTGTGACACCCTGCCGCCCTGCAAGGGCACTTAGTCCCCATCAGGCATAGCCAGGGTCCTTGGATGCCCTCCCCTCTGGAAGGGGACACAGAGCTGGGGTCCCTCTCCCAGCCGCCTGGTCCCTTTGTCTGGGCACTGCTCAATTGCTCTGGAAGGTGCCCTGGAACAATGGGAAAACCCACTGTTTTTTGGTTTCACAGAGACCAGAGAGGAGGGAGGGACAGAGACATAGAGAGACAGAGAGACAGAGAGAGAGACAGAGCCAGCTAGGTGGGGGGATGGAGCCGGCAGGCCTTTGCAGGGTCTGAGGCTCACCAGGGAGGGGCCGGGTGAGAGAAGCACTTCTCCCTCCAAAGGTGACCTCACTTTGCCTTCTGAACCCCCAGGTGGGCACTTGCTGCGGGGGCCCCCTGAGGCTTGGAATGTTGGAAGGGGGCCCGGGGGAGAGAAGGGGCCTCGATTTGAGCCTCCCTGGTCCAGGCACAAGGGCCTGGCCAGCTCAGCTTCCAGAAGGGACTGAGACACTGGGCCTGGCTGGGGCCTTGCCAGGCAGGGGGGCTGCCCCTGCCCACCCCGTTGCTGTGGAGAGGAGCTGGGCATCCCACCACGCCATGCCCTCAGTCTCCCCTGGCACACCTGCTCTGGGCTAGGCCCTCCAGCCCAGATACCTTCCCAGCTCCTCCTCTGCCTCCCTCACAGGCCTCTCCCCCCATGGCTGCCCTGGGGGCTCACAGGAAAGTGGCCCTAGTGTAGCCGTGCTCCCTGCCTGCAGGGCAGGGCCTTTCTGGGCTCTTGTCAGGGTCAAGGCCATGAAGGCTAAGAGGCTTCCTCAGCCCCCCCTCTGGAGCTCATTGTTCCCAGCAGCCGGCTGGGGGCGGCATCCGGCTCCAAGACTCTGGGCTCTGGGGCTGGGTGGGAGAGCAGCCTCTTCCGGCATTTCCGCTTTCGAGTATATTTTCAATCAATTTAGGACCTGCCCCGGAAAACAGCCCAGCAGAAGGACCAGACCACGTTATTCCCAGATTCTGTCCAACCATAGCCTGCTGAGGGTCCTACCTGACCGGGCAGCGGCCACCCTGCAGACCAGGTCCCCACAACCCCACGCTGAAACCCTTGAGGACAGAGAAGGGGCCGGTGCTGGATCTCTGCATCCCCACCTCCTTGAGGCCACCCCACACCCCATTTTCACCCTCTTGAGGGAGTAGGTGTCTGTGTCCTGGGGCCACCATAACAAAATGCCACAAACTGAGGGCCTTAAAACAACAGAAATGTATTCTCTCCCAGTTCTGCGGCCAGAAGTCCACAGTCAAGCTGTGGGCAGGGCTGCACTCTCCCCAAAGTGCTGGGGAGTTCCTGGTGATCCCCCTGGACCGGCACCCTGATCTCAGACATGCAGCCTGGAGCATGTGGGAAGTCAGTGTCTGAGCCTCCGGGCCCTGCGCTCTGTGTTATGCAGCCCATGCTGACTGAGACGGAGCCTGAACACTGTCACCTCCCACTCTCACTCCAGACAGACGAGGCCGTGGTTCTGTGACATGGAAGGACTCTGGTGCCCTCTCACTGGGCGTGGTGTTTTGCCTTGTGCTAATCTGGGAGGAATTCAACTTTGAGACGTGCACACAAGTCTCTGGGATGCAGGCTTAGAGGCAGAGATCCGCTGGGATGCATGAGCCCAGGGGTCTGCCATATCAGGGGGCTCCCCAAGTGGCCCTGGGTGTGTGCGGGAGGCCAGGGCCCATTTCTCGTCATGGGAATGCTCGCACATGAAATGACACGCCCCCGCCCCCCAGAGGCCTGAGCAACACACCCCTCCCGCCAGTGCAGACAGACTCGGGAGCCTGGCTGACCCACCTCGGCGCCCCCAGGCCAGTCTGGGAGCCGCCATGCTCGGGTGCTCCAGTGCCCCTCCACCTCTGCCCCCTCTCCCACCCCAGTGCCCTCGTCCTCATCCTGACTGCTCCTGACCTCCCAGGAGGGGGACCCAAGCCCCTAGAGAACCCACTTGGAGGGAGGGTGGGCTGGGAGGAAGGCATGGCCCCAGCCCCTGGGGTGGAGTTGGGGAGTTGAAGGCAAATGGCCTGAGACCCAGAAGTGACTGGAAAAATTCAAACACAAATTTGAATCTCTCTGGACACCTTAAAGCAAACGGACTCAGCAGCCTGGCACCACCAGGCCTTCCCTTGACTCAGTCATGGAGGCAGCAGAAAAGCCTGTCCGAGAGGGACTGGGATGCTGAGGAAGCAGTGGGTGGAGCCCAGGGTCAGCTCCTGGTGTCCACGTGCCCAGCACCCTCCTCTCTGTTGTGCTAATGGTTTAAAGCCAGAAGCCACTAAGATGGCATGCCCTGGCCAGAGGCCACGGGACACCTGGGGAGGGGCGACAGGCACCTGGGTCCTGGGGGAGCGTAGATTTTGGGCCGGACTGAAGGAAGAGTTAGGAGCATGGTGGGCCCATTGGAGAGGCTGGTGTGGCCATGGGCAGCTGTCCAGAGGACGACTGTGACTGTGTGCAGGGAGGGGTGTCCGGGAGGACCCGTCGGAACACCAGGTGGCTGCTCTGGACTGAGGGGAGGCCTCCTGGGGAGATGAGGAGTTTGTCTTTCAATCCCTGTGCACCTGGATGCCTGTGACGTCCCTTTGGGGGCATATCAATCCTATTCTGCATGGAGCTGAAGGTAGCAGGAGACCCCCCAACCTGGCCTGAACCCCACTAGCCCAGTCCATGGCCTTGCCACAGCCAGCTGTGTCCTCTGAGGCCTGTGGGCTTGCAGAGGACACAGGCTGCCAGCCAGAGCAGGGTTGGGATCCCGCCTGCCCCACCCTGATGACGGCGTAGGTCACCTGTGCAAAGCTGAAGGCAGGCCCCCAGCGGCCTGAGCTCAGCTGCTCTGCGCAGGAAGAACCCAGGGGCCCTGGGCCTGGCAAAGCCAGCCCCATCCCTCCTGGTTGGCATAGGTCATGGGCACACCCTGGCCTCCCTAGTCACCCTTCACTGCTCCACTCAGGGCAACTGTGGCATCCCCAGCCCCGCCAGGGGGACACACCTCTGTCCTTGCCCATCTGTACCACCACCCCTGCAGCAGCTCCCTGCCCCCTTCTTCAGCCCCCAGGGCCCCAGATCACCACTGTCCTCTGACTCTTGGCCTGTGCACCCTCCCTGTCTCTGTCCCTACCATTTCCCTCAGCACCAGGGCCAGGCCTGCTGTCCCCTCCCTCCTGCCTGTTCCTCTCTGTGCAACCTGATTCTCTATCGCAGGGACATGCCAGGCAGAAGGTCAGGGTGCCCAGAGGTCCACACGGCCCCCCACAGCCCTCAGCTCACCTAAAACCCCCAAGTCCTCTCTAGCACCCCTGACAGCTGATAGACCCCTGCAAGCGCTTGCCCTCTCTGGCCCTCAGGAAGGTTCTGGGTCTTGTACGGGGCACAGAGCCCAGTGGCCACAGACCCTGAATCCTGCCACCCTCCCACCCCCACCAGGGAGGCTGGCAGGAGCTGAGAGAGGGAGGTGGGGGGCGGGACAGGGCGTGCATGGCCCTGACCAGGGGCACAGAGCCACGTGGGAAGGAGGGGACACCTGGGTGTGGTTCTGGCCCTCCGGCTCCCTCCCAGCCCAGCTCAGTGACTGCGGAGAGGGAGCAGCCCTGAGGGCTGGCTGTTCCTAGAGCCCCCCCACCTCCTGTGGGCCTTCACCCTGGGGAGGAGACTCGTTTGCCCCCAGGATACCTGGTCCACTTCTGCTCAGCTGGGGGGAAGGTCAGGGGAAGGGGCGCCCGTGCTGCAGAGACCCCACCCCCGCCCCAGGTCAGGGGTCCCTGCGGGATAAGCCCTTGTCCCCAAGGCTGTCAACAGCTGCTCCTGCGGGGCCGCTGGGCGGGGTCTGTCCTCACAGCTCCCTGCAGAGCCTGCCTGTCCTCCCTGCATCCAGGCTTGTTGTGTGAGACAATACTTGTGTTGCTCAGTTCCAGAGAAAGGTCACGTTCCACCCTCTGTCATCAGAGGGACTAAGGCAGACAGCCCAGTGGGGCCCTTCTGCACGCGTGCTGACCCCCCGGGCCCGGCCTCCCCGTCCTTCCTGCTCCCAGGCCCCCAGAGCCTCGGCCCCTGGATACTTCTCACCCCCACCTGCCCTCCACCAGATGCCCGGCACAGGGGAAGGGCACGGGCCCTGATGTCACCTCCAGCCGCAGCTTCAGTCTACCCCACAGGGTTGGTTCCTGGCCGGGCAGTCAGCTGTGGAAAGCAGCTGGTCCCTAGCATGTAGGCCGGTGGTGGCCACCTGACAGGCCCTTTCTTCTCACCTGTGGCTTTTCGCACCCCAGCCATTTTGCCACTCTGCCCACTGGGGGCGGCCTGGGGTCTCTTGTGTGTCACTGCTCAGAGCTTGGGGCGGGGGTGCTGACTCCTGGTGTCCACGTCACAGGCCAGGAGGCCAAGGGACACCTACGATGAGCAGAGCCTTCCCTCTTGTGTCACGGCACCTTTTGCAGGGATGGGGGTCCTCCCAGCCCCCGCACAAGGACGATTCTCAGCCTGGAGGGGGCGCTCCGACCCCCCTCCCTTCTGTCCCGG
>JAVSCE010010509.1:0-198165 GCA_032199065.1 Smutsia gigantea
TGACAATCTCTGAATTTTAATTGGTACATTTAGACCACTGACATTCAAAATGATCATTGATATAGGTGGATTAATATCTAACATAATCCATTACTGCTTTCTATTTGTTACCTAGCCTTTGCTCCTATTTTCATGTTTCTTTTTCTTTCCTTATGTGGTTTTAATTGAGCATTTTATGTGATTCCATTTTCTCTTCTTTCTTAGTATATTAGTTACAATTCTTTTTAAATCTTTTTTTTAGTGTTTGCCCTAGAGTTTACAATATACATTTACAACTAATCCAGTTCTATTTCAAATAACACCCTACTGCTTCATGGATAGTGTGCATACCTTATAATAACAAAGTAATCCTAATTCTGCCCTCCTGTCCCTTTTTCATTGTTGTCATTTATTTCACTTATATACAAGTATATATATAATGTATATCCATATATAGAATGCATAAAATATATACATAAACATACATAATTGGCTATGTTGTTGCTATTATTATTTTGAGAAAACTATTAGATCAATTAAGAATAAGAAATAAAAGTTTGTTTTACCTTCATTTATTCCTTTCTAATGTTTTAATATTCTTCCTTTTTTTTTGGTAGATCCTTTTTTATTTTGGTAGATCCTTTTTCTTTTTTTTTTGGTAGATCCTAGTTCCTGACCTATGTTATTTTCCTTTTCTCTAAAGAAACTCTTTAAACATTTTTTCCAATGCAAGGGTACTAGTGACAAATTCCTTCATTTCCTGTTTGAGAAAATGTGTCAGACATTAATTTGGGGGAAATCTTCACTCACTATTGTTTCACCTGTATCTCTGTTCCTTTCTCTTTCTATTCCTGGTGTTCCTTTTATGAATGTGTTATGCCTTTTATAGTTATTCCCAAGTCTCTAGATATTCTGTTTCTTTCTCAGTCTTTGTTCTCTTTGCTTTTCAGTTTCTGAGGAGTCACCAATACAGCCTCTAGCTCAGATATGCTTACCGCAGCTGTGTCCATGAGCTCCTGAGGGACACTCTTCTTTCTCTCACTATTATAGTGCTTTTTATCTATAGATTTTCTTTTTCTTTTTATTATTTTCCTCTATCCTCTTACATTGCCCATCTGTTCTTGGATGTTGTCTACTTTATCCATTAGAGCTCTTAGCTTATTAATCATAGTTTTATAAATTCTCAGTCTGATAATGCTAACATCCCTGCAATCTCTTGTTCTGATGTTTGATCTGCTTCTTCAAACTGTGATTTCTGCCTTTTGGTATGTCTTGTGATGTTTTTTCTTGATAGAGTCAGACATGACAAAGTGGGAAAAAGAAACTGCTGTAAATAGGTTTTTGGTAATGTGGTGGTGAGGTTTGGGGGAAGGGGAAGCGCTCTGTAGTCCTATGATTAGGTCTCAGTCTTTTAGTGAGCCTATGCCTCTGGACTGGTAAGCATCTTATCTGTGTTTCTCATTCTCCCTTCCTTGTGTGGGATGGGATGTCTAGAGTAGGCTGGAGTTGGTTATGTCTTTTCTTGCATGTGGAAAGTTCAAACTGGCTGAAATTGGGGTATTTTTTTTTCCCCTTTATCAGTAAGGTTCTGAAAAAATCCCAACAGGCTTTGGTTAAATAGTTGCACTTGCTTGCCAGCAGACCTTCTGCAGCACGTGAGCTCGGCTCCTGGAATATTCACACTGGATTCTGAGAGACCAAAAAATTATAATTCAGCAATAGAGAGAGGGTTCATACCAAGCTTTGCTCTCTCAGAGCCAGTCAAGCATTGAAAACACAACTGCATCTGCAAATCGGCCAACAAATGCCTAGTGGTCACCCTTTAATAACAGCATAGACAATATTTGCTTACTGCCAGCACGTGTGTAAGCATGTGCCTTCACCGGAGGCCAGGTATTATAAAAGCATGAGACGGCATCGTCCTTGCTCAGTGGGCACAGGCATGAAACAGCACAGTGCATGTGCAGTGGGTCACGGGAGCATCCTGGCAATAATGACTCCGTTTTCTTACCTTGTCAAGAAGAATGGATGCTCAGGTGTGTCTCAAAGTGCTTCCTTGTCCTCTCCCTGC
The DNA here is from genome assembly GCA_032199065.1 of Smutsia gigantea. Lineage (NCBI taxonomy): Eukaryota > Metazoa > Chordata > Mammalia > Pholidota > Manidae > Smutsia > Smutsia gigantea. The sequence continues at coordinate 2,051 of JAVSCE010010509.1, forward strand.
TTCTGGAGGCAGAACAGGATTTTTTTGCCAATGTTTACAATGACAACCCTCAAGCTCCTGGAGGTAAAACAAAACAGTATGGGTGTGGAAACCCACCTATAAATGGGTTCCCTTGGAGATTTTAATTCTTGGACTTGTCTGTACTGAGCCTGCAGCAACTGACCAGTTACAGTTCAGATTTTCCTACTCTGTGACCAGTTCTGGCTGAGGTTTCTGCTCTGGTAAACTGTGATTCTCTGTTAACTGCCTGTCTCTCCCATTTTAGGTCCAGTTGTTTGCTCTGTGACTTGACTTTTCTTAAGAAAAGTTACCCATTTTTCAGGTTGTACAGCTTTTGACTTGTTGGGACAGAGTGACAATTTCCAACGTGCAGAACTAAAATCCCTAGGACAATTTTAACAATTTTATAGATGTCTCAAAGATTTAGTGGATTAGTTTTTATTTTGTCTTTATAGGAGATATTCAATATTTCAAAAAGTAAATATTATAATGTAGTTCAGTCTTCTTACAAAGGACTGAAATTTCTCCATTAGAAAGAAAACTTGTGCTTTCAGATCAAAGTTTCAGCCTGTATCAATTATATGATTCATTTAAAATATCTTAAATGATATTTAATTTCCCTGGGCCATCAGGATTGTATTCATTAAATATTTTTCATGGGTCTTTCTGAGCCAAGAACTTTTACCAGTGCTAATGATACTATAATTTAAAAACAGAATTTTCTGTCATCGTGGAGCCTTCAGGGAATTTTTAAAAATAAAATATTGTATTTATTTGGAAAATTTCCATTTTGTTCTATTTATAATTTATTTTTCCCTATTTATATTTCTACCTATTCATTTACTTCAAATATGTGTTTCTTTACCTTATAGAGCATACTTATAGCTGCTTTAATATCTTTACTTGATAATTTGAACATCTGAGCTGTCGCAGAACCAACATCTCTTGTCTGCCTTTTCCCTTAATGGTTCGCACAGCACACCTGGGAGATATTGTGGGCTCAGTCCCAGACCACTGGAATAGAGCAAATATTACAATAAACCAAATTGGATAAATGTTTTGATTTCCCAGTGCATGTAAAATTTACATGTAATTACATTATACTATAGTTTATTAAGTGTGCAATAGCATTATATCTAAAAAATATGCACAGAGCTTCATTAAAAAATACTTTATTCTAAAAAGTACTAAGGATCATCTGGGCTTTCAGTCAGTTGTAATCACTAATTACAGATTACCGTATCAATTATAATAATAATGAAGAAATGAGAAACAGTGAGAATCACCAAATCATGACACAGAGACACAAAGTGAGCAAACACTGTTGGAGGAATGGTGCCCACAGACTGACTTCACTCAGGTTGCCGCGGACCTTTGTTCATGAAAAACAAATTACCTGCAAAGCACAATAAAACAGGGTATACCTGTTACGGGGAAAATGGAAGTTCCTATGGCCAGGACCCTCGCCTGACCCTAAACTACTTGACGGTGTAACTGGCCTGCTGCTAGGCTACTGCTTCTGCACCTGTAGGCAATGAGCCACTATTGACTGAGTCACTTTTTAAGGAGCTCTGCCCAGTGCTCTGCATGGAGGCAGAGACAAGGAGGATTACAGACCTGCAGACTGTTGGATGCAGACGTAATTCTAGTGCTCAACCTATCGCTTGGAGAACAAGCTGGGTAATAAACCCTTTCACCCGAAAAATGTTCCATTGTCATTCTTTGTTCTCAGTGAACGCATAGTGAACTTGCCTGGAGCTGACACCCATTTTCAAGACACCAGCATTTTCCTGGTGTCTTGTATGTTTTTGTATGTTAAGGTTTTTATTTTTATTTTTATTTTTTTCATCCTAGAATGTTCTATTGTGTAGACTCTGGGTTCTGTTATAACTCTTGAGAATTTTGATGGTTTATTTTGTAGTGATCAGCTTTGTTGTACTCAGACTGCCAGGTGTGTCTCACCTTTTGTTGCAGTGATTAAAATCTCAGTTCTCTTCCCCAAAACTTTGTCATGCCCATTGGGCCTGTCTCATTTAAACTTGAGAGGTTCAGGGCTTAGACTGGGATTTTGGAGGTGGTTCAAATGTCAGCTGAATTCTTAAAGTCTTTGCTGTACTGATTTGGGTTTGTGTAAACCATGATTAACATAGTAGGCTGGAGTTTTATGGCTTTCTACACAGAAATGCTGGGTTCTCTCTTCAATCTTTCTAATCTCTAACGTTTCCTCAATATACTCTGGCCTAATTGGCTTTTTTCTATTCTTCCCTGGCCAGAAATACCATATTTTCAGTCAAGATTCAGCTACATGCTAAACCTACACATGCCATTGTGCAACTGGTATCTACCCTTGCTGCAAAGCCATGAGAGAAGACACAAAAATTAAACCAGGAGACCCTACTATGACTGGATTGTCTCCAAGTTTTGACTCATTGATATCATCATCTGCTTTTGTTTACTTTCCAGAGTCCTCAAGTAGATTTTTTGTTTTGTTTTGTTTTGTTATGAATCCAAATCAATGAACGGGATGGGTGTTATGGGCTTATGTCATCACAGCCAGAATGTGTACTCCCATAGTGTGTACATTTCCCTTCTACAGTGAGATATTAGTTATCACTCACTTTTTGAAAAGTAATATGTTTGTAGAATTCCTTAAGGTATGTCTGATGAGTCAATGGATGGTATAGGCTTCTGAACCAGTATTGGATTCAGTACTAAACTGAATATACATGGCAGTTAATTGGCACCAATTAGGTTAGCATGCCTTATGGCTGCCCAGCTGCTTGGCAAAAAGTAAATCTGGGAAATCAACTTTCATGTTTGCTCTTTAAAATTGCCCATATCTATTATTTTTGAATTTGAGCAGCTGCTATTTCTTCTGAAAATTGAACAAACACATCTGTCTTATCAAGCTGCTAGATTTAAACAACATAAATATTTTTTAAAGTAAATGTTTAAAAATAGATTAAACCTATTGTAACTACAGCTCTATCAGGTACTCATATGCAACTTACTCTTTAACTAAAAATAATTTCACTAAAATTATATTTACTTTTATGTTCAGTAACTTATTACTAAGAAGGAGAAAATATATATAATTATCTATTAGTTGACTGTATAACCTTTAAATGGTAACTGCTAAATTAATGATTATATTTCCAAAAAAATATATATGTATATATATTTGCTTGCTGATGGCAATAGGTATGTCATCCTATGTATGGAAACTGTTAAACTTTTTGACCCAGCAAAACATTTTGAAACACACAGCAATAATGCTTTGGTTTGACTGAATTATTCATCTGCATTCCCAGGATAAAGATAAGGAGAGAATCATGGCATCAGTAAATACACTGACTTTAATGTTATAACACACACCTTGGCCTTTCTATTTTTCTCATTTTGAGAAACTTATCTTCATTTTTGTTTCAATTTCATGAAATTCACAGTCCTAAATTTAATATATTATGTATAAAAGTTTTATGCTTGTTAGAATCAAAATGGCATTTGCCATTTTATGTTTCCTAAAACACAATGATGAAATCAAGGAATTCTTTTTTTTTATAAAAATGACACTATTTTCATAAAAGAAATCTCAAAAATAAAAATAATTTAATAGTTACAAATAAAAAGCAAGTTTAGTATTAATGAGCTTTCTAACTTTTGACAGAACCTTGTCTTCCTAAAATATAGCTGCTGATTATTTCATAAAGAAAAGAAATAGTAATAATAGCAAAGTATCCTTATCTAGAAAAATAACTAGGTCTCTAGTTATTTTAGACTCCTGTATTAGTTTGCTAGGGCTGCTGTAGCAAAGTACTAAAAACAACAGAAATTTTTTGTCTTACAGCTCAGGCACCTAGAAGTCTGAGGTCAAGGTGTCAGCAGGGTTGGTTCCTTCTTAGGTCTGTGAAGGAGGCTGTTCTTTGCCTCTATCCTACCTTCTTGTGGTTTGCTGGTAACCATTGTCACTCCTTGGCTTCCTGGTGTATCTCCAACTATGAAAGTCATCTTCATATGGCATTCTTCCTGTGTCTGTGTCTCTGTATCCAAATTTCCTCTTTTTATTAGGACACCAGTCATACTTGATTAGGACCTTTATGAATAACGTCATTAAACTTTTTTACCTCTAAAAGACTCTATCTTCAATAATGTCACATTCTGAGGCACTTAGTGTAGGGACTCCAATAAATCTTTTCTAGGGAGGCACAACTCAATCCAGACAGAACTTGAATTTTAAAATAACACCCAAAATCAGGGAATATGTGAGCTAGGGATTTATTCATTAACATGCTTTCGTATATTTAAGTGACTTCCAAGACTGTAACAACCCACATCTGTTTGTTTCTCTCTATTTAATTCCTATTTGTTTTAGGGACAATAAATACACAGCTGAAAATTTAATAAAGTAAATTATTTAATTCTATGAGGGCTTATTTTAATAAATGTATAATAGCTTATTCATTTATTTTTTTTCTTTCATTTCATAATAAATAGTTTTTAACATTCTGGGAAAACAAACTTTCATTTAATTAAGAAGGCTGGAGGCGCTCAAGATGGCGGCATGAGTAGGGTGGCAGAAATCTCCTCCCAAAACCATACACATATTGAAAAAACAGCAAATAAAACTATTCCTAAAAGAAGAATCAGAAGATACAGTATAACAGCCAGGCTACATCTACATCTGTGAAAACTCATCATCCCTCAAAAAGGGTACGAAACAAAGCTGTGACCTGGTGGAACCCGAGCACTTCCCCCACCACAGCTCACTGGAGGGAAGAAAAAAATCAGAGTGGGGAGGGAGTGGAGGCACAGGACTGCTAAATAACCAGCCCTAGTAATCTGCACTGGGAGCACAGACACACAATGCATGGTGTACTGGATATTAGAGAAATGGAAAAGTAAAATCCGAGATAAAGACTGTTAGCAGGTCCCCACAGCCAGCTCCCCTGGGACAAAAGAAAAGCAATTGCTTTAAAAGTCTTAAAGGTGGACAAAATTGTCCTGGCACACTCAGCCTAGCAGACTGTGAATCTTATGGAATTTCAGGTGCACTAATCCCCTGGGTGACAACGCAGCTCCAAAGCCCCTCATGGCAATAAGTAGCCTAACGTTCATTCCCCCCCACTGGCACTGCAAGCAAACTGGCTGACCCGCCATTACTGCAGACCAACTGGGGAGCAGCGCTGCCCAAGAAACCACACAGAGTCTTCTCCAGCTCACAGCTAAGTGAGCCAGACCCAGAGGCTGCTGCCAGGATGCAGCTGCCCAGCACAGAGAGAGGAAGCTGGCAAAAAGTCTGTAAGGCATGAAGGGGCACTGTTCTCACAGGAGAAAACATGCCCTGTACCTGCAAAGCCCGGCAGTGCCACAGGCCATCCTGAGGGCCATCCCACCCTTGGAAGCTCAGAGAATTATTGCAGAGACTGCTCCCTGTGTGCAGGTAACCAGCACAGGCAGTGGAGAAGGGAAAGGTGACCAGCAAGCTGGAAGGGACTTTGTTTTCCCAGCTGACACATGCACCACTTGCTGGTGATCACTTCTATCACCATGAAAAGGCAGAAGAACCTGGCACAGTCCAAAATCACTCAATCAATGCCAGAGAGAGGGCCTGGCAAAATAGATATAACCAATATTCCTGAAAAATAATTCAGAATAAAAGTCATAACCATGCTGACGGACCGGCAGAGAAATATGCAAGAGCTAAGGGATGAAGTCCAGAGGGAGATAACATAAATGAAACAACCAATAGAAGGTCTTAAGAGCAGACTGGATGAAGTGAAAGAGATGTGTTAATGGAATAGAAATTGGAGAACAGGAATACAGAGAAGCTGAGGCAGAGAGAGATAAAATGATCTCTAGGAATGAAAGAATGTTAAGAGAACTGTGTGGCCAATCCAAACAGAACAATATTCACATTATAGGGGTACCAGAAGAAGAAGAGAGAGAAAAAGGGATAGAAAGTGCCTTAAAGAAATAATTGATGAAAACTTCCACAAGCTGGGGAAGGAAATAGTCTCTCTGGCCATGGAAGCCCACAGACCTCCCAACACAAGGTACCCAAGGAGGACAACACCAAGACATATAATAATTAAAATAGCAAAGATCAAAGACAAGGACAGGGTATTAAAGGCAGCCAGAGAGAAAAAAAAGATTACCTACCAAGGAAAACCCATCAGGCTATCATCAGATTTCTCAACAGAAACCTTACAGGCCAGAACAGAATGGCATGATATATTTAATGCAATGAAACAGGAGGGCCTCAAACCAAGAATACTGTATCCAGCAAGATTATCATTTAAATTTGTAGGAGGGATTAAACAATTTCCAGATAAACAAAAGTTGAGGGAGGTTGCCTCACACAAACCACCTCAACAGGGTATTTTAAAGGGACTACTCTAGATGAAAGCACTCCTAAGGCTAAACAGATGTCACCAGAGAAAAAAAAATCACAGCAGAGAAAGCAGACCAACCAAATACTAACTAAAGGCAAAAAATAAAATCAGCTATCCACAAAAGCAGTCAAAGGAAACAAAAAAGAGTTCAGAATAAAACACCAAACACAAACATGTAAAGAGTGGAGGAAGAAGAAGAAGATGGGAGAGAAATAAAGAATCATCAGACTGTGTTTATAATAGTGTAATAAGTGAGTTAAAGTTAGATGGTTAGATCGTAAAGAAGCTACACTTGAACCTTTGGTAAACATGAATCCAAAGCCTGCAATGGCAATAAGTACATACCTATCGATAATCACCCTAAATGTAAATGGACTGAATACACCAGTCAAAAGTAACAGAGTAATAGGATAGATAAAAAGCAAGGCCCATCTATATACTGCTTACAAGGGACTCACCTCAAACTCAAAGACATACACAGACTAAAAGTGAAGGGATGGAAAAGGTATTTCATGCAAACAATAGGGAGAAAAAAGCAGGTGTTGCAGTACTTTTATCAGACAAAATAGACTTCAAAACAAAGAATATAACAAGATATAAAGAAGAACATTACATAATGATAAAGGGGTCAGTCTAACAAGAAGATATAACCATTATAAATATCTGTGCACCCAACACAGGAGCACCGACATATGTGATACAAATACTAACAGAATGAAAGGAGGAAATACAATGCAATGCATTCATTTTAGGAGACTTCAACACACAACTCACTCCAAAGGATAGATGAGCCAGACAGAAATAAGTAGGGACACAGAGGCACTGAACAACACACTAGAACAAATGGACCTAACAGACATCTACAGAACTCTACACCCAAAAGCAGTAGGATGCACATTCTTCTCAAGTGCACATGGAACATTTCCAGAAGAGACCACATACTAGGCTACAAAAAGAGCCTCAGTTAATTCAAAAAATTGAAATTGTACCAAACAACTTATCAGATCAAAAGGTATAAAACCAGAAATAAATTGTACAAAGGAAACAAAAAGGCTCACAAACACATGAAGGCTTAAAAACATGCTCCTAAGTAATCAATGGACCAATAACCAAATTAAAACAAAGATCAAGCAATATATGGAGACAAATGACAACAACAGCACAATACCCCAACTTCTGAGGGATGCAGCGAAGATAGTTCTAAGAGGATATTATATAGCAATCCAGGCCTATTTAAAGAAAGAACTTCCCAAATGAAAAGTCTAAATTCACAGTTATTGCAAATGGAAAAAGAAGAACAAATGAGGCCCGTACTCAGCAGAAGGGGGGACATAATAAAGATCAGAAAAGAAATAAATAAAATTTAGAAGAGTAAAACAGTAGAAAAAAATCAATGAAATCAAGAGCTGGTTCTTTGAGAAAACAAACAAAGTAGATAAACCCCTAGCCAGACTTATTAAGAGAAAAGAGAATCTACACACATAAACTGAATCAGATATGAGAAAGAAAAAATCACAACAGACACCAAAGAAATACAAAGAATCATTAGAGAGTACTATGAAAATCTGTATGCTAAAAAGCTGGGTAACCTAGGAGAAATGGAAAACATTTTAGAAAAATACAACCTTCCAAGACTGACCAAGGAAGAAACAGAAAATCTAAACACACCAATTACCAGCAATGAAATTGAATTGGTAATCAAAAAACTACCAAAGAACAAAACCTCCGGGCCAGACGGATTCACCACTGAATTTATCAGACATTTAGAGAAGACATAATACCCATTCTTCTTAAAGTTTTCCAAAAAATAGAAGAGGAGGGAATACTTGCAAACACCTTCTATAAAGCCAGCATCACTCTAATACCAAAACCAGGCAAAGACCTCACAAAAAAAGAAAATCACAGACCAATATCCCTGATGAACATAGATGCAAAAACACTCAACCAAATATTAGCAAACCTAATTCAAAAATACATCAAGAGGATGATACACCATGATCAAGTGGAATTCATCTCAGGGATGCAAGGATGGTACAACATTCGAAAATCCATCTACATCATCCACTACATCAACAAAAAGAAAGACAAATACCACATGATCATCTCCATAGATGCTGAAAAACCATTGGACATAATTCAACATCCATTCATGATAAAAACTCTCAACAAATGGGTATTGAGGGCAAGTACCTCAACATAATAAAGGCCATATATGACAAACCCACAGCCAACATCATACTTAACAGTGAGAAGCTGAAAGCTTTTCACCTAAGATTGGGAATAAGACAGGAATACCCACTCTCCCTGCTTTTATTCAACATAGTACTGGAGGTCCTAGCCAAGGCACTCAGAAAACACAAAGAAATAAACGGCATCCAGATTGGTAAGGAAGAAGTCAAACTATCACTATTTGCAGAGGACATGATATTGTACAAAAAAAACCCTAAAGAATCCACTCCAAAACTACTAGAACGAATATCTGAATTCAGCAATGTTGCAGGATACAAAATTAATACAAAGAAATCTGTTGCTTTCCTATACACTAACGATAAACTAGCAGAAAGAGAAATCAGAAAAACAGTTCCATTCACAATTGCATCAAAAAGAATAAAATACCTAGGAATAAACCTAACCAATGAAGGGAAAGACCTATACCCTGAAAACTGCAAGACACTCTTAAGAGAAATTGAAGAGGACACTAAAAAATGGACATTTATCCCAGGCTCTTGGGTAGGAAGAATTAATATTGTCAAAATGGCCATCCTGCCTAAAAAATCTACAGATTCAATGCAATCCTTATCAAAATACCAAAAGCATTCTTCAACAAAATGAAACAAATAGTTCTAATATTCATATGGAACCACAAAAGACCCTGAATAGCCAAAGCAATCCTGAGAAGGAAGAATAAAGCAGGGGGGATCTCGCTTCCCAACGTTAAGCTCTACTACAAAGCCACAGTAATCAAGACAATTTGGTACTGGGACAAGAACAGACCCATAGACCAATGGAACAGACCAGAGAGCCCTGATATAAACCCAAGCATATATGGTCAATTAATATATGATAAAGGAGCCATGGATATACAATGGGGAAATGACAGCCTCTTCAACAACTGGTGTTGGTAAAACTGGACAGCTACATGTAAGTCAATGAAACTGAATTATTTTCTAATGCCATACACAAAAGTAAATTCAAAGTGGATCAAAGGCCTGAATGTAAGTCATGAAACCATAAAACTCTTAGAAAAAAACATAGGCAAAAATCTCTTGGACATAAACATGAGCAACTTCTTCATGAACATATCTCCCCGGGCAAGGGAAACATAAGCAAAAATGTACAATTGGGATTATATCAAGCTGAAAAACTTCTGTACAGCAAAGGAACCACCATCAATAGAACAAAAGGACATCCTAGAGTATGGGAGAATGTATTCATAAATTACATATCTGATAAAGGGTTGACTTCCAAATTTCATAAAGAGCTCACACACCTCAACAAACAAAAAGCAAATAAGCCAATTAAAAAATGGGCAGAGGATCTGAATAGACACTTCTCCAAAGAAGAAATTCAGATGGCCAACAGGCATGTGAAAAAATGCTCCACACTGCTAATCATCAGAGAAATGCAAATTAAAACTACAATGAGATATCACCTGACACCAGTCAGGATGGCCACCATCCAAAAGACAAACAACAAAAAATGTTGGTGTGGATGTGGAGAAAGGGGAACCCTCCTACACTGCTGGTGGGAATGTAACTTAGTTCAACCATTGTGGAAAGCAGTATGGAGGTTCCTCAAAAAACTAAAAATGGAAATACCATTTGACCCAGGAATTCCACTCCTAAGAATTTACCCTAAGAATGCACGAGCCCAGTTTCAAAAAGACATATGCACCCCTATGTTTATCGCAGCACTATTTACAATAGCCAAGAATTGGAAGCTACCTAAGTGTCCATCAGTAGATGAATGGATAAATAAGGGGTGGTACATATAGACAATGGAATATTATTCAGCCATAAGAAGAAAACAAATCCTACCATTTGCAACAACATGGATGGATCTAGATTGTATTATGCTCAGTGAAATAAGCCAGGCAGAGAAAGTCAAGTATCAAATGATTTCACTCATCTGTGGAGTATAAGAACAAAGAAAAAACTGAAGGAACCAAACAGCAGCAGACTCACAGAACCCAAGAATGGATAAACAGTTACCAAAGGGAAAGGGACTAGGGAGGATGGGTGTGAAGGGAGGGATAAGGGGGAAACGGTGTATTATGATTAGCCCGCATAACGTGAGGGGGGTCATGGGGAAGGCAGTAAAACACAGGGAACACAACTGGTGATTCTGTAGCATCTTACTATGCTGATGGACAGTGACTGTAATGGGTTAGTGGTGGGTACTTGATAAGGGGGAAAGTCTAGTAACCATATTGTTGCTCATGTAATTGTACATTAATGATTCCAAAAAAAAGAAAAAGAAGGCCCTCTCGTGGGTTGCGTATCTATGGACTTCACTTTTGCAAATGAAGAAATTGTCTGAGAGCAGAAAAAAAAAATCAAGTATAATCAGGAGAGGCCTGAAGCCCTTCAATTTAGTGCTGTTTCTCTGCTCGGCAAGTCTTGTGTGAGTCTCATGTCTAGAGAGCCCAGGCCCATGAAAGAGAGTCTTATCAAGATGCAGATTTTATGACGTAGAGCATATAACAAAGGCTTTGAGAACCATGCAGGTATGTGACAAACACAAGCCAGCATAGCGAACATACTGAGTACTGAACTGAAATTTTAAACCACCACACACAGAAGAGGAAGCAGAACTTATAATCTGAATCCAACTTTATGTCTTGCTGAGAGAGAAACAGGAGTCTAACGTGTAAAGTTCACATTTTCTAGGATATAACGCAAAATTATTTGAAATACAAAAACTAGTATTCCATAACACATTCTCAGGGGAAAAACAAATATGCCAACACATAGTTGTCCCAGTGTTAGAACTATCAGACAAAGACTTTAATTCAGCTATTATTAACTATGTACCATGAAGTAATGGGAACACATCTAAAATAAAATAAGCTTATCAAGAATTATTTGCATTTTATTGATCTAAATAATTAGTAAGAGATTTTCAGAGTAGATAAGAGAACAAGACCTTACCATTTTACGTACAAAAGTAAAAAATACACACAAAAAACCAGAATACCTATTTTAATAAGTTAAAATAGTCTTCAAGACTAAGATACAAGGGGCATCGCATGATCTAAAAAAGAACAGTTCATATACAAGAATAAATGTGTATGAGCCTCAAACATGTAGCAGGATGCTTTAACATTCAATTAATAAAATAAAATTACAGAGAAAGTCTAGAAGAAGGGAACAAGATTGGCAAATCCTTGATTTCTGATGTTTGTAGAGCATTATGAGAATACAGAATCTTTTGAAGTTTCCATCATATATTCATCAAGAGAGACCACATGCTTGGTCGTAAAATAGGCTTCCATAGATTTCAGATGAACCACAGTGAAATTATACTATAAATAAACAATAGTGAGATATCTACGAAAAGCTAGATACCTGGGAATTAGACAACACAATTGTAAACAATTCAGGTGCCAAAGATGAAATCAAAAGTGATATTAGAAAGTGTTTTGAAGTAAATGGCAAAAAAAAAGCTGCATATCAAACATTCATGGATACAGCCGACCAACTCAGAGAGGGAGAATTTAAATAGTATCTTCACTTCTTTTAAAGCCAGGGACCTAAGTAGCCACATTGCAAAGCCAGTAAAAGATGAGCAAAATGAACCCAAGTAAGTGGAAGGGAGGAAGTAATTTTTAAAAAGAGCAGAAATCAATGAAACAAAACAGTAGATATATGATAGAGAATTTATCAAAGACAACAGCAGATTCTTTGAAAATGAAATTTATGCATCCCTAAAATAACTTGACCACACAGTAAAACAAAGGTGCACAAATCAATAATATCATAAATAAAAAGTAAGGTTATCTCAACAGGGATCAATGTCAGCTATCAATGTAATGTTTTTTTCCATTGTAAACAATTTATCTTTTTTCTCTGTTTTTAAATCCTCCTATCTTTTAAGTGTCTAGGTATTGATTTTTCATTCTGTTTAAAATTTGGGGGGGCTCTTGGATATTATGATTTTCCTTTTCATCAGTTAATAAAATCTCTAGTCACTATTCATTCAAATATTATCCTTAATTACAGTGTCTAGACACTGAAATTCTAATTCAATTATTAAATTTTATTTTTATTTGTTTCTCAGATTTACTTGTCAATTTAAAAAATAATCTATTGTCCTATTATGTCCTTTGAAATTCCAATTAGGCAATTGTTAGAACTCCTCAGTGTCTACTAACTTTTCACATTTTTCATTTTATATTCCCTGTGTAGCATTCTTGTAATATTTTCATGGCAACTTTTCAGTATATAGCAAGAATTCTTGACTGATCTTAAGATCTATTTTTACTCACATTTTGAAATGTTTTATATATATATATGTAATTGGTTGATTTTACTGAATATTAGTCGCTGGGGCTCATATTCTTGTGTATTTAGTGATTTGTTATTGTTTGTTCACATTCCATTAAATTTTACCTTTAGTGCTTAAGTCCTCGTTTTAAAATTCAGAGGATATTGGTGTTTGCTTCCTCCAGTTGTGTAGGATGCTACTGTCCTGTTACAGTGTTTAGACTAAATGCCAGTGTGGTTTTTCTAAAACCAAAGAGTAATTAAAATTCAGGCCCCAAACTCTCTATGAAATCGTGATTAAGAATCTTCATAGTAAATGTTTATCTTTCCCCTCTGTAATTAAGGCCAAAACCAAACAGGCCATTTATCATTTATCTCCTTTCTCCCTTGTTGGGACAGGAGTTTTTGTTGTCTGCTTGGGATTGCCTCATTTTTTCCTCCCCGAAGTGACTCACCAAGTGTGTTGCCTTTTGAGAATACTTGCTTTTTGCAAAGTTCTACGATCATATCCATTTTCCTGGCTGAGCTCCTGTTCTGTGGATTCAGGGTGCATCCATGGTCCTCTGTGGGCTTTTTTACATGTTAAAGCAGCATGGAAGCTTCATCTCCTCTCTATTGTATCGACTCATTTAATTACCTCTGGGACTTACCAAAAGCTGATCTGCATCGAACTCCCTAAAGTTTATTCCCAGAGAAAAAAACTGCTCAGAATCCCTCTAACTTCTCTGGGGAACTGGAGTGGAGCATCCAGAAACAAATCTGATAGATTTTTTATGTACTCTTTTCCTCAGGCAAAAGGTAAACCCTAAAGAAAGAGGAATAATATTGGCAAATTGTAGTATAATAAACAAGAAATGGATAGAATTATTTTTAGTTAATGCATATGTTCAAGGACCAGTATTTAGTGAGTATTTAGTAGACTTAAGTCTTTTCATTTTAAAAGCAAACATCTATTGAGTAACAGTCACAGTGTGAGACATTGTGCTATGCCTATGATCTTTTCCCTGTATAACAGATCATAGTTTCCTTTTTGTGCATTTGTGATTTCTCCATGATCACTCTGGTAAATGTACCTCAAGAGTAGAAAGCCCCAAAAGAAAAGAAAAAAAGAAAAAAAAAGACTAGAAAGCCTTAAGAATTAACCTTGAATTGCTGCTCTCCCAGAAGAACAGAGTAGTCACCTTTTCCCATTTTGTGTTCCTTCTTGAGCATAAAAACAACCCTGTTACTCTAACCACAGATGATTGGGTCAGTGATTCATATAGCTGTCAAGATAATTAAGTATAGCTCAGTAAAAGAAAAACCAACCAACTCAGAACCCTGAAGTGAATGCTTTCCCAACGGGCTAGTCCATGCTGACAGTGCATATTTTCTCTTTGGGGAGTTATGAAGTATAAGTGAAAATAGACAAAGTCTGCCATTTAAGCCTGTTCTCTTTTTTTGTTAAGTTTATGTTTCAGCTCTTCAGGATGCAAACAACCAATCTCAGAACATCTCAAACCCAGGAAGTCCAGATAAGTGAGAAAGTGACTTTCTATATAACCTTTGTCCTATTTTATCCTGTATTCACGCATGACTTGTGGAGATATTATTATTTTCTTTTTTGAAGAGAGAAAGTGTTACCTTTTATTACATCTCACAGTAACTTCCATTTTTTCTCATCCACATAAAAGTGATCTCACAGGACCCAACTTTGGATTTAATAATCATGTGTGTTTACATTTAAAGTCACATAATGCATATAACTGTTTTTTATATAAAGTCAAATTAGATATATTTGGAATAGCTAACATCATCTGAAGTTAAGAGGCCTCACTGAAAAATAAGATTCGGATATTCTTACAATGTGTGTGAGGTAGTTGGATGGATAGATAAGTGTAATTTAATAGGAGTCAAGAGGTATATAATGTTGCAAGGTAATAATTATTTAATATTTAAATATATGCCAGTCATTGTTCTAAATGCTTTTTATGTTCAGTAAATGTAATTCCCACAACAGTACCTGCAAGTGGTATTGTTTTTGTCTGAGAGAAGTGTATCAACTTGTCCCTTATCACGGTCGCAGCAACACTAGGGTAAGTGTCTGATCCTCACCCGACTGACTTCAAAGTTTATAATCCTAATAACTCTAGCATTTTTTTTAGTATATCCATGAGTTTTCTTCATCAGAAGCAACTGAGAAGACCACCTAAAATATGGATTCTTAAAATCCACATCAGATATTAAGAATTTTAATCTCCAAGTTCTAGTCAAGAGGTATACATACTTAATAAATAGTAAGAATCCTAGGTGATTAAGATACTGATATTCATAGGATGGAAGGTAGGTTCTAGATGCAACGAGGCAGGAAATCAAAGCCAAGAAGGGTAGCTTTAAATGGAGAATCTGGAAATGGAAAGTCTGAGAAATAAAAACAACAGTTCTCATTTGAACATGGCTGAACAGGAAGTCTGAGCATTAAAAAAACAAAAAGAAAGAAACAAAGAAACAAGGAAAGTCACATGGCTCGGCTTTACCCAGACCAATTAAATGTGGCCCTGCACATCAGTACTGCTAAAATGCTCTCCAGATGATTTTTAATGAAAAGTAAGGTTGTTCACTGATATATAATTCTAACTACTTTGGGGAGAGTTTCTCTTATTAAATCTGACTCAAAACAATGTAAAGCAGCCTTTCTGACCTCTGTTAAATGTAGCAGGACTTTGGAATGTTTTAGAGAGCATCACCTAACCATTGCTCTACTTCATGGTACTTTACAAGTCATATAATTCATTCATATCTGATAATCTCATTAGTTGTTTTTTCAGCAACATAATATCAGTTAATAGTGATGACATAATAAACATTGTTCTGACTTCTGAATTTATAACAACAAATGATCTTCAATTTATTTTGCTTTACAAAGATTTCCACCATAAGTCCTTGTCATTGCTCAAATTCCTGATAAGATAGTACATTTTACAAACTGAAAATTCATATTATAATCAAAGGTTGATCTAAGAATTTTTCAGGCAGCTAAGTTAAACTACTCTCAAATCAATTTACATGCCAACATCTAAGAAATGAACAATAGGGCTTATTGTACAAATATACAATGAGAAATGTAAGAAGTCATTCTGTTAGACATTAGTTTAGTAAAATGTTCTATTTCCACCCCTAAAATTTATAAACATGATTTATTCTTTATTTTGATAATCATGTATCACTATCATTACTGAGGGAGGTAGAGGTAGGAAAAAGTGAAGTAAAGTAATGATATCATGATTTAGAAGTAGTAATTTTGTTTGAAAACTCACTACTGAGTCTTATGAAACAAGAAACAAAGTGTGTAACCAATAATTCAAACTAATTTGGCTCTGCCCTAGTTGAAAGTCTAACAGGTACTTAGGTTCATGGATTTCTTCTTAGAAAACACCGGGAACTCTTAAGCAAACAAACTGTGTTTTTAGATGAACTTAATAGAGTATGATTATGCATGGAAGATATAATAGGCTTTTTCTTACTTTAATAACTTGGAATACCTGTACCTTATTTTTCTAAATCTACTTTATTACCTGAAACTGACTATAATTTATATACTTGCAAAGTAGATGATGAAACTTAATATTGAGTCCTAGACTATTAATATTTTTAAATAACCAGAATCTAGAAAACTCATATGGTTTTTTATTGATTTTTATTGATTTTACTGATTAACTTTCACAGCATTATTGGACATGTTTCATAAAATGGCTGTGTACAGAGAGAAACTTCCTATTGGAAAACTCAGTGTTTCTCCATAGAAAGTCAGCATTGTCCCAGAGAGACTACTCATAACAAATGCTCTTCTGAATTTGGTGAGCAACTTTCTATAGATCAAGGACCAAAGATATCAAAGTTATCTGATGACTTGCATTTTCCCCCCAGAGATACATGACAATTCTTTATGATTAAAACTCAGTTGAAATTGTTTTCACACAAATAGCTAGTAGTTTACTTTGCAAGGGTAAAAGTAGTAAAAAAAAAAAACTCGTATTTTCAGTTAAAGATGACATCAAAATCCATTTTTGAAACTTGCTAACCAGAAAAATTTTAAAAATACAGTTTTTTTTTGTAGAAAAGCTGGTTTAAAAAAAGCAAATAAAAGACTTCCGCAAATTCTAATTAGGAGAACATATATCAATAAATTAATACCCAGGAATTTTTCTCTGTTTTCTGTAATGTTACTTGTGGTTTGACTTGCTTTAATTCTCACAATAAACCAACTAGTGTTTGTACAATTTCAACCTATTGTACATTGCATGTATTCAACTGACTTTTGTTTTTGGATAAATTCCAAGAGAAATAAGACACATACAGCTGATTTAGAAATGCCTTTGTGGTGTCCAACCTATCATTAAATAATGGCGTATATTTTATTAGAGTACACAAATATAATAGTTTCTTTTTTTCCCAGCCTTATTGAGATATAATTGATATATAACATTGTGTAAGTTTAAAGTGTGTGACGTGATGATTCGTGCACATGTATATGATGAAATAATTACGACGATGAGGTTTGTCAACACATCCATCACTTCATATAATTCCAATATTTTGTATGTGTGTTGAGAACCTTCAAGATCTACTCTCTTGGCCACTTTCAAATTTACAATCCAGTATTATTCCTATAGTCACCAAACTGTATATTACATCCACAAAAATTAATCTTACAACTGGAAGTTTGTTCTCTGATTACTTTCACCTATTTCTTCCAACTGCCTTCCAACCCCTGGCAACCACCAATCTACTCTGTTTCTATGCGTTCATTTTTTTCCCCACAGGATATGGAGAAAAGGGAATCTTTTGACCCTGTTGGTGGGAACATAAACTGGAATAACCACTATGGGAAGCAGTATGGAGATTTCTCAAAAAACTAAAAACAGAAATACCATATGCTCCAGCAATAACTATTCTGGTTATATATCTGAAGGAAATGAATTCATTATCCCTGAGAGGTATCTCCACCCACCATACTCACTACAGAATTATTTGTAATAGCCATGACATGAAAACAAGATAAATATCCATTGACAGATGAATTAAATGTGGCACATATGTATATCTCATATTTTAAAATATATAAATGTATCTATGAATACATATATAAATATTATATATATATATATTTATGAGAGTTAAGCCATTTACATTTGTCCATATAGCAGATACTGGATATCATGTCATCATTTGTTGTCATATTGTTTCATTGCTAAGCATTTAAGACTTTGCAGAAACTGTTTCACAAGTGATACACTTAGTTCTTTACTTCTTGAGCCAAGTATCTATTTGTTCCCTACATGAGTAGTTGTAAAATGAGTGTATTTTTTATTAGTATCTTATTTCTAGTTTTAAATATACCTTCTAAGATTTTTTTACTATTAATATTTTCACAAAAATATTGCCTTATTTGTTAGCCTTAAATGATTTTTTTACTCCAAGCTTTTATGAAGAATTAAGCATAATACTTTTACTACTACTCGTTTTTTCCCCTTCCTTTCTAAAATTTTATTAGTTGTGTTATTTGTACATGGTTAGAACATATAACATATGTATTCTTCCTTGACAACCCTAATTTCCATGCTTGATTTAGTTTTATTTCTGAAATTAAATATACTTAATACTCACTATCATTTCTTTCACAAATTTTTTCCTCATTATCTTGAAGTTCATGGTCTTATAATTTCCTTGGGAAGCAATTAAAAAAAACATATTTCCTGATTTCATGCATATTTTAATATGTGTGGCTTTTGTTCTTGGAAGATAGTTTATTGAGTTATAGTTTATTTCCCTAGGGGCATTCTTTACCTATGATCCACTGTTAAGTGAATAAATCTGATACCAGCATAATTTTTCTCTTTAAAATGGATTTGTTTTTCTTGTTTGGATGCTCAAGAACTCTTTATATTGAAGAACAAAACCTTTAACTATTATACCTCAGTATCCCATGGTACGTAGTATTTTTCTTTTAGCGTATAGAGCTGAATCATCTTTTAAGTAAACATACTGAATTATTGCTTAATATTCTTCCATGGAAACTACAATTTTGCATATGTTGGCTTGCCTTCTGTGTTTTTCTGTATCTATAATTTCCTCTCTAATATTTTTTAACTCTTTAGTTTAAATCTCCATTTTCTTCTTTTCTATAATATTTTCTTTCTTTTCCTCCCTGTCCTTCCTTTCCCATCACACATCCTCCCCTCCCCTTTCTGTCTCACTCTTCCTTCTTTCTCTCCTTTTTCTTCTTTCCTTTCTTCTCTTTCCATTGTCTATGTCCCTTCCTGTGATTTCCACAGTGACAATTATCCTCTCCTCTCCATTCAATTTGTTGCTTCTGTGACTATTTTTATCCCATTCCATACCTTACTTTAGTCAGCTCATATTTTATTTACTTGTTTCTTACCATTTCTTCCATAAGTCCTCATGGTTCTGCCTTGTTATCTTTATAGAGATAATTACTGTAAATTATGTTTATCATAAAATTTTCATTAACCATATTTATTTTCTTTTTGACAAGATATTTTGGTGAGTGTTCTTCAAGTGTAAGTATAATTTTTTATCTTCTTGATTTTTCTTATAATATCCTTCTGACCATACTGTATCACTTTCCCTTCTTTACAGAGTGCAGTGTTCCAGGCTCTCTGGCATTCACAACCCAAACTGTCTCTTATCTGATGCTTCATACACCAACTATATTGTTAAAATAGTCCTTTCCTGTTTGCTTTTGCTATGGACTGGTTCCCTGGCCCCTCTCAAATTCTGAAGGCAACAAGTTTTATGTGTTATTTTTCTTTCTGTTCTCTTATTCAATTTCTTTTTTAAACTCTTACTCTTTTGCATGTTCTAAGAAGTTGAGAATTCTGTTTGCATTTATGGCTACTAGGAGAATGTCTTTCTATTTATTGGCTTTGATATTCAAGAATAAAACTTCCATGCTTATTTCGCTTTATTATTACTTTTGTTTCTTGTTTATGTTTGTTTTTATTACTTCTGAGTGGGCATCTCCTAAGAGTTCTGTGAGGTGACTTTATACAGATTTATTTCCTATGTCTCCTTCTGTGACAATTTATCCCTTATGTTTGTAGTAGAACTCATCCTCATGTTTAAACACAGTTAGAATAAATAAGTTGCAAATACTTTTTTCTGTTTTGAAAGTAAATAAGAAATGAGTATTTCTAAGTTTTTAAAAATTGTTACCCCTATCATATTTCATATTTCTTATTTAATTTCTAGAGTTAAATGTACAGTGGAGTAACAAAATTCAAGGGATTCCCTTAATGTAGTCTTGTTATTTTAAATGTTAGATTTAATAAGCTATATACAACTTGACTATTAGATTGACTTGCTTCTGTTATCTCTATGTACACACTAAACCTTCTGGTGACATTTTTGTTGCTAGCCTGATACAGTCATCTTTCCTAAAAATGTAACATCTACTAGCAGCCTTATTTTATTTATTTCTCTTTTCTTTTTGTTTCTAGTATCTCATGTACAACAAGGGAAAAATTCTCACTGAAATTTAATAAAAATTATACTTTATTTTCTGTGGCATCTTACTACACTGATGGACAGTGACTGCAATGGGGTTTGGGGGGACTCGTTAATAGGGATGAATGTAATAACCACATTGTTTTTCTTGTGAAACCTTCATGAGAGTGTATATCAATGATACCTTAATAAAAAAAATTTATCATTTATTACAATTTAGAAAAATTATTTTAGAAAATAATTTAAAAATTAAAAAATAATTATTTAGAAAAATAATTATTGAAAATGTTACAAATGTCATCATTAAAACAATGAAATATGTTTATTTAATTTCAATTTTTGGAAGCTGGGATCATAGAAGAGTTGAAATTTTAGCTGAGCTAGTTTATACATATTTAATGATATTCATTAAAGGGAAACCAAATAGATTAGAGCTTTAAAAGTAACAAAGCTAAAAATCTTCATCGTGTATATATATATGTGTGTATATATATATGATGACTTAGGGATAGTCATATGGAAAAGGGAGGTTTTGATCTAGATTTTTGAGTTGAAGAGAATATTCAAGATAATTTTAATTTAGTTATGAGTAACCTTGTATTTTCCTTATATAAAAGCAAATCCATTAAAAATAAAATGATTATTGAGCAAATTTTATTTTAGTATTCTTTCCATTATTGATAATAAAGATTGTAAACACTAAATCTTAGAAATAAGAAGAAAAAAATGAAAATTAAAACATAGAAATAAAAATGATAGAAACAATATCAAAACCTTTGAAATGAGACCAAATCAATATTAAAGGAATTTGGGAGCAACAAAGTATTCCCATTTTAAATTAACTCATCATATAAGTAAAATAAAGAAAGATGATATAAAGGAATAAAAAATAGAAAGGAAATATAATGAAGATAAAAGCAATAAAGAATCATGTTTGAGATGAAAAAGAATCATGAAATCAGCACATAGTAAAATTAATAAAGAAAACAAAGACTGGTTCATTTAAAACACCAGAAAAACATGAAATTTGATCAGTATAATCAAGAAAATTATAAAGAAGCCACTAATAAGCCACAAAGGTATAAAAATAGTTATGCAATTTTATTTATAGACAAGGTATACAAAATTATAAATGCCTATCAAGGCTAACTATGTCAAAATAAATGTGAACAGATAAGACAGAGATAGCTCAGAAAAAGCAAAATCACACATTGGTTAACAGTGAGATGAACACCTGAATAACCAGTAGTTATAGAAGAAATTCAAATTATATGTTAAATGTCTTCACATCTGCTTCTTGGACCCTAGCAAAGGATTAGCCCAAACCTCTTTTCACAGTTAAGATAAAACACAAATGTTAAAAAGCATGTACTTTCAATCGTATTCAAAATGAGAAAACTCAATTCCTCTTACAACGGTAAAATAACTTTGACAGAAACACAGAGGTCATACTGGGAAAGACATCTGTAGGACAATTTTACTTGTAGATACTCATCCAAAAATCTTGAAAATGTTTTAGTAGAATGATTGAACAGTTTAGTAAAAATACTGTAGGACTAAACAGATACAAAGATAGCAAAACATTAGATCATATATGGACTCATTAATGAACTGAATTAGTAAAATCCATGACATATAGGAACAATATAAGTATCTTATAGATACCAAAAATTTCATCTATAAAATTCAACAACAAAAATATTGAGGGGAATGCCCTTAGCTTTATAGAGTTTAGTAGCTATCTAAAGCTGGGAAATCATTAGCTTCATTTCCCTATGGCCCTACCATTAGGGAATAAATGTTCCTACTGTTCCACAGAATTTAACAATGCAAGGTTTTTTTTATTTTCCCAGTCTGATAAGTGTGTAATTATCTTCTTGGAATTTTAGTTTGTATTTTCTAATTATAAATTAGATTAAGCATCTTTCTATGTTTGATGTTTTGTTTTATCTTTTGTGAATTGCTAGTTCATGCTATTATTTTTCAATTTTTTTCTTATGGATTTGTTATAAGCACACACAAATATATTACACACACAATATACTACACACACACAAATACATATTTGTCTTCTGCCCCTTATCTCTCTTAACTACCTCTTTTGCAGAACAGACTTTTAGATTTTTAAAATAGAGTTAATTACTCTTTTCCATTATAGTTTCTGTATTTTACGTTTTGCATAAAAAAGTCTTTACAATGTAGATAATAATAACATGGTGATTGAGAATATGGCTCCTAGCCAGTCAAACTGGGTTTGAATCCTCACTCCTTCCTATACTAGTTGAGTAATCACAGGTAAATAATTTAAATACTGTGTAATAAACAGAATTCTAAAATGGCTACCAAGATTTCTTTCTGCATGTATAATATCCATACACTATATAATCCCCTTTTCTTAAGGGTTTGTAGAACCTGTGGATATGATGGGATATCACACTTGTGACAGACTACTAATCAATTGCTTTTAGTAAATCAAAACGGAGATTACTTGGATGGAGCTGAGCTAATCAGACAAAACCTTGGAAGAGACTAGGTCCTTCCAGAAGTTGGAGAGATCAAAGTGTGCCAGGGTGTAGGCGTACGGAGGCTTCCTTGAATCAGACTGCAAGTGAGAGAGCCTATGGAGAAGATCTTGTTACAGGACCAGAAAGCATCCTGGTCATTGCAGGCAGGACACTGGGCGGACCTCAGTCATATGCGCCCAAGAAAATTAATTCTGCCAACAACCTGAGGGAACTTGGAAGGCGACTTTTTCTAGTTAAGCCTCCAGATGTGCACAGCCAGCCAACACCTTGATTCCAGCCTGAGTCCCGGGGCAGACAATCCAGCCAAAGCGTGCTGGGCTTCTGACTCACAGAAACTTTCACATAATAAATCTGTGTTGTTTTCAGCTTATAGATTTGTGATTATCCATCAATAGGATACCAATGAATCCTCTTCCTCAATTTCTTCAATTGTAAAGGGAGGTTAATAGTAGTGTCTAATTCACAGAGTTGATTGCTGAGAAGATTGCATGAGCAAATCAATGTGAACTTGGAAAGTGCTTAGCAGTGCATAAGGCTTGGCCAGGTAAACACTATGTAAATAGATTTTAACATGAAGAATACAGTTTTCCATATTTTATTCTAAAACCTTTAAAGTCTTGGTTTTACACTTAAGCTTATAATCTACTTGTTATTGATTTTTCTGTAGGATCTGAGGTAGGAATCCATTTTTCCTTTCTTCCTTTTTCCTTTCCTTATATGGAGAATTATTTGTGTCAGCACTACTAATAGAAAATTCCACACTTTCTTCAGTGATCTGAAATGCCGTCTCTTTCATAGGTCAAGTATTCATCCATGAGTGGATTTATTTATCTATTCTCTCTTGTGTTCCACAGATATTTTTCTCTTTTCTTGTACCAATAACTCAGTCATTAACACAAGTCTTAATATCTGTTAGAGCAAAACCCGTCATTTTTCTCTTCATTGGTTTCTCCTCATCGTTTTCCTTTTGGAGGTAGAAGACAAGTAAAGGACACTGTTAACTATATTCATCAAGTATTTTTTGCATACATATTCATCAGGATAACTATCACCCAGAACAAAACATAAAATATGTATAATATGTGTATGTCTCTCATGCATTATCCAGGTTTATAAAACTCCTCCTCACCATACCACTATTTGTACTTTTAAAATATGGATTTTTGAACTTTGTATCTATATATATTTGTTTTTATATTTATATTCTCTAATTCAGCATGTTTTTGAGATCTAGCCATTTATGTTTATAGCATGAATTTGATTTTTTTTAAATGCTGAGTGGTATTCCATTGTACACTGCAGTTTGCTAATCAATTTACCTGTTAATAGGAATTTATTTCCAGTTTTTTACTATTTTGAAGAATGCTGTTGTGAACATTCTTCTAGAAGTCTTTTATTGATATATGACTTACTATCTTGGATATATAAAGAAAAGTAGAATCACTGTGTCATAAAACAGATATATGTTTAATTAGAAACTTCTAAATAGTTGTCCAATATTGTTGGATAATTTTATACTCATACTAGCATTGGATGAAAATTAGCTGTTCATGTTTTCAAAATATTTAATACGGCAAGTTATTTTATTTTAACCATTCTATTTTATTTTAGTTTGCCATTCCATCTTTATAGTTTAAATTTGCCTTTCCCTTGATAGCACATTTTCACATGCTTATTTGCTTGTTGGCAATTTTAATGTCTTCTTAGTGAAATGTCTCTAGTTATTTAATTGGGTTATTTTTCTTTTTTTCTTAATGACTTGTACACATATATATTTAGTTTTTTATAAGTATAATTTTTAGTGCTACATGTGATTTTATTGAAATAAAGGGTTTCATGCAAGGAGAAGGTCTCCAAGTCATTGATACATTCAAGTAGCATATATTGGGTGCAACATAACTGATGACACAGATATTTGTGGAGCACTGATTGTTAAAGCACTGTGCTAGATACTGAGAATAAAGCAATGAACAACATAAATGCGATCCTAATTTCATGGGAAGCATGGAATGATAGACATAAACAAACAGATCAATATTTAATTGTAGTATGCACTGTTAAAAAACATATAGGCTGCTCTTAGAATGATTAACAGCTGATGTATTCTAATCAAGACAGTCAAGGAAGGAATCTTGAAAAAAAGAATATTGAAGTTGAGGCCTTAATTGTGTCAAAGAAAAATATGGCACAACACTCAAGATTTTTGTGTTATCTGGTAGAAAAGGCAGTTACTAAAAAGATAGGGATGATACTGTGTGATTAGAGGTCATGATGACAGTAATGCATGTATTATGCAAGCACATAGAAATGATAACCACCCAGTTTGGTTAGAAGTATTATTAGAGGAATAACACAGCTTAAAAGAATTTCAGACATTTTAAAGACAGTTTCTGAATACTGAATGTTTACTCCTATCTTATTTATTTGCTTTGCTGATTTGTTTCCTCTGTATTTAGGAATTCTTATGGCACTTAAACGTTAGTTATCTAGTGTTATCTTTATGGTGTCCTAAACAGAAGACATGAGGCCCTGGACTCAGGCAGGCATCATGGTCAGGCTTCATGGAGTTCGTGATGATGCACCTGCGAACAGACAGCCCAGGGTACCAAGCGGGCTGTGTTAAAATAATTTAAACTAATCTAAGTGTTAATAAAATAGATTATTTACTTTAGGATTTTAACATAAATTTGCAGTATGTTTATTTCAATGGCACCAATGATCATTGAACAGCATCCTTATGTTATATGTAAGAGCCCTTATTTGAATTCTATTAACCCAGAAAGAAATTTTGCATGTATACAACATACAAGATAAATTAGGGCCTGAATTAATCAACTGACTAATGCATAACCATTACCTTTTTTTTTCACACAAGCATAAATAATCAAAAACAGTTTCAGATTTACTTTCTGATGTCTAACATGATTAATTGTATTTTTGTAACTCAAAAAGGCAAATTATTTGCTGTTATGGAGATTAACATTATTGGAGTTTGAAGGCTGTGCTCTTTTGCTTCATCTAGAAATTCTTTAATTTGATAATGCCAGTTAAAAGTAGCTTTTAAAGAGGCTTTTCCTCCCTGATCAACTTTGTTTTATGTCCAGCAGAGTGCTGGTTTCTGAAAACATTACTTTCATTATGTAAGATTTCAAATCATAAATGTATCTTATCAGTAACTACAAAGGAGTTAAAGTGGAATTAATGTTATATAAAGAGAATCTTCTCATTCAAAATGAACCACTTCCTCAATTTAACTTTTTGAAATACCAAATCATTTTATAATTCCTGGAATAATAAGATATTTTTGTTCTAAGCCTATGAAATAATATTTTGGGAAATATAAATAAAATACATTTTCTCAATTTTGAATGTGTGTTCTTCAGTTTAAACCTGTATAACAAGATTGTAACATAATGATAACTTATTTAATTACTTCTATTTTATGTATACTTTACTTGAATTTTGAAAGATGCCACTAGTCTACTATTTAAAGGAAGGGAGCATAGCATCCTATTGCTGTTCATAAATCATTTATTTTTATTACTCAATGTCGAATAATTTCTTAATTATGCCCAAACCAGTGTGATGTAAATTTTGCTTGAGTTGGCTACACATGATGTGCAAATATATGAAAACATTCTTTAGGAAAACTGATCTTTCTACTTACCATGTCTCGGCCAAATTAACCAACACTAAATACAGAAAACAGCTATAGGAAGTCACAAGTAGAATGTTTTTAATTATGATTTCAGCAGGCAGAGGAATACCTTGAAGCATTAGACTGGAAGACATCACTGGGACATGAATGTTGTAAGGTGAGGCAGGAGTGTCGGAAAAACAACAAAACTGCTCAATATTCAGTTCAGATTGAAATTTGTATTGCAAAGAGTCAAGCATATTAAATTCAAAAGGGAGAAGCACCAGGAAAGAGGACCTCTTCCTTTTTATTGAAGTAAGAGTAATATATTTTTTTATCATAATAGATGGACACTGAGTAAAACACAGAAGATCTATTACCCACTGCAGCCAACAAAATGTTTCTGTAACCAGAGAAAGGCAAATAATACACAAGTCAAAGGGGCTCAAGAAATAATAGAATAGATCTCAAGGGAGAAAGGTAACTTAAATGAAAATGAAGAGCTATTCATTTTAAATTAAATATATAGGAGTGTTATCAATTTTGGGGAAGGAAGTCACAACTGGAGAGAATATACAGTATCGTTACAGGAAGGGACTGTGGCACTCATGTGTTGGTATCTAAATCCATTCTTATCCACATACAGTCCTGAGCTGTTTTCTAGTAAATCCAGTGTGTATATTGGCTATCATTTTCCTGTTTAAAGTAAGGGTCATGAAGTCTGTTATAGGAATAGCATGAGTCTGGGAGGATGTCTGCCCCACCTGTATTGTATACCCATTCTAGATTCTGACACATGGTAGGCATTCAATAAATATTTGCT
This sequence comes from Smutsia gigantea, assembly GCA_032199065.1. Taxonomy (NCBI): domain Eukaryota; kingdom Metazoa; phylum Chordata; class Mammalia; order Pholidota; family Manidae; genus Smutsia; species Smutsia gigantea. The sequence goes on from JAVSCE010010509.1 coordinate 29,419, forward strand.
CAGTGAATGAACAGATGGGTTATATTATGTTTTCAGCAAATGAGATTCTAATACTTATAATTGTTGTTTTAGTTCTGTATTTGTTCTTTTGTTTCTGAATTCAGTGAAATAATCCATTAATACTTCATTACCACTCCTGTTTTAGAACCTATTGTGTATATAGATTGCATTCCATAAATGAATTAGTCTACCTCTATTCTTCTAATATACTTTAAACTTTTATTTTTTGCTATTACTCACCAAAAACATACCCATTCTCCTCATTATCCTTTCAAAATTCTGTTTATCCTTAACATAAAAATCTCTTGTACTCTTCCAACCATCAGTAAGCACATACTTCCAAATAACGATAATAATCATAATGCCATTAAGACTGGGATATGAAAGCCCTTTAACACAAAGTACCTTCCTCCCACTTCCTATTAATTCTACTCTCTTTTTTAGGTAAAATAATGATATCCCCCAATGTTTGTCAGTTTGTATTGGTTATGGGCATTTTCTTTCCACAGCATTTATTGCCATATGATAGTATAGGTATTTTTTTCTACTACATCTCTTTTTTATCATTATTTTGTCTTTCACTATTTTTCCTATAAATTATACCAGAGTAGAAATCTCTGTGTTTTCCCATTAATATAAACCAGTGAGCCAAATGCAAAGAAAAGAGCCTGGTACATAGGAAACATAAAACAAATATTTGCTGGAAGGAAAAAAGATGATTTGATCTCTCCTGCTCAAAAACTCTTAACTCATAATCAGAATAAGATCCTGAAGTGCAATTAGATGTTGGTGTATTATCACATCGTGTTAGCAAGGGGGACCTAATTTTTATATCCAAGTCATTGCTGATACAAGATGTAATTCTACCTTGCAATAATCTTTTTTTAAAAGAAAGTCCAGAGATGAAAATTATTTCATTATAATTTTAAAACCACTTAATTCTAGGGGTGAAGTGGGGTCTGGATTTTATACCACAATTATTCATCTCTTTGAATATATAGTGAGAGTCATTCGTATTACTATCTTGTAAAGATGACTTCTTTTCATAAATTTTTGTCAATTAAGTGTACTCACTATACTTCAATTTCATCAAAACTTTACATGAAATATAATGTAGGAATTATATATTTCCATACTTCAGTTTTAAGATTTAAGAAAATATTGGCAAATATTGTAGGATTCTAACTTAAGAGGGAATCACAGGTGTCATTGTTATGGAGTAATATTTGCTAGACCCTTTGGAACCTCATTAGCATATGTATAATTATAAGGTGATAATTGTCCTTCACTTATTGAGGTGGAAGTGGACTGTGAGTAAATTTTCCCTTTTATGAAGAGAGATGAACAAGAAAGTCAGGAAATATATAATCAAGAAGGCCTTGTAGGTTATTTATTTGGTTCCATTTTATGAACAACTTTAAATCTTTGTACACTCTCAGTTAACTATGGATCATACATATTCACTGACAGAAAATTTAGTCACTTAAAAATCTATGGAACTTAAGGCATGCAAAAATTATGTAGATTAAGACACCTCATACATAAAGAGTGGAGGAGAAAGAAGAATAAAAAATAAGTACTTTTAGAAGGTGTTCAAAATCAAGCATCCATCAATTCAATATAGACTGTTATAAATTTAGAAACTATCTGTGACTCTTAGGATAACCACAAATCTAAAGTCTATGACTGATACACAAAAATTGAAAAAAGAAAAGTCTAAGCATAACACTAAAGAGAACTATCAGTAACAAGAGAAGAGTATAAAAGAGTAGAAAAAGAAGAGAAAGGAACTATTAAAAAATAACCTAAAAAGAGAGGGGATAAAGATGATGGAATGGGAAATGAGGCAGAAATATCCTCCCAAAACCACATATAACATGAAAATACAGCAAATACAACTAATCCTGAAAGACTGACCAGAAAGAAGACTGAAAAAGATGGTTTATATCTGGGGAAAAGAGATCTCATGGAAAAGGGTAAAGTAGCAAAGCCATGATCTGGTGGGACCTAAGCCCTCCCCCTCCCCAGATCAAAAGAGGGAGGAAGAGAAATGGAGTACAGAGGGAGTAAAAGCCCAGGACTGGTAAATATCCACCCCTGGAGGTCTATTAAGGAACACAAACCCACATTACATGGTACTCTGGAGATTAGAGGGGTTGGAAAGCAAAGACAGGTGCAACACTCAGAGAGACTGAGATTCCAGCCACTTGTGGAGAACAGGTACTCACAGCTGACAGCTCCAGGGAAAAAGGAAGGTGGGCACTTTGAAAGACTTCCCAACAGTGAGAGGGCTGTGAAAGGGGCAAGGATTACACAGAGCTTGCTGCTCAGGAGAAAGGACAGGTGGACAAAATTGTTCTGGCACACTCAGCCCAGCAGGTTGGGAAGGTTCAGGAGCTTCATGCACTCCATTCCCCTGGCTGAAAATATGGGCCAGAGGCCCCCACCATGACATATGGCCTGCCACTCCTTCCTCCCAGCCAGTACTGGCTAGCAAACCTTTAGGACCCAACATCATGCCAGGACAGCCAGAGGGCAGCCAAGCCTATGGCAGCTATAGGGTTATAAAAAAGAGGCTGTCCCCTGTGTGACTGGCAAGCTGGCCTGGCAGAGTTCTTTCCTCCTAGCAGGCATGCGCGCAACTCACCTGCAAACCCTGCCATTACTCCAGGTGTGGGGGAGCTCCAAAAAGTAGAGCCCATGGGCGCTAAAGGGTAACACCTACAGAAAGTTATTAGTCTATATTATTCAGTAGGACTATGAAAAGGCAAAAGAACCTTGTTCAATCCAAATTCCCTCAAACAACAGAAAGAGGGCTCAGTGAAACTGAAATCACCAATCTTCTTGAAAAAGATATCAAGTTAAAAATCATAAACATGCTCACATAACTACAAAAAATATTCAAGATCTCAGGAATGACTTCAAGAAAGAGAAACCGAAAAATATAGTAAATGAGACATACAATGGAGGGATTTAAAAGCAGATTAGATGAGGTACAGGAATCAGTAAATGGAACAGAAATTAAAGAACAGGAATACAAAGAAGCTGAGGCAGAGAGAAAAAGGATCTCTAGGAATGAAAGAATAATAAGATAACTCTGTGACCAATCCAAATGGAGCAATATTCACAGTACAGGGATACAAGAAGAAGAAGAGAGGGAAAAAAGGGTAGAAAGTCTCTTTGAGGAAATAATTGCTGAAAACTTCCCCAATCTGGGGAAGGAAATAGTCTCTCAGTCCATGGAGGTACACAGATGTCCCAACAAGGGACCCAAGGAAGACAACACCAAGACATATAATAATTAAAATAGCAAAGATAAAGGACAAGGACAGAATATTAAAAGCAGCCAGAGAGAGAAAAAAGATCACTTACAAAGGAAAACTGATCAATCTGTCATCAGACTTCTCAGAAGAAACCTTACAGGCCAGAAAGGCGTGGCATGACATATTCATGCAATGAAACAGAAGGGCCTCAAACCAAGAATACACAATTCAGCAAGATTATCATTTAAATTTGAAGCAGGGATTAAACAATTTGCAGATAAGAAAAAGCTGAGAAAATGTACCCCCCCAGAAACCATCTCTACAGTGCATTTTAAAGAGACTGCTCTAAATGGAAGTGTTCCTAAGGATAAATAGCTGTAAACAAAGAAAATAAAAACACAGTAAAGAAAGTAGATCAACTAATTACTAAGCGAATGGAAAATTAAATCAGCAAACCACAAAATCAGTCAACAGATACACAAAGAACACAGAATATGACACCTAACATTTAAAGAGTGGAGGAAGAAGAAAAAGAAGGGCGGGAAATAAAAAAGAACCTTTAGATTGTGCTTGTAATAACAAAATAAGTAAGTTAAGTTAGACTGTTAGATAGTAAAGAAGCTGCCCTTGAGCCTTTGGTAACCATGAATCTAAAACCTGCAAGACAATAAGAACATACCTATCAATACTCACCCTAAATGCTAAATGCCAATGGACAGAATGCACTAATCAAAAGACATAGAGTTAGAGAATGGATAAAAAAGCAATATCCATGTATATGCTGCCTACAAGAGACTCATTCAAACCCAGACATACACAGACTGAAAGTGCAGGGATGGAAAAAGATATTTCATGCAACTAATAGGGAGAAAAAAAGTAGGGGTTGCAGTACTTTGCACCCAACATAGGAGCACCTAAATGTAAAACAAGTACTAACAGAAGTAAAGGGAAAAATAGACTGCAACTCATTCATATTGGTGGACTTTAACATTCCACTTACATCAATGGAAAGATAATCCAGACAGAAAATAAATAAGGAAAGAGAATAACTGAACAACACAGTAGATCAGAATGACATAGCAGATATCTTCATTCCACCCAAAAGCAGCAGGAAAAATATTTTTCTCAAGTGTACATGGACTGTTCTCCAGAATAGATCACATACTACACTGCTAAAAGAGCCTCAATAAATTAAAAAAGATTGAAATTGTATCAAGTATGTTTTTCTATCACAATGGTATGAAACTAGAAATCATTTATATGAAGAAAAAACCCCACAAGCACATGGAAGTTAAACAACATGCTTCTAAATAATCAATGGATAAATGAACAAATCAAATAGGAAATCAAACGATACATGGAGACAAGTAAAAACAGAAACACAGTGGACCAAAATATGTCGGACACAGCAAAAGTGGTTTTGAGAGGGAAGTACAGAGAAATACTTGCCTACCACAAGAAACAAGAACAAACCCAAATGAACAGTTTAATCTAACAACTAAAGGAACTAGAAAAAGCACAAATGAAAGCCAATGGTAGCAGTATGAGGTACATAATAAAGATGAGAACAGAAATAAATAAAACAGAGAATAAGAACACAATAAAAAATATCAACTAAACCATGAGCTGGTGCTTTGACAAAATAAAAAAAGATAGACAAACCCCTAGCCAGACTAATTTAGAAAAAAAGAAAGAGGGCATAAATAAATAATATCAAAAATGAAAAAGAAGTTACAACAGACACCACATAAATACAAAGAATCAGAGAATTTTGTGAAAATTTATATTCCTATAAATGGGACAACCTAGAAGAATGGATAAATTCCTAGAAAAGTACAACCTTTCAAGACTGTCCCAGGAAGAAACAGAAAATCTGAACAGACCAATTAATTACCGACAATGAAATTGAATTGGTAATAAAAAAACTCCTCCAAAACAAATTCCACATCCAGACGGCTTCACAGCCAAATTCTACCAAACATTTAATGAAGAACTAATAACCACCTTCTTAAACATAGAAGAGGAGGGAATACTTCCAAACTAATGAGGACAGCATCACTCTAATACCAAAACCAGACAAAGACACCACAAAAAGAAAATTATAGACCAACATACCTGATGAACATGGATACGAAAATCCTCAACAAAATATTAGTAAACCAAATTCAAAAATTTGCCAAAAGGATCATTCATCACGACCAAGTAGGATTTATTCCAGGGATGCAAGGATGGTACAATATCAGTAAGTCAATCAGTGTTATACACCATTAAGAAAAGGAAGGAAAAAAAACATATTATCACCTCAGAAGATGCTAAAAAAGCATTTCACAAAATTCAACATCCATTCATGGTAAAAATTCTCAACAAAATGGGTATAGAGAGAACATAAGTAACATACTAAAGGCCATACACAACAAACCCATAGCCAACATCATTCTCAATGGTAAAAAACTCAAGGCTTTTCCACTAAGATCAGATACAAGACAAGAATACCCACTCTCACTAATTTTATTCAACATAGTAATGCAAGTCCTAGCTACAGCAGTAAAACAAGAAAAAGAGATAAAAGGCATCCAAATTGGTAAGGAAGAGGTAAAAATGTCACTATTTTCAGATGACATAATACTATACATAGGAAACCCTAACGACTCCACCAAAATACTATTAGAACTAGTAACTGTATTCAGTAAAGTTTCAGGATACACAACCAGTTTACAGAAATCTCTTATATTTCTATATACTAACAATGAATTAGCAGAAATAGAAATCAAAAAAACAATACCATTTACAATTTTGCCTCAAATAGAATAAAACACCTAAGAATAAACCTATCCAAGAAGGTGAAAGACCTGTACTCTGAAAACTATAGGACATTGATGAAAGGAATTGAAGAAGACACAAATAAATGGACATCTATCCCATGCTCATAGACAGGAAGAATTAATATTGTCAAAGTGGCCATCCTTCCCAAAGCAATTTACAGGTTCAATTCAATCCCTGTGAAAATATCAAAGGCATTTTTCAATGAACTAGAGAAAATAATCCTAAAATTTTATGGAACTGCAAAAGATACCAAGTAGCCAAAGCAATCTTGAGAAAGAGAAACAAAGCTGGGGTTATCATGTTCCCTGACATCAAGCTATACTGCATAGCTATAGTAATCAAAACAGTATGGTACTGGCACAAGAACAGAACTCATAGGTCAATGGGACAGAATAGAGCCCAGAAATCAACCCATGTATATATGGCCAATTAATATATGACAAAAGAGCCATGAATATACTATAGAGAAAAGACAAGTCTCTTCAATGACTGGTGTTGGGAAAACTGGACTACTATATGCAAGAGAATGAAACTGGATTACTGTCTCCATATATAAAAGTAAATTTGAAATGGATTAAACACCTAAATATAAGACATGAAAGCATAAAACTCTTAGAAGAAGAAAACATAGGCAAAAAATCTCTTGTGTATAAGTATGAGTGATATTTTCCTGGACACCTCTCCCCAGGAAAGGGAAACAGAAGCAAAAATAAGTGAGACTAAATCAAAGTAAAAGCTTAGTACAGCAAAGGACACCATAAATAATACAAAAAGGCAACCTACAGTGTATGAGAAGATATTTGTAAGTGACATATCTGATAAGGGGTTAACGTCCAAAATATGTAAAAAACTCATACACCTCAACACCAAAAAAAAAAAATACAATTAAGAAATGGGCAGAGAATCTGAACATTTTTCCAAAGAAGACATTCAGATGACCAACAGGCATATGAAAAGATGCTCCACATCATGAATTATCAGGGAAATGCAAATCTAAACCACAGTGAGATATCAACTCATACCAGTCATAAATGACTATCCAAAAGACAAGAAATAACAAGTGTTGGCATGGAGAAAATGGAACCCTCCAACACTTTTGGTGGGAATTTAAATTGGTGCTGCCACTATGAAAGGCAATATGGAGGCACCTAAAAATCTAAAAATAGAAATACCATATGACCCAGTAACTCCATTTCTAGGAATTTACCCAAGGAGAAAAAAAATCTCTGATTCAAAAAAATATATGCCTCCCTATTTATTGCCACATTATTTACAATAGCCAAGATATGGAAGCAACCAAAGTGTGCATCAATAGATGAATGGATAAAGAAGAGGTGGTACATATACACAATGGAATATTATTCAGCCATAAAAAATAAATACCACCATTTGCAACAATATGGATGGACTTAGAGGTATTATTCTAAGTGAAGTAAGCCAGGTTGAGAAAGCCAAATACCATATAATTTCACTTACATGTGGAATTTAAAAGCAAAACAAAACAAAATGAATAAAAATAGCATAGACTCATTGACACTGAGACATTACTTGTGGTTTCCATGCGGGAAGATTTGGAGTAGGTGGGTTAAATAGGTGAAGGTGATAAATAATCACTAAATCTCAGTCATAATATAAATTAATTAGGGGGATAAAAAATACAGCAGAGAATACAGTCAATAGTTCTCTAACACCTTTCAGTATTGAAAGATAGTAACTACTTTAGTTGGGGCGAGGATTTAATAATGTATGTAACTGTGAAATCACTATGTTACATATTTGAAACCAACGTAATATTGTATATCAACTACACTTCAGTACAAAATATATCAAAAAAATAGGAGGTCATATGACTCAACACAATAAAACAATCCAATTAAATAACATGTAGAGGACCTGGATAGACATTTTTCCAAACAAGTCATACAGATGGCCAACAGGCACATGAAAAGATGCCCCACATTACTAAGCATCAGTGGAATGCAAATCAAAACCACAATGAGCTATAACCTCTCACCAGTCAGAATGGCCACTATCCAAAAGACAAGAAACAACAAGTGTTGGCGAGGATGTGGGGAAAAGGGAACTTTCCTACACTTTTGGTGGGAAGGTAAATTTTTGCAGTCACTATAGAAAACAGTATGGAAGTTCCTCAAAAACTAAAATAGAAATACCATATGACTGACTAATTCCACTTCTAGGAATTTACCTGAAGAAAACAAAATCCCTGATTTAAAAAGATATATGCACCATGTTTGTTGCCACATTACTTACAATAGCCAAGGAATGGGAGCAACCAGTGTCCATCACAGATGAATGGTTAAAGAAGATCGGTACATATGCACAATGGAATATTATTTGGCCATAAAAATAAACCTTTCCATTTGCAACAACATGGATGAACTTAGAGGGTATTAGGTGGGGAAAGACAAATACCATATGATTTCACTTATGGAATTTCACTGTGGAATCTAAAAAAATCTAAACAAAACAAAATAAATGAACAAAACAGAAATAGACTCATAGAATCTGAGAAGTGGCTGGTCGTTTACCTTTGGGGTGGGGTTGGTGTGGGTGGGTAAATACATGAAGGGGAAAATAGGCACAAAATTTCAATCATAATATAAATTAGTCCCAGAATGAAAATACAACATAGAGAATATAGTTAATAGTTCTGTAATAACACTGTGTGTTGACAGACAGTAACTACCTTAGTTGGAATGATCATTTAATAATGTAGATAACTGTCAAATCACTATGTTGTATACTTGAAACCAAAAGAGTGTTGTATATGAACTATACTTCAATAAAAAAAAGAATCTATGTATTTTATTGAAGTGCATTTCTAGGATGTTGTCATTTCATATACACACTCAAATATCAGGATGCTCTGGAGCCACTAAAATATAATTATATAAACTTCAAATCTCTTTGTTTAAGTTAGGACCATTCTAGATGCCAGAACAATCTTGGAAACTGAAAATTTTCAGCCTCATTTATGTGTTTACATACACAGTTTACAAACACAATTCCGGCACTGCTTAGCCCCTTCCGTGGAGAATTATCGGGGCTAAGAAGTTATTATGCCTACTGTGATCCTATACATACAGTAGGCCAGATCCTACAAAGTTAGGCAATTTAAAAATAATAATATGTATTGATCTTATTTTGGTTCAATTAAGGAGACATTTAGTATGCCACTTCAGAAATACTGCCCATTTCTAAATATTTCAATGGAAATATAGAGCTAAAAGGACAGTCATTGTCTTTTTCTTTTACCTTGGCAGTTAAGCCCAATACAGACAGAATATATGGAGAAGCCCAATTTCTTTATATAATTAACCTAATGTAAATATAACTCATAATTAAGATTAAAAAAGCATTGCATAAGTCTATTCATTTTCAAAATTCACTGCACATTTTTCAAATACTTAAATAATTTGACATTTAAGTGTAAGATTCTAATTCTTTGAGCAAATTTAAAGGTAGCTAGAGTTATAGAAATAATTATTTTATGGACATCTCACATTTATCTTAGGTTTTCTTGACATAAACATATTTATTTTTTGTTATTCATATCTCTTAACTTTTCCAAAAAGTTTTAGCCTTGACCTGGAATTCATTTTCTTTTACATATTTTTATATTGAAGCAGTTCTTTGCTTTTTTAAGGATGCTAGTGACAAAAACACTAACAAGCAGTTAAACTCTTCTTTTTCTTGTTTCTGAAGTTTTTTGTACATTATTTTACTTTTTATCTTTTATGATTTGTGTTGCAAAATTCAGATGTTGCCATTGTCAACAATAGGCTCTCTTCAGGGGTCTCTTGGTTTCTCATAAACTACTTCGATAATTTATTGGGGCACTTCCACACCACATACAAAAAGTGTTTTGTAATTTATATGTCTTAACATGTACTGAATTTGCTATGAAGTATCTTCAACTTTTATGATTAGCTATTCCAGTGTATCTTGTAACTTTCAATAGCCATGCATAAAACATCTGGTAATTATGCTGTTTGAAATCTAGCTTCAAAGATTGCAATTTAAATAATTAGGAAATTGGTGAAATATTTTTCTTGCATGTCATTTAAAAATTTTTCTCCAAACTACTAAAACACATTTTTGTAAAGTACTGTAATTGATGCCACCAACACATAACACCTGTCACTTCTGATTCTATTAAAACAGATTTCAGCTAGTCACTGTCATAAAATATTCTTATATGCAGATTCTGTGCAGTGCAGTATTTAGTTTGATAGAATAAGACAAGTGATATTAGTATACTGTCTATTGGATCTGATGTACAATATATCAGAATGAAAACTTCGCCCACATGCCATGCTGAAGTAAAATGACAACTGGATTTGGAGAATCTTATATGTCACAAAAAGCTGATTTTGTTTCTAAGTCCCAATGTATGAAAATAATTGTTTTAATCAGCCTTAAATATGAATTTATAATTCTTAATCTCATGACATTGAACAGTTAATGAATGAAAATGAAGTAGCATGCTTTTGTTTTCCAAGAGAAGCCTAAGTATTATTTTCTGTTCTAAGTCACCAAAGGCAATGCTTTTAGCAACCCAGGAGCTCATGCAGTAAAGATTGAGTGGAAAAAGTTAAAGATCATACATCTTAAAAATGATAAGCACTTTTTTAAGCACAATAGGGCTTGATATCAGTTTAGATAAAAGCCAGTGATAATTTTTATATGGAAAGAATATTTAGTATTATTGGATTTTTAATAACATCAATCTTCAGGTGTATCCTCCACACTTCCACTTCAGAAATGTCCTCAATAATATAAAACTGGGTTAAAGTCAGAAGAAAAGTGTTTCATGATATGTTTTGGAGGGGATTTCAGCTATAAGTAGTATGATATATTTTTGAAGAAAATGTGGGGTATTTTTTTGTATATTAGAATCTTCTATTTTTATTTTCTAATCTATGTCTATTTGACATAATTGAAAAAGAGAGAGTAATTCTATGTCATGCTGGCTTCTCAGTCGTACATTATATGTCATAAAGTCCCATGCAGTAGCCAATGTTAGACATGTACTGCAGATATCTTAGCATTCCCCAGACTGTGAATATAAATCAGTGCCACTTTTTATTTACTCTTTAGGTCATTATGATATGGGCATCCACCCTTTTCTCAGGTTTCTTTCATCCCAATATTTTCTATGAGCCTAGGGTTACTTTCATAAATTCAAAAAATTTTGCTCCTGTTGACATTTGCCACTTGTCTCCAGTTATCAAAGAAAGAGAAATTAGGCTAGTGCCAAGCAGTGAGGCAAGGATCTGACAGCAGCACTTAGCAGCTGAGAGCAATCCATGGCCCACAGCTAGCAAACAACAGAGACCCCGGTCCTGACGACACAGAGGAATTTCACCAACTGGAATAAGTTGGAAGCACATCTTTCCCGAGTCCCAGATGAGAATGCAGCAGGCTGATGCGTTGATTTAAGCCTTATGACATCTTCAGAACAGAGGATCCAGTTAAACTGGGGCAGATTGAGACCCACAGGAACTGAGATGATAAATGTGTATTGTTTTAAGCTGGTCACTTTGTCTCAGCAATGAAAAACTAATGTGGGTACCAAGTGTTTCCTCTATCCTTTCATTTAAGGCTCCATTTGACTTTTCATTGTTCCTCACAATTGTATAGTCATATTCAGAGGCACATTAGTCCATAGGACTGATTTTGTAATTTTCAACGTCAAAGTGAAGAGAAAGGACCACAAACTCTTTTCTCCAAGAATAGGAACAAATTAAATTCAAATAGATGTGTTAAATAGATATATGGAAAACAATGCCACCAATCTTTGCCTACTCTATAGTTTAATTCCAAAGACCCACACAGACAACCTTGGAAACACTGGCTGGGTTTTGTGCTATGGTTGCATCATGAAAGGGTCTGATTAAGAAGATTCCAGAAGGCAGATACTGATTATAAATTTTAAGGTAGTGGTTCTCAGCTTTAAAACAGTCATAAGGTTTTATGTTGTTGTTTGATTTCTTACATCAGTTTTGGAAAATTAGAAGATATCTTTTTATACACTGCTTATGTTCCACTCCATTCCTCTCCATCTGTTACTATGATCCTATCTGAGAAGTTTGCAGTATATTCTCTAAATTGCTGATTCTAATTTTTACATTTTTACATCACTTTTGTTTCTCTGTACTTCATTCTGATTGTGTTCTTCCACTTAATTACCAAGCAGTTTTATTCAGCTGTGCTTAGTCAACTTTTAAGCCCACCCATTGAGCCCTTAATTTCAGTTATTGAGCTTTAGTTCCACAATTTGCATGTATATTTTGCTTCAGCTTGGTTTGGTTTCCATACCTTCACCAAGATTACAATATTTTCTTTCAGAATAAGCTTAGCTTTTTCTTTTTTAAGTTTATGTTTAAATCCCTCATTATTTGGAGTCCTTGTGGATCTATTTCTATTCTCTGTTATTTCTTTTATGTTTATATCATATTGTTTTCATATGCGCATGCTTACTTTTTAATTAAATATCAAACTTTATGAATAAATGGGAGCATAGATGGTGCTATCTCCCTCCAGAGGAGAGTTACTTTTCTTTCTGGTAAGAGTTATTTTCATTCTTAATTTGATTATAGAGATTGAAATGATTTAAAGCTGAATTTACTCCGTGTATGGACATGTCTGACTTTAGCTGACCCTATCGCCATAGCATTGCCATGGAGTCCAGACCCAAAGCCTCAGCAGGAAGATCACCAAGCACCAGCACACTTTTTGGCAGCCCATGAACCTCAGTCTCATGCCTCCTAATCTCTAGCCTCCTGAGGCTGTCAATCTCAAAATGCCTCCTCTAATTCTTACTTTCTCAGTTTTCTTTTTCTGAATTATCAAAGAACCTTGGGAGTTTATAAATTATAAACTCATTATAAATCTCATATTTCTGAATTCCTTTATACTTTTAGATTGGATCTTTGAAAGACATATTTAAATTATTTTTTATAAAAATTTTAGTTTGCTATCAAAAGGAGGATTATTTTAATTGCTTGGCCTGTCATTATCAAAAGCAAAAATGGCCTTGCAAGACTTTTACACATTATATGCATACATGATGTATATATATTATCTATATACTATGTTTTTCTATCTAGCATTTTATGCTTACAAAATATCTTTGATCATGATTTTAATGAAAAGTTTATTAGGTTACTGTTTAATATTTATGAGTGCTAAGTTATGCCAAATATTTATAATGATCTTCGTAGAATTATTTATTTGAAATCTATAATATTTATTAGAGAGTCATATCAGAGTTTTGGAAGTTGGAAAGATATTAAAAGAAAAATAATGCATTGAGTTGGAAATTTTATAGTTAATAATGGCTATTATTTGTAAAACTTGTTTGCAGCTTACAGCACATTTTGATTTAAACGTCCTTGGTTATTGAATTTTTTCCTTAATTTATGTCCTATTTTAGAAATTTTGCTTTGATAATTAATTTGGGGTATAACACACATTGGAAAAAAAAGCAAGAGGTAATTTTTAAATAGTTGAGTAATATACATAGAATATTTTGGATATTTTAATTCTCAAATAGAATGTTTGATATACTTTTTCAGGAATATGTAATCAACAGCTCTTCATAACTAACATTATCTAATACAAGTTTTAGATAAAATTATTGTGTATATTAAACAGTCATGCTGAAAACAGAAGGGATCTGACAATTTATCGACAATCAACATTAAAATCATATATCAAATTTCCTATGTTGAACAATTTTTTAAAGAGTTTAATTTGTTGGCAATAACAATACTGAATAGATGAAGTGGATATATATATATATATATAAATTACATGTTTTTTTCCTGGAATCATTCAGTGAGATTATATATATGTGCTAAAAACTTAATACTAGGACTCTTTCTGAGATTTGTGAAAGAACTACTATTTTATAATAAATAAATATATTTTAATGTATAAATTGTTTTAATACCATATCTTTTGGCTCAGAACACAATATTGTATGTATTTTGTATATTTTATTTTAAAAACACAAAAGTCATAAGGTTTCAGCATTTTTGGAATTTAAATATAAATTGATATGTTTAATGTTGAACACCTTGAACAATGCAATAACATTAAAAATGGTATTCCTTTATTATATTAGTGTTGGTCCACCAGAATAACGGGATTTTTTTGTTTTGTTTTTAGCTAGATCTCGACTACAGGCTCAAGAGATGGAAAAAATATATATGTATATGGACATATATCATCATTGACATTTACAAACTTATAAAATAGATTTATTTGATAATATAATGTGTAAAATGATTGCCCTGAAATAGAACCTTCTTAGTTTCTCAAAAAATCTATTAGATAAGCAACATTTTGTTTCTAGGGTATAATGTATTTTTTAAAAATGCCTCAACTCTGGCTTTTGTGAATGACAGGAGTGATGGCATCATATCAGAATTCAAAACAAATTCTCAGTCTTAATATTGAGGGCCATTTTAGGCTCAGGGAATATATAAAGTATACATAGATCCATTTAGCAGAAATATTTTTGCTCATTTCATGAAAGCACAGATTAGAAATAGATCATGATTATATTGTAAGTAATTTTGAATAAACTCATGTTTTTCCTAAAAAGACACTAATGTCAAAAATATGCTTATAGATAATTTACCCATTTGTTATTGAAACAATGTACACAGGATAAATTTTGATCCTTAGGGATGATCATATTCCTCCTAATGTATGGTCCAGACTGACATTCTCTCCCTATAAAAACATCTTCTAAGCTAAATGTTTTTAATCAGAAAATGAACTGAATGCAGTACACATACCAATGTTTTGGTGCAAATATATCATTCATGGAAAAGCAAGTAACAGTAGAGCAAAGATGAAACATTTCAGTGCTTGTATACTTAGAAAATGAGGCATAGTCACATAACATTTTATGTATTGTTACTGGCATTATCTATGTCCTGAAAGTTTTTAGTTTATAGAATATTATTTCCTCTACTTTGAAGCTATTTTATTAAAAAACATTAATTAGGGCCCCCAAAATCTCTAAATTATCTAGAAAAAAATTTGAGTTCACAGGTTGTATATATATTCTCGTTTTACGAGAATCCATGTTTGTTTGTTTTTTGTCATTTGGCAACTGTTACTTGGAATGTTTCTATGACAGTGATAACTATGAAATAAATATTTATGTGAATTAAAATAGTTACATTTGATTATAAGTAATTTCTTTAAAACTAGAAAACCTAATGTGAACTAACTTATCTTCACTCAGAGAAATATTTGTTTTAGTAGACTCATGCTATCCTGTGAACTTTGGTCAGTAATGTTACAAACACTACCGCTTGTCCCCAAAGAAAAATGCTATTATAAAAAAAGAATGAGATTCATTCTGATGGTACTTTGTTACATATTCATGCTCATGCAAAGAAAATTAAACCTGAAGGCAGAAATACATATAGAAAGAAATGAGTTCAATCAACCATGAAACAAGAATTTTGAAATTCCCAAAGATGCCATGACATCAGGTTGCTTAAAATATTACTCATTGAAAAAGTGGAAAGTTTTTTCAAAAGGGGGAGTTACGTTCTGATTTTGTTTTATCTCCAAAGCACAATTTTATAATAGTTTACACTCTAATATATTACAACCTACTTAACATTTATATTTGTGTAGAATTACATAAATGTAAAACTAGGTGCATTTCTATCTAAGACAGGCATTTAAGCAAAAGGCAAAGAATTCTAAAATTTCTTTTTATTACACCAGAAACAGCATTGAATTTTTATTTATTAATGAGTTCCTTCTTTCCTTTACCAAGGATGTTTTGAACTCCCACTCTGTGCCGGACTCTGTGGTAAGGAAGAAAGATTCAAAGATCATGATAAAAATAATAATATCTAACATTAAATATCTGACATCCTTGTCAAAAAATTGGGCATATAAAGAAATATAAAAAAATAGAAAACACTAAATACAATGCTGGGGATGTTATTCGTGTAATACGTTCTGAGAGGAAGGCCACTTAACTCAGCTATGGCTGACAATAAAAGCCTACTAATAGAGATAAGGTATGAGAGGCTGCATAGTGCTCATTTGACAAGAAGGCATACTTTAATAAAAGTTATGGAGTTTAGAAAAAACACGTGCTGAGAAGAGCAAGCAGTTTGGTGGTGTTCCTTAAGTGCAATTTGAGAGTGGCAGGAAATGGAACGAGATGATCTGTGGTCAGGGAGAGGCATCTTCTATGATAAATGAAGGACCATAGACTGCAGACTGTGGGAGGATAGGGCTTGTTTCTTATTTTACAAGTAAAATATCAGACAAAATCCAAATCCCCCATCATAATTTCATAGAGTATAGAAACTGAAATTACTGAAAGATTTTAAACCACTGAATAACACAGGTAAATTGTCTATTCAGACAGATCACTCTGGAAGTTACTGTGAAGGATAACTTTGAGGAAAAAAAAGATGTAAGGCAAAAAGAACTAGCATTTGTTGGAATGTCCTAGAAATAGATCTCAGCCAAGAAAGTGTTAAAATGACCATCAGTACAACTGCAATTATTATTAGTGACTTTATGTAATTTCTGAATATGCTAGGCACTGTGTCAATGGGTTCATATATTATTTCGTTGTAATGCCAAGGACAAACCAGTGAAGACGATATTTATATTCCCGGTGTTAGCCCAGATCCTTCACAAAGCTGAGAACAAGAGAGGATTAAATGTGGAAAGACTTTTCCCCCAGAGGATATACCTGTGTGAGAGAAAATGGGGAGTGGTCCAAGGAAAGATGGGAAAGTCTTCAGACCATGATGTAAGTTTGACCTAGAATGAAGGGAAAATAGAGTGAGGGTTGGGTGGGAGTGTTCAAGGCTGTGCAGATTCTCATGCAGCTTTGTCAAGGCTGTCAGAGAATGTTTGAGTCAGTGCTCAAGTCAGGAGTCCCTCTGTCCCAGGAACAGACCTTACTTAACATCCTTGCCCCACTCTGATGTTGGCTGGGAAGAGCCCCCAGGAAGCAGGTCTCAGAGAAACATGGCGATGGATTTCACAGCACAGTGACTGAGGCCCTTGGTCAGTGATGGTAACTCTAGGGGAGCCATTTTCATATGCATATTTGGCCATCTATGTAACTTCTTAGATGAGGCATCTGTTATGGTCTTAGGCCTATTTTATAATCAAGTTGTTTTTCTCATTTTGAATTTTAAGTGTTCTTTGTATATTTTGGATAACAGACCTTTATCAAATGTGTCTTCGGCAAATATTTTCTCCCAATCCCTGGCTTGTCTTTTCATTCTCTTCCCATCTTTCACAGGGCAAAAATTTTTAATTGTAATGAAGTCCAGCCTATCAATTATTCTTTAATAGGTTGAAACTTTGCTGTTATATCTAAAAACTCATCACATACTCAAGGTCATCTAAGTTTTCTCCTATGTTATCTTCATTTAACAATTTTTATTTTACATTTATATGTGTGATCCAGTTTTGCTCATCAAAAGGCATGAGCTCCTTATTTAGATTGATTTTTTGCATTTGAATATCCAGTTGTTCTAGCACCATTTGTTGAAGAGACTACCTTTCCTCCATTGTATTGCCTTTGATTCTTTGTCAAAGATCAGTTGAATATACTTATGTGGGTCTATTTCTTAGGTATTTATTCTGTTCCATTGATCTGTTTGTTCTTTCACCAACACCATACTACCTTGATGATGACAGTTTTGTTTTATAGTAAGTCTTGAAGTCAGGCAGTGTCAGACCTCCAACTTTGTTCTTCTCCTTCAATACGGTGTCGACTCTTCCAAGACTTTTGCCTTTCCATATAAACTTTACAGTCAGTTTTTCAATATCCATAAAATAACTTTCTGGGATTTTGGTTGGGATCACATTGCATCTATAGATCAAGTTAGGAAAACTGACATCTTGACTAATGTTTTTTCCTATCCATGAACCTGGAATATGGAATAGTTCTAAAAATGTAGGATGAATTACAGAGCCCATGAGAATTGAAATTGGCTGAATTCGTGAATTAGGTGATAGGTTGAGGGATTTTTTCATTGTAAAGAATGTGACATGAGATTCTTAACATTAATAATTCAGGGAAAGAACCTAGGTTAAGGCACAGTTCTTGAGGATGTGTTTGAACGCTGATTTGGAAGTGCTGTGAGACATCTAATTGAGGATTTGAAGGACACACAGCAGTGTGCATGAGTCAGAAACTTGGGTGAGAGGCCTGTGTAAAAATGAAAAAAGGTGAATATTCAGCACATTATTAGTTTTTGACTCATCTGAAATCAGTGATGCACAAATTCCAAATGTTTTATTTTTATCCAGTTACTGACTTTGAGGAAGAACAGAAGTAGCCCCTCAACTGTCAGTGAGAACTGACCTTGTAGTAACTGCTGGGCCATAGAATTCTGCTGAACAAAACCACTTAACGGAACAGCAGTATCAGACAAGGTCATTCTGTAACAGTGATGGAGCCAGACAAAAACAAGACCCTTCTGTAATCATGACTGAGAACAGATAAATGCAACACTGTCCATAACACAAAATTACACTAACACGAATGCCTAGTTTTCTAATATCAATTTCAACTTTTGCCTTGCTCTATGTTCTCTGACTCCTAGTTAAAAAAAAATACAGATACAGATATACATACCTTGTCACAGAACAGTGCATTCTTAATGACATTATCCAGCCTAGAGCAAAACCATGGTGTTCCTGATGCGTGAAGCATTTGCTGGTTGTGCACTGAAGCCTCATGCTTCTAGGGATATCAGTGCTGACAAGTCCTACTATTGTGTGGGGTTCAATAATATACTTCAATTATAGTCACTTTCACATTTATCAAAGTGAATTACTTGGTGGGCTAAAATGTAGGAATGTGTACTTTACTGGTACATTTCTTGTCCATTCCTACATCATATCATTGTTTACTCTTTGTTCAAATAGGCAGGAAAGTCAAATCAGCTGAGCTATTCTATAAAAAGTGGGACATATGTCAACCTTCCTTTCATGATTTCATCCCTGATATCTGTGTGCCTTTTGACACACCGTATTTCTGAGAATGATCCTCCCTTCTTGGAAGTTAATAGGAAATGGAAGGAAAATGTGTATTTTTGCCATATGGGGAAATGAAGGAATAAATACACCAGCACCATACCTTAACCACTCTGTCCAACAGAGGAGCCACCAGCCATGTATAGCTATTAAAATTAAAATAAATTAAAATTAAATAGATTTAAAAATTCAATTTTTCAGGCTCACTAGCTACATTTTAAAATATGAATAGCTGTTTGTAACTAGTGGTACTATATTTGACAGATCATATATAGAACATTTCCATAACCACAGAAAATTCTATTGGACAGACTGCCCTAGAGAAGGAGACACAAACTGGTTAAATGGAGTAGGATAGCAAAGAAGATTCATTAGTGTATTCATTTTCTATTACTATGTTACAGATTACCATAATTTAAGAGTTTGTATCAACAGGCACTTACTACACGCAGCTCCCGTGGTTCAGGAGGCTGGCCATGGCTTACCTGGAGCCTTTCCCAAAGGCCTTGCAGGGTACAAACAGGATGTTGATCAGACTGTGTTCTCATCTAGAGTTTGGCATCCTCATTCAGGTGATCAGCAGAATTTAGTGTCTTGTAATCATATGATGAAGGCTCCAAATTTATTTCCACCTATCAGCCAAGGACTGTTCTCAGCATCTACAATCCACCTGTAGTTCCGTGCTCTGTGGACCCATAGGCAGTACACAATATAGCTACTGCATTCTTCCAGGGCAGGAGGAGTGTCTATCTAACTTTTCCTTCTTTGAGCAGCCAGAGAAAACGTTTTACTTTTAAAGGGCTCACCTGATTAGGTCATACCAACCTCAAATAATCTTTTTACTGTATAACATAATATAATCATTTATGAAAATATCTTATAGTTACAGTTCATACCCAAACTCAATGGGGTTACACAGGATATACACACTAGAGAAATGTCTCAGGGGCCAGTGAAGAATTTTGCCTACCCACAACCAGCCTCATCATTTTTGAAAGGGTACCTTGGCCCCAAAGCATCACAGCTTCCTTTGCAATGTCACACAGTTGACATACACTTTTTTATTTTATTTTATTATTTTATGTTATTAAGGTATTATTGATATACACTCTTATGAAGGTTTCACATGAAAAAACAATGTGGTTACTACATTTACCCATATTATCAAGTCCCCACTCATACCCCAATTCAATCACTGTCTTTCAGTGTAGTAAGATGACACAGATTCATTGTTTGCCTTCTCTGTGCTACACTGTTTTCCCCGTGATCCCCCACACCATGTGTACTAAACAAAATACCCCCAAATCCCCTTCTCCCACTCACCCCACCCGCCTTCACACACCCCTCCCCTTTGGTAACCACTAGTTCCTTCTTGGAGTCTCTGAGTCTGCTACCATTTTGTTCCTTCAGTTTTGCTTCGTTGTTACACTCCACAAATGAGGGAAATCATTTGGCACTTGTCTTTCTCCCCCTGGCTTATTTCACTGAGCATAATATCCTCCAGCTCCATCCATGTTGCTGCAAATGGCAGGATTTGTTTCCTTATTATGGCTGAATAGTATTCCATTGTGTATATGTACCACTTCTTCTTTATCCATTCATCTACTGATGGACACTTAGGTTGCTTCCATATTTGGCTATTGTAAAAAGTGCTGCAATAAATATAGGGCGCATATGTCTTTCTGAATCTCAGAAGCTGTATTCTTTGGGTTAATTCCAAGGAGTGGGATTCCCGGGTCAAATGGTATTTGTATTTTTAGTTTTTTGAGGAACCTCCATATTGCTTTCCATAATGGTTAAACTAGCTTACATTCCCACCAGCAGTGTAGGAGGGTTCCCCCTTTCTCCGCATCCTCGCCAGCATTTGTTGTTCTTAGTCTTTCGGATGGTGGCCGTCCTTACTGGTGTGAGGTGATATCTCATTGTTGTTTTAATTTGCATTTCCCTGATGATTAGTGATGTGGAGCACCTATTCATGTGTCTGTTGGCCATCTGAATTTCTTCTCTGGAGAACTGTCTCTTCATATCCTCTGCCCATTTTTTAATTGGGTTATTTGCTTTTTGGGTGTAGGGGCATATAAGTTCTTTATATATTTTGGATGTTAACCCCTTGTCAGATATGTCATTTACAAATATATTCTCCCATACAGTAGGATGCCTTTTTGTTCTGTTGATGGCGCCTTTTGCTGTACAGAAAATTTTTAGTTTGATGATGTCCCATGAGTTCATTTTTGTTTTTGTTTCCCTTACTCAAGGAGATGTGTTCAGGAAGAAGTTGCTCATGCTTATATTCAGGAGATTTTTTCCTCTGTTGTGTTCTAAGAGTTTTATGGTTTCATGACATAATTCAGGTCCTTGATCCACTTCAAGTTTACTTTTGTGTATGGGGTTAAACAATAATCCAGTTTCATTCTCTTGCATGTAGCTGTCCAGTTTTGCCAATATCAGCTGTTGAAGAGGCTGTCAATTCCCCATTGTATGTCCATGGCTCCTTTATCATATATTAATTGACCATATATGCTTGGGTTTATATCAGGGCTCTCTAGTCTGTTCCATTGGTCTATGGGTCTGTTCTTGTTCCAGTACCAAATTGTTTTGAATACTGTGGCTTTGTAGTAAAGCTTGAAGTTGGGGAGCATAATCCCCCAGCTTTATTCTTCCTTCTCAGGATTGCTTTGGCTATTAGGGGTCTTTTGTGGTTCCATATGAATTTTAGAATGATTTTCTCTAGTTCGTTGAAGAATGCTGTTGGTATTTTGATAGGAATTGCAATGAATCTGTAGATGGCTTTAGTCAGGATGGCCATTTTGACAATACTAATTCTTCCTATCCATGAGCATGGGATGTGTTTCCATTTATTGGTATCTTCTTTAATTTCTCTCATGAGTGTCTTGTAGTTTTCAGACTATTGGTTTTTCACTTCCTTGGTTAGGTTTATTCCTAGGTATTTTATACTTTTTGATGCAACTTTGAATGGAATTGTTTTCCTGATTTCTCTGTTTGCTAGGTTATTGTTAGTGTACAGGAATGCCACAGATTTCTGCATATTAATTTTGTATCCTGCAACTTTGCTGAATTCAGATATTAGATATAGTAGTTTTGGAGTAGATTCTTTAGGGTTTTTTTATGTACAATATCATGTCATTGGCAAACAGGGACAGTTTAACTTCTTCCCTGCCAATCTGGATGCCTTTTATTTCTTTGTGTTGTCTGATTGCCGTGGGTAGGACCTCCAGAACTTTGTTGAATAAAAGTGAGGAGAGTAGGCATCCTTGTCTTGTTCCCGATCTTAAAGGAAAAGCTTTCAGCTTCTTACTGTTAAGTATAATGTTGGCTGTGGGTTCGTCATTTATGGCCTTTATTATGTTGAGGTACTTGCCCTCTATACCCATTTTGTTGAGAGTTTTTATCATGAATGGATGTTGAATTTTGTCAAATGCTTTTTCAGCATTTATGGAGATGATCATGTGGTATTTGACTTTCTTTTTGTTGATGTAGTGGATGATGTTGATGGATTTTCGAATGTTGAACCATCCTTGCACCCTTGGTATAAATCCTACTTGATCATGATATATGATCCTTTAGATGTATTTTTGAATTCGGTTTGCTAATATTTTGTTGAGTATTTTTGTGTCTACGTTCATCAGGGATATTGGTCTGTAATTTTCTTTTTTTGTGGGGTCCTTGCCTGGTTTTGGTATTAGAATGATGGTGTCCTCATAGAATGAGTTTGGAAGTATTCCCTGTTCTTCTACTCCTTGGAAAACTATAAGGAGGATGGGTATTAGGTCTTCACTAAATGTTTGATAAAATTCAGTGGTGAAGTTATCTGGTCCAGGCCTTTTGTTCTTAGGTAGATATTTGATTACCAGTTCAGTTTCGTTGCTGGTTATTGGTCTGTTGAGATTTTCTGTTTCTTTCTGGGTCAGCCTTGGAAGGTTGTAGTTTTCTAGAAGTTTTTCATTTCTTCTAGGTTATCCAGTTTCTTAGCAGATAATTTTTCATAGTATTCTCTAATAGTTCTTTGTATTTCTGTGCTGTCCATAGCGATTTTTCCTTTCTCATTTCCGATTCTGTTTATGTGAGTAGACTCTCTTTTTCTTGATAATCTGGCTAGAGGTTTATTTATTTTGTTTATTTTCTCAATGAACCAGCTCTTGCTTTTGTTGATCCTTTCTATTGTTTTGTTCTTCTGGATTTTATTTATTTATGCTCTAATCTTTATTATGTCCCTCCTTCTACTGACTTTGGGTCTCATTTGTTCTTCTTTTTCTAGTTTCGTTAATTGTGAATTTAGACTGCTCATATGGGATTGTTCTTCTTTCCTGAGGTAGGCCTGTATTGCAATATACTTTTCTCTTAGCACGGCCTTCGCTGCATCCCACAGATTGCGTTGTTGAATTGTTGTTGTCATTTGTCTCCCTATATTGCTTTATCTCTGTTTTTATTTGGTCATTGATTCACTGGTTATTTAGGAGCATGTTATTAAGCCTCCATGTGTTTGTGGGATTTTTCATTTTCTTTGGGTAATTCACTTCCAATTTCATTTCTTTGTGGTCTGAGAAGCTAGTTGGTACAATTTCAATCTTTTTGAATTTCCGAGGCTCTTTTTGTTGCCAAGTATATGATCTATTTTTGAAAATGTTCCATGTGCACTTGAGAAGTATTTGTATTCTGCTGCTTTTGGGTGTAAAATTCTGTAGATGTCTGTTAGGTCCATCTTTCTAATGTGTTGTTCAGTGCCTCTGTCTCCTTATTTATTTTCTCTCTGGTTGATCTGTCCTTCAGAGTGAGTGGTGTGTTGAAGTCTCCTAGAATGAATGCATTGCATTCTATTTCCCCCTTTAATTCTGTTAGTATTTGTTTCACATATGTAGCAGCTCCTGTGTTGGGTGCATAGATATTTATAATGGTTATATCTTCTTGTTGGATTGACCCTTTTATCATTATGTAATGTCCTTCTTTGTCTCTTGTGACTCTCTTTGTTTTGAAGTATATTTTGTCTGATATAAATATGGCAACTCTTGCTTTTTTCTCCCTGTTAGTTGCATGAAATGTCTTTTTGCATCCCTTCACTTTTAGTCTGTGTATGTCTTTGGGTTTAAAGTGAGTCTCTTGAAGGCACATATAGATGGATCTGTTTTTTTATCCATTGAGTAACTCTATGTCTTTTTATTGGTGCTTTCAGTCCTTCTACATTTAGTGTGATTATGGATAGGTATGTACTTATTGGCATTGCAGACTTCAGATTCATGGTTACCAAAGGTTCAAAGTTAACTTCCTTACTATCTAAGAGTCTAATTTAACTCACTTAATATGCTATTTCAAACACTATCTAAAGGTTCTTCTTTTGTTTATTTCCTCCTCCTTTTTCTTCCTCCTCCATTCTTTATATATTAGGTATCATATTCTGTACTGTTTGTCTATCCCTTGATTGATGTTGGGGATAGTTAATTTAATTTTACATTTGCTTAGTAATTAGCTCTTCTACTTTCTTTACTGTGGTTTTATTGTCTCTGGTGACAGCTATTAAACCATAGGAACACTTCCATTTATAGCAGTCCCTCCAAAATACACTGTAGAGATGGTTTGTGGGAGGCAAATTCTCTCAGCTTTTGCTTATCTGGGAATTGTTTAATCCCTCCTTCAAATTTAAATGATAATCTTGCCAGATAAAGGAATCTTGGTTCAAGGCCTTTCTGCTTCATTGCATTAAACACATCATTCCACTCCCTTCTGGCCAATAAGGTTTCTGCTGAGAAGTCTGATGATTGCCTGATGGGCTTTCCTTTATATGTGATCTTATTTCTCTCTCTGGCTACTTTTGATAGTCTGTCCTTATCCTTGATCTTTGCCATTGTAATTACTATATGTCCTGATGTTTTCTTCCTTGGGTCCCTTGTGTTGGGAGATCTGTGCACCTCCATGGCCTGAGAGACTATCTCCTTCCCCTGATTGGGCAAGTTTTCAGCAATCACCTCCTCAAAGACACTTTCTACCCCTTTTTCTCTCTCTTCTTCTTCTGGTACCCCTATAATGCGAATATTGTTCCGTTTGGATTCGTCACACAGTTCTCTCAGTATTCTTTCATTCTTAGAGATCCTTTTTTCTGTCTGTGCCTCAGCTTCTTTGTGTTCCTCTTCTCTAGTTTCTATTTCATTTATTGTCTCCTCCACTGCATCCAATCTGTTTTTAATACCGTCCATTGTGTTCTTCAATGATTGGATTTCTGACCATAATTCATTTCTGAGTTCTTGAATATATTTCCGTACCTCCATGAGCATGTTAATGATTTTTATTTTGAACTCCGTTTCAGGGAGAGTCATGAGGTCAATATCATTTAGATCTTTCTGAGGAGTTGTATTCATAATTTTACTCTGGACCAGGTTTTTTTGGCATTTCATATTTGTGTATGGCGCCATTTAGTGCCCAGAAGCTCTATTCTCTGAAGCTGCTCAGCCCCTGAAGCAATGTCAGGGGTTGCAGGGGAGTGGTACTGGTGCCTTGGGGGAAGAAAGAGCTGTTTCCTGGTACCTGACTGCTATGCCTGTCTCCACTGCCTGAACCAGTGTGGCAAGAACACAGGTATAAGCCTCTGCAATTTGTGTTTTTAGTTGCTGTAGACAGATCTTCCCTCTGGCTGGCCTAATGCCAGGGTAGTGTTTCCCAGTTTGCAAGCATGGTGTGGCTGGCCAGGAGAAAGGCATAGTAGTCTGCCTGTCATGGAAGGGGATCTTGGAGCTGTATAGGCAGCCAGGGAGCTGGAGCACCTGAAGATCGTGAAAGCTCCCAATCTTCTGGGCAGAGTGCATCCAGACAATTTTATCTACCTGTCCTTTCTCCTGGGCAGTAAGCTCTGTGCAATCCTTGGCCCTTTAGCAGCCCTCTTGCTAAGGGCTTCCTTGTTAGGAAGTCTCTCAGACTGCCCACCTTTCTTTTGTCCCAGAGCAGCTGGATATGGATCCCTGCTTTCCACAAGTAGCTGGAATCTTAGTCTCTACAGGAATTCTGCCTGTCTTAGCTTTACAACCCCCTAATTACGGTAGTATCATTCAAGCACCATTAAATGTAGGTTTGTGCTCCCAGATCAGATCTATCTCCATAGTTAGGTATTCAGCAGTCGCAGATATCCACTCCCTCCCTGCTCTGTTCCTCTTCCTCTTGCTGGTGAGCTGGGGTGGGGGAAGGGCTTGGATCCCACATGACCACAGCTTTAGTACATTATCCTTTTCCGTGAGGTCTGCCCTTGTCTCCGGGTGTATGCAGTTTGGTGCAGTCCTCTTTCCTGTGTTCTTTCAAGAGTAGTTGTATTAGTTATATTTTCATATTATATGTGGTTTTAGGAGGAAGCCTCTGTCTCACCTCTCACACCACCATCTTTAATCCAATCAAGACTTGTCCAGTTGACATATACTTTATTTAAGGTTTATAACTTATTAGATTCATGATGTGATTTTCCCTTCAACATTTCTTACAGATATGGAAGTGGTTGAGATCAAGCAGGTCAGCAAGTACTTAAGGGTGGTAGTGGAGCAAAGAAAGGATAGTCAGAGAATCTGAAGAGGAATAGAGAGAATGTTTGTCATGTCAAGGAAGCCAAACAAATAAAAATTAAGATACACACACACAAATAAAAGAACTTTACAGCACAATTCAAATGCAAGAGGAAGTTTGGATTATGAGGAGAAACATTTATCTATCAATGAGTTAGGCAGTGCTAAGTGAGTGATGGAAGGAAGATATATTAGAAAAGAATTAGGGACAATATGTGCCGTGACCAGTTTGTCACCCAGTGTGACGTCTACCTGTCCTAGCTGAACTTCCGAAATGTTTTAACTCTGCCTGTCCTTAAGGACGCCTGCAGTCAGAAGTTCCCCTCATGACTGAACCAGATGAAGCTGGTGGGATACAAGGAGGCATCTTACTTGACTCCTAGAGAAGCTCTGACTTTATTATGACCTAATTTTCATACTAAATGACCCATGCCCCCAGCCATGATAGTTGACAATCTCCACGGTGATGACCGGAAGAAAGCATAACAGGGACAAGAGGAGGGTGGTATTGTCATTTTGAGAAGTTGTGTTTCCTTTCCTAAAAAAACAGGAATATCAACTCCTTGTTTTGGGGTCCCAACCTCTTAAGAATTGTCCTCTATCTATAACTTCTTAGCTCTTACCCACGAGAAGTTGCTTTGTGAGCTTCTCCATTCTTTGACTGTTGAATAAAGCCTGTACTGCTTGACACTCACTCTCGTTCGTATGTTGGCTTTGCGACGCAGAACAGGAAAAGACCCGTCAACTTTTTCAGTAACGATATGAATGAGGATGTGGTAGGAGACAAGGAAAACGTGGTCAAAACATTTTACATTTGTTTTGTATTCTATTTTGATGCTGACTTATTTCTAATAGGATAAAGACTTGAGGTTATTTGTATACACTAAGAAGGAGCTACTAAAGAATTTAAAGCTTTGAGAATCTTTGAGAGAAAAAGTGACAATTGATAATATAGGAATCTGAAAGAGAAAAGAGAATAAAGAAAAATAAATAAATAAAAATCACCTGGGATACTTGAGGAGAGGGCAAGAAGAAGCTTGTAGAAATGCAAATAGATATATTTGTAACGAGTTGGTGAGCTATTGAAGAACATAATATATGAGTTTGGTTTTGTAAATGAAACAGTCATTTGTTGGAAGTAAGAGTTATAGGCATTAAGTAAGAGACTTTGTTAACCCAGTAAGAGTTGGGAAAATGCACTCAGTCATATGATCAAAGCAACAAAAAGGAACAACAGATAGGACTGAGGCACATTGGAAGTTAGTGATCCAAGTGTTTTTATTGGCTTCAGTTTGCACAAGTATGGGACTTTCCACAGCAATAGTTGGTTACATAATATATAAAAACAATGGCGCCCAATTGTAGTGCTGGAGAGGGTTACCACTTTTCTAGTTGGTATACTGTTAAAGAGAGTTAGATTACTGAGAACAGGTAGGTGATCCGAAGTGTTAGTAAGGAAGGTGACCAGGGAAAACAGAGACAAGGCCAACACTGGCAGGCTGAGAGAAAATACAGTTAGAGAGGATTGTGTCAGAAAGAGGAAGACTACACAAAATTTGCATGTGAAGAGACAACTTTGGATTTATCAAAGATAATAACATTCTTTAATTTTGTTAGAGAAATTTTTGTTAAGGAGTTCTTTTTAGTTAAGGAATTTTACATAAACAGTTTTACCCTTTGTTTCTTGTCTATGTGATCCTTAGCAAGTTTTCATTTTTTAATTAAATAGCAAGCAATGTAGTTTCTTTCCAAATATGCCTACAAAATTTGAATTACTAAAATGTTCATTGAAATTTTCCCCAAAGAACTGAGATAACTATTTCAATATGACCTTGTATGTGCAGAAGCAGTGAGATAAAGCATGCAAAGACAATACTATTTCTTTGCCAAGTGAATACAAGTAAAGTGTGAGGAAAAAGTGGCATTTTGTGATGCCACCAAGTGTGATTTTGAAATGAGGTACAGGACCATGAATTTTTTTTTAGCAATGGTCAATCTGGAACCAACTTGTTAAAAGGAGCCTGACAGCTTGAGAAAATTAGCAATCCTCTAAAATCACTAAGTGGAATCTTTTCTCTATACAGTTAATGTATTTCAAACATTATAAACATGTATGCTACTTAGCATGCTTATTACTGTTTTAATGGAAGCTTGTAAAAATAGTGTATTAGAAAACAGACACTGCAGTTAAAAAAACTATTAAAATATGTTTAAAATAACAAATTATGATCCTAAGTTGACAGTATCATATTGAGAAAGCACATTAATTCATTGTCTTAAAAGATACTTTATGGAAATTTCTAATGAAAAATGACTACATTTCATCTTGACTGTGGGAGCTTCATAAATGATAGTTGTTTTATATTTCAATGAATTGGTGTCAAAGGCCAACAGCAACAAAGAAATTAAGTGAAAGAAAATAAGAATAAAATATCTGAGTCTCTGGAATGATGTAAGAGTCTATTTCTAATATGAAAAGGAACACCACTCTTATTCAAAAGCACATTAACTTTAATTTTCCATGTTTTTTTTCTTTTCTAAATGAAGACAAACTTAACTTACTTTTGCATGATAAGGGCACATTTGTTTGCAGTTACAATACTTTATAAACATATAATAAACTTTGTTAAAAGTAAAATCCAAATGACAGATTTATATTATATTCAATGGAATAAATATATAGTGCTGTCTCTTAAAATATGCAATAATATATATATATAAACATTTTCTTCTTTTCTTTAGTGATAACAGAAAATTTTTGAAGAATGGAATCCACACAGGAAACAATTGAAACAAACCCAGTGTGCAAGATTCTGCTTTGTGGCACGATTGCTACAAGAGTTTTTGCTTAAAAGAAAAAGAAAAACTAGTATATTTTATTTTCTTGGAATAGCATTTGTGATATTGTGACTTGAAATAGGAAATACATTTGGTCTTTGTCCCCTGTATGGCACAGAGCTCCTAAAACACAGAATTTTCCAAGTTATGAGAGCAATAAAGGTATCTTTTGTTAGGTTAATGATGTGACTTTTGGACCCCACCTAAAGATGGGGGCTGTTTGCCAGGAGAACCATGTGATTAGATGGTTGGAACTTTCAGCCCCATCCCCTGATGGAGAGACGGGCTGCAGTTTGAGTCAATCACCAGTGGTCAATGGTTCAAACAATCACTCCTAACTAATGAAGCCTCCATAAAAAAACCAAAAGGACAGGGGGCAGAGAGCTGCTAAGTTGGGGAGCACGTGGAGGTGCTGGGGAAAGTGGCTCTACAGAGAGGGCAGGGAGCGCCTCATCCTCTCCCTCTCCCCATGCATTTCTTCCCTCTGCCTGCTCCTGAGTTACATCTTACACACTGTGATCTGGTTCATGAAATGTTTCTCTGAGTCTGTGAGCCACTTTAGCAACTCAATTAAACCTGAGGAGGAGGCCAGTGGGACCTCTGATTTACAGCCAGTCAGTCAGAAGCACGAGTGATAACCTGGACTGCTGACTGGCTCCTGGAGGTGGGGGTGTCTTACAGGACTGAACCCTTAACCTGTGCAACCAGAGGCTCCCTCCGGGTAGAGAGGGTCAGAATTGAGTTGACACCTGCTGGCTTCCGAAAATTGTTTGTTGGTGTAGGGGGATCTCATCCTCCACCCCCATGTTGAAATTGGGTGCAAGAACGTAATTCAGCACTTTATTACAAAGTGACTAAATTAAAAAAATATAACAATGTGTGCCAGTTTAAAAAATAAATTGTATAAAAGTGTTACAATTTAGTTTAAAAACATTTTTGCAGCCTTATCTCAAATCTCTTGTTCAATTCAAAAGACATTCATTTTTACCCAGTTTTGATTTTGGTATTATTGGTACGACCGTAAAAGGAAATGTCAAGCTTATCCTTTTCTTTTTTATAATATTTAGATTCTTCTGAGTTACCTCTGTGAAAGATGAAAAATTTTTTTTCTCACATCTTAACTTCCTTTCCTCTCAAACATGATACAAATCCTTTTACTGGTTGTCATTAGGACTTTAAATACTATACCCAAATCTGCATGTCTTGATAAATCATTTTTCAAAAATATTTTAACTATTCATTCTAGATAAGGAAAATAAGTGCCTCTCTATAACTTCTTTCCACTTATTATATCCATTCTCTTAATTCTCTCATCTCTATTCCTACTTTTAAATTTATGATACTTAATTAAAAAAATCTCTGTAATATAGCCTATGCTTCTGTGATATGCAGAGGTTGATCATAAAAATTTAAAGTAAAATGATAGTGTTAATAATGTAAAATATTTCTAACAGTAGATACAGATAGAATGATTTAACCCATAAAGAAAATATATTCTAATATCACTAAACATATGTTTCTGTGGAACAAAGAATGCTAATGCAGAATCAAGGGATCTTTGAGCATAGGCCACTTATATGCATCGATGCCACAAAAAAGAGCAATCATCATGTTAAACTTGACACCAGATTCTCTGACTTTAGTTTATGCAATACATCATTTAATACAACAGAAGCAAAATAGAACTGGACAACTATTTGTAAGCTAAAATCAAATGCTACAGAAAAAAAGTGTCACAATGATTTGAGAGACTTTAAGCCATAGTGGTTTGTAATTCAAGGTAGAGTTGTAAAAACAAATGGCCTTTACATTGGCTTTCTCAGACAATCACTGTAAACAGTCACACCCAAATCCAGCGAGCCCTCAGTGTATCCTTCTACTCTTAGAAGTGTTCTTCTGCTATAGAACGACTGAAAGTGCTATGGTCTCAATGCATGTGTCCCCCCAGAATTCACAGAATTCTGGCACCCAGTGTAATGGGTGTTAGCACATGGGGAGTTGATTAGGTCATAAGGGTAGAGCCTTCATTAATGAAATCAGTGCTTTCATAAAAGAGATTCTACAGTTCTCCCTAAGACCACCCTGTGAGGATGGAGGGAGAAGCAGGCCATCCACAGCCTAGCAGAGGACTCTGTTTATCTGCAGCTAGACAGCTGGGTTTGAATTCTGGCTACACCACTTAACTTTCTTAATTTCACCAGTTTCCTGCAGTTTCCTCATCTGTAAATGAGAATAATAACAAACCTACTTCATAGGATTGTTCTAATGATTAAATATGCTAATAGATATAATATGCTTACTAGAATAGTATTTGTTTTAGTTAAAAGTCTGTATTAACCATTGTTGTCATTATTATACTTTCTATTATTATTATTGCATCAAAGGTGAGTCTTTTTATTCTATTTGATCAGTTGTTTGAATTTTCTGCATTTTTGTTTTCCTGGAACTTTTCAATGATTTTCCTGTTGATCAGAATAACATAACTGTAGTCATCAAGTCTTTTCATCTAGATCAAATCAATATATACAGACAGCATTTATTTGGTTTCTCTTGAAGGCCACTGAATAATATTTGAGGTTTCATTAATGATCAATATCTACTTCCAGTAGACTCTAGGAACTTTTATGACATATAAAAATGCTTTTGCTTTTGTTTATTTATTTACCCTCTTTGTGTAAAACCATACACATGTCACTCCTTGGCTGCATTTTTTGTTTCAAGGTGTCTACTTTTTAAAGAAAAGTGTTGTTAAAATCCAGTAGTGCAATGTGTTTCTGTTTTTTTTCAATCAATAATTTGTTGGCAACTAGCTTTTAAATCTGAATGTGATTTTTTTCTAAGTCAATTCTGCATTCTTCTCATGCCCAAAAAGTTAATGATTTTTTGAAGAGCTATGGCTTGTTTAGTATTATGAATTTTTAGATTATAATATTTAAATATTGTTATTAACACTTCTGGAAAGTATACAAAATCATTTTAACATTAATAATGATGCAATATCACCAATTAGAAATAGCTACAGTTAACGTTTGGTGAAGTTCACTTCTATATTATTTATTAACATTGTTAAACCACATTAAGACTGTACTGGATACATAATCTCGATCTACTTTTATAAGTTAGTATCCTTAACTAGAGTGACACATTTTGCAGTTCATTAGAAAAAGTTTTCAGTAACCATTTATAATGCTTACATTTCATTTCACTGAATGCACATTCCCATACTCAAAATTTTGTTATATATGTAGAGAGTTCCCTAAACTTTTTTTTATTAGGAACTACACATACTTGTGCATAACGCAAGGATCAACAGACTGCATCTCTTGAAAGGCAAATTAAAACAGAATTCTGGGTCCTACCACCAGAATTTCTGATTCAGTAGGTTCAGAATGGGACCCTAGATTTTTGCAGTTCCAAATTCCCAGTATATGCTAATGCTACTAGAGCAAGGACCATACTCAGGACCACTGGTCTAACTCATCCTTTTCAAATTCACCTGTAGATCTTGTTTAACAGCCTAACTCCATGGCCTGGTTTCTCCCCTATCTAGTCCCATTCATTAGATTTTGATGGTTCTAGCATTTGTGTTTTTTCTTCAAACACCCCATACGATTCTTAAGATAAAGTAAGATTGAAAGAACACAAGTCTAAACACCTGGGGTGGGGAGGAGAAGAATAAAGGAGTGACTGGTTATTTTTGCCACAACTGTATGTACCTGGAACCACCTTAGTACAGATGGTAACACTTTGATAGTGCTGACCTTTGAAAAAAATGGGACCATCGATGAGTTTTTCCAGGGCTGTATTTCTGTCGTGGTAGAGCTGTGAATTATTATTTAATGAGCTTGAATAAAAAATTACTTAGGAATTCAGTTCTTGGACACTCAGCAATCAAAACAACTGCTGTAACTCTTACTCATCTTGAAGACAGAAGGTTCCTGTTTTGGAAGAGGATGATTGAATCTGATGTTTTTAATTAGAAATGTCTTTAATTAATGAACCAGAATTTGTATCAAGAGGAAGCATATATTTTGGGGGGCAATTTCAATTCCAAGAGAATCTTTAGAGAGCATTAGCAGTAATTGTTGCAATTGTTTTCAGGATTCACATGTATTTCTTTGATATCAATAGAACATCTTTGTAAAACATTGAAGGTGCAGTGCAGATGCATAGTCTCTGTATTAAATATTGAAATTCTTATATCTTTTTCTACCTCCAATTTGTATTAAAATATGTATATGGTGAATAAGGATAATTGTGGAAATAATTTAGAGTTCAAAATATAAAATGACACTTATATATTATGTAACTTGAGGGTTATATTGTATTTTTCCTTGATATGTGAGCACTGAATCCCAGTTGAGGGAGAAATTACTGCCCTCAAACCCTCACAAAAATGGAATAAGATAGAGGATGTAAAATTTATTTTTAGAAGATGTATGGATGATAACTTAAAAAGAATAATGGGAAGTGTTATTAAATATTTCCTCTAAAAAATCTGAAAATATTACACATTATTTCTACTTCTCTTAGAGAAAGTACTGAACTTAATGTTTCTAACAGTTAGTATGTAACTCATATTTCTAGTCATTTCCATTCTTCATAATTCACAGTTTCTGAGGCAATATCAAAGTGGACAAATGATAAACCTAATCAGATATGACTAATACAATGTCACACAAGATAAGCTAAGTGTGTTTTCTGCATAAATTCAGTATTTCCATAGCTACTATAAGAATAAATACTTCTAATATAATACCATTTTTCTAAGAGAAAATGTTAGTTTCTGAAGGAAATTCTTCATAATTCTCAGGAATATCATTAGAGTCAGTGAACAATTTCATACAACAGTGAATAATTCGGAGTAAAATAGAATCTCAAACTAGAGGAGAAAAAATCTGAACAGCCCAGCAATTTAACATATAACCTAGAGCACATTAAATGCAAAGCAGACATAGACACATGCACATTTTAAGTGGTAGAGGCTTATTTATTGATATTTTTAAACTGATAGAAAACGTGGCTAAATGGTGTACATACCACATTAACTAATCTGAGCATGAGAATTCTAATTCTTCAAGAACAAAATAATGCACAAAAATAAAGAAGTTAATTGTTCAGATGAATAATTACCAGGCAACTTAAAGCTAACACATGATTTACTGAGTCTTTTAAAATTCATATTTATGGAAAATACATTTTTAATCACTTGCACAAGCAGTGTAAAATGAATACTATTCATACCTTTAAGAATGTATAATTTTGATCATTTTGTAGAAATATTGACAATGTTTTTGTACATGGTGTACAAGGCTAGTTCTTGTATAGTCTTGGATTAAGTGAGAAAAAGGACTTCACAGAAAAATTAAATTGACAGCTAATAATGGAGTTATTGTCATAGAAACTGGACAGACTATATGAGGTGACTTCTATTTAGGTAGCTTAGGTCTGCAATGCCTCGGAGAAGCAAAACTCAACAAAATGAAGCCTGTGATTACACCATTTTCTTCTATGAAAACTGGAGACAGAGAGGTAGAATCCAAGTGGAGGTAGACCTGCTGAGCTGAGGCAGAGAGCAAAATAATTTGGCTTATTTCTTTTTTTACATATTTGCAACAAAGAATTAAGAAATGCTGTACATCTTTGATTAACAGCCTGCATAAAAAATTTTGTTTGGGAAACATACAATGGAAAATTCTGGTATGTAGTCATTTTCCTAAATAAATTATAAATTCAACCTGAGGTCATATTGTTAAGCAATGAGCTTCTCTATTGCTCCCTAAAGAGCAGCTGCTTGCTCTGTGTACATAGAAATTGGTATTCACTTTGAATGCCCCTCTGTCTTCCACTGTTCTGCCTAGTAATTCTGTCTCCATCACAAATTAACCATGCTTGAGGTTACCTATATAGTTTTGATCTTGAAATATGTGTTACTTATTATTATGATCAATTTCATCCCATTTGCTGATAATTCTATTTCTACTTCTTGCCCTTGAACTGAACTGAGAGTGAAGACCTCACCTAGGTGCTTTTCTTCTTCTTTTCTGTTGCTTTCATGCTTTATCTTTATATCGCACTGTCCACTCCTGTTATAGTTTAACATGCCCATTTTTGAAATATATTTTACTTATGTAATAGGTCTACAATATTTTTATGTTAAGTGGTGGGTGAGGAGAATGGTAATTATCAACCTTGGAGACCATTCAAACCAAGAAGAATATAGTCCTCATCATAAGCATGAGGTGTAGCTAGAATCAAGAAGCGTCTATTGCTAATACGGAAACTCTCGGAGGTATAAACATGCTACAGATTTCCAACTCTTCACACTCAGTCTACCTCTGTCATTACTTACCCTTCTTACAACTACTTCCTCCCATCCATTGTCCTAGATTCTCATTTCTGTATTGGAATCTCATTTAGGCCTTGAATCTTAAGTGTTTCAGTATTAAAAGTGATGAAAATATAGATATATTTACAAGAGATTTCAGAGAGCTGATGAATCTCAGAATGTGGTTATTACAGCTGCTCTTGAAAGAGAGGTGCCAAAACCTGTAGAGCAGATGCTGTTTAGTCTCAACCAGTTTCATGAGAAGCACAGGGAATCTGTAACTCATGGAAATTAGTTGTAATAGTCTGGCACAAATTAGGACCAATATTCGATTAAGACTCCTATATACTTCCTCTGTTTTGAAGCAGGTTTATAACCATTGCCATTCAAAATGCTGCCTTCTATAAGACAAATCCCTTTTTGGAGTTTTCCTCTAAACTTTTTTCTAATTTCTTTCTTAAGTCTATGCTCCTTCTGCTCCTGATTCCCTTAGTGAAACACATAGGGCTATCAATATTCAGTTGCAAGAGTAACATTACTTTGGCCAGCTTTGTATTTTGGCCAATGATATTGGCTGTTGTGGGTCAGTGATGTAAGATATGTGTGGAAACATGTGCCCTTAGACCAGGAGGACATAATCCATTTTATTAAATAGAATACGTGTCGCCAGAGACAGAGCTTGAGATCTGGTGGTCAGGGCGCAGCCAGTGCTCAGTAACTGGATTCTGAAGGGCGGTTGGATATGACTCGGGTCATCCAAGTAGGTGGTCCATGAAAAAGAAAATACAACCCAGAAGTGTCAGCAAATAGTGGATCAGAAACGTGAACACTGCCACAAAACACTTCTAATGGGGTGGCCTCAGAAGACAGTAACAAATAAGAATAGAAAAACAAACAAAAGAAAGCAGTGTGATTCCTGCCATGTTCTCGGGTTCATGTGGCCCCTTTGCAACCTCCTGGCTCAGAAGAGGAGGATTTCTATTAGAGCTTTCAGTGTGTTCACCAAAAGTGAGTTTAATGGGTCCAATCCAGTCCAGGGTTCAGCCCCACACCATCAGGTCAAAACAAGAAGATAAAAGTGAGAAAAACAACTGTGAAATTCAACCACCAAAGTGTTACAATGTTTAGACTGTGATTTCCTCTACAATCCACCTGCTGTTAACTTTTCATGATCCTCTGGTAGCCATTCTTTGTGTTATATCCTGAATTTTTAGTTGTAATGAGAAGGGGAGATGGGTTATCATGGCCTCACTCCATCTTGCCTAGCAAGGTTTCAGGTCCTAGATTAACGCACCAAATACAACAGGATTCGTATAGCCAGCAATACCAACAAATACAAAAACATTTGGGTTGGATGGCATTTGGAAAACTAAATGGAGAAAAAGAAGACTGAGTTTCTAATAAGTTCCTTATACTAAGATGAACTTCAGATGGAAGAAGATAAAAATGTGATCTGTAAAACTGCAAACAATATGAGCAATGTGGGGATATCATTGTGTCATAGAGTGGGGAAATATTTCTATATACCTGAAAAGCATAAGGCATAAACTAATAACCAAGAGCATATGATTTTGAATATATCAAAATTGAAGATTTATATTCAATAAAACGAAGCACATCATGGAAAGAATTATAACATTTTTAAGAAAATATTCTTGTTTCCTAAAACCGAGAAAGGATAGAAGGGACTCCTGAAAATCAACTGTGAAAAGACTAGAATCCCAACAGTCACACAAAAAATACAAACAGACAATAGAAGTCTCAGAAAGCTAAGAATCACATGAAGAGTTACTCAAATTCATTTATAAGCAGAGGAATACAAAATAAAATAACAATAGGTATTACTTTATGCTTATTAGATTGGTAAAGATCAGAAATGTACAGAATGACATATCTATCTAAGAACCTTCATGCGCTACTGATGAGAATGTACTTCGGAGCAGCCGCCTAGACATTATTTAGTGAAGTTAAGAACGTGCATGATTTATTCCTTTCCTCAGTATGTATTTCAAATAATTTCTAGCATTAGTACATAAAAGGACATATTAAAGGATACTCAATGTAGCATAATTTGTGGAATTAAAAAGTTGAAATCACTGTCTATTATTAGAAGAGTGTATCAATTATATATACATATCTATGAAAAATCAAGTGATCTTAGAAGAAGCACATTCAGTGTGCTCATACAACATGAATGAAGCATAGGAATATAATTAAGTTAAAAAAAGATGCATATATTTAAAAATATACATAAATTAAAATTTAATATGTTCCAAAAAGAACACATATAAATAAAAAGTAACATATTAAATCATAAAAATTACTTCCTTTGGGAAATGGAGGAAATGGAAAGAGTGAATGGAAGGAACACAGACAAATACATACATACAGAAATATATTACTAAAATAAGAAATTAAACATTATTTTTTATAATTTTCCTGGAATTCTGGCATATCATTCACTCTTAATAGCTAAGATTATAAAAACACACACAAAAAAACTCAAAATACTCTTGTCATATGGATACAAAATATTTTGGATGAGACATTATCAACAGTGAGTGATTAATTTCTTAGGGAACTCCTGCTAAACTTTCCTAGATAACTTTTTATCTCTGTATTGAAAAATAAACAAGAAGTTGACCATTGCTATAAAAGGAAGCATTCCAAAAATAAATACTGACATTACATCCTGGCTTTCTTCCTAATTTGTAGCCTCTTTTTATTTCAACATATATGTTGTACTATCACCTGAGTTGTTTCTATAAAACACAATTCTAACCATCTGATTTCTCCACTGCTTTAAACCTTCAGCAGTTCTCTGATTTCCATAACATAAAGTATAGATTACAATGTTTGCTTTTGTGTCTTACCAAAACCTTCAATCACCGTTTGACCACTTTACTCATGTCTCAGAATGGTAGACTGAAATGTTGGCTTGTGATGGGTATTGGGTCTCCTATCTCAGCGTGTCTTCTGTTAGAGTGAGAACATCAATGGGGAAGAAATAGGATCCTGAAAATTAGAATGAGAACAAATGTTTCAGACCTTGATGAAACTGGGACACTGAACATTTTGCTGAGTCTTTTTTGCCAGTAGAAGCAGCTCTTCCACAACTGTCTGAGAAGGTTAACCCTGCTTTGCCTGGATAATCTGTAATGGCCTCCCTTGTGGCCTAGCATGACAGCTGATTCTCCTCAGGATCTACCTCCACCATTCATTTTTGCTTTTAGACCTATAACTACTCTCAAGTCCAGAAGGATCTGAAGGGAGAAGCACAAAATGTGACCCACAAGATGTGCTACACTCCAAAGAATTGTGTGAGGTTTTCCAATTTATAAAGTCAGAAATATGGGTAAAATGTGTGGGAATAAATATTAAGGGTATGGGACAATAATGGAAGAAACAAAATTTTATCAGGAAAATTTACTGATAGGGGCTAAGTAGAGATTCTTGATTCAATGTTATAGCTCATGAGATTAGAAAGAGCTCTGACAATTTCGATAGTTGGCTAAAATAGACCAAAAGGTGGCCTATACTAAATGAAATTAAAATCCAAAACTGACTTGGTATACTATAGTGGAAGGCATCCAAAAGCTTAGAGAGTTTGGAATTTTAAGAGTAGATTTATCATTTAAGACCCGTTCACTCACTCCTTTTACCATGACTGTAGAAATAAATTTATGAGGAGAGCCCCCAGCATTTTTGAAGAGTTCCAGAGTTGCTCTTCTCTGCAGGTCATAAATTATAGTGGAATGTTTTTCACTCTATTTCCACTGTATTTCCTCACTCAGTGCTGTCCTGAGTCAGAGACCACTGCAATAGGGATCATTGGCTATCAGGAGGTAGGGACTGAGAGGAGGCCAAATTGCCAGAGGTGAGGTTCACATGGTTACCGTGATGGACCACACAGTCAGAGCAGTGATCAGAATAGTATAACTCACAGACCTGTGGCACTGAATAGCTGGTCATGGTTTTCCAAGAAGTAAATAAATGGGTAGTCTGCTAAATTCTTGTTAGACTTTGTAAAGGGAAGAGTTCTGGGTCAGGTGAATAGAGGTCTCACTTGAGTCATAAAAACAGTTACAGTTCTTCAATCACTTCTTAGACTTGAGTCGGTTTACAGAACAGACTCTGAATGAAGGTGAAACAAGTTCCCATGAGAAAAGACTCCACTTCTCTGCCAAAAACGTACACCATGATTTTTTCTTTCACCTTCCTCAACATGCCCTA
Source organism: Smutsia gigantea (assembly GCA_032199065.1). NCBI lineage: Eukaryota > Metazoa > Chordata > Mammalia > Pholidota > Manidae > Smutsia > Smutsia gigantea. Next base: position 69,534 of record JAVSCE010010509.1, read on the forward strand.
TGGCCTTTTACCACAATAAATGTGCATTTGGGGAAACGGTAAATATGAGTCCTTTCAGGGGTTATTAGATACTGGCTCTGAAGTGACACTAATTCCAGGAGACCCAAAATACCACTGTAGGCTGTGAGTCAGAGTATGGGCTTGTGAATGTTGTGTAGTCAGTGGCATTTCAGCTCAGGTCCACTCAGTGGGAACAGTGGGTCTCCAGACCCACCCTGTGGGCACGTCACCAATTCTAGTGTAGTCAGAATAGACATGTCGTAAAAATAGCAGAATCCTCACATTGATTCCATGACTTGTGAAATGGGGGAATATTTTGATTAAAAAAGTCAACTGAAAGCTATAATCTAAGAAAAATGAACCAAAGGAACACCACATTCCTGGAGGTAGAGCAGAGATTAGTGCCACCATACACACCTTGAAGGATGCAGAAATGGTGATTTCTACCACATCCTCATTCAACTCACCTGTTTGGCCTGTGGCCCAGAAGGGCACGCTTCCTGGCTGACCACTTGCTGTAGCTCTGTCTCTCCTGTAAGTGCTGCCGGCGCTCTCTAGAATCTCTTGGCTGAAAAGCATAGTCTTAGGCCTGGCAGCAAAGAGGAATGCTTCCTTGGCCACTTATGTTTGGGTTCCCAGTGGGTTCTCCCTTCCCAGCAGTGTTGGTTCATCTGAGGTTTCTTAACATATGAAATAATTAAATACCCTTTTTTTTAAATAAAATCTTGGATGACACTACTGCTGTCCATTCCCCATAGATATGGTTAAACATGACATAAAGTACATTAGGGTACTATTTTTAATGTTATTACTGCCTTTGCTTACTCCAGTGGTATGCCCATTCTGACGGTTGCACAGCTGAGCTAGGTACTGGAGGGACTCCAATCTACCTTTGTACATGTGTATGTCTCAATGGAGATGTGTTATAAGAGTGGGCAGATATTTGCTAAATGAAGAGAATTATATTTCATGACTGTATTTTTGGCCCTTTTCCTTTTTTAGAGTCATGTTTATTAATGTTAGTTTAAACCAGTTTCTAAAATGTACTTTTATATACTCAAGAACTTCTGTCATCTGGTGTTCATTAAAAATAGCATAGAGATCCCCTAATATACACTAATTAACACAGGCAACAAGTTCATCATTATATACTCTAGATACTGTCTATTAGAAGGACCTGGACTCCTGAAGGAACATTGATATTTAAAGGAAGTAGCATGAAAAAATTCTCTTCTTTTTCTTCTCTATGCTTAAAAAATATACAGAACTTATAATGAGCTGCAAATTAATATTTCAATACTGTTAACACAAAGGATTTTGAAGATTTCTACTTCCAGCCAAGATAGGAATAGGGAAACAGACCAGATTTATCCTTCTAACTGAAATAATTATAATAAAATGTATGGCTAATGTCTTTCAAACTATTGAACATTAAACAATATAAAAGAATGATTCTAAACACAGGAAACAAACAAGAGGAGATGAACAATTCCCCAGCTTATCACCTTGAAAGATTTTCTAGGCTGTGGTGCAGGGAGCAGCTCCCCAGGCAGAGCCTTGTTAACACTCTGGGTTGAAGTGATGTAGCTTGGAGTTTAGGGAAGCCATGGAAGGTAATGTCCACTGGTTAGAGAAGTGGAAAGGAGGGGGATTCATAGAAAACTCTAGATTCTGCAGAGGGGCCTGAGGAATATTGAATAGAATGCTGAGGGGCTCACACAGGTGAAGACACTACTTGAGAATGGGAAAAGAGCCAAATGAAAGGATCAAGTGAAATAGGAGCAGTGCTCACACAAGACCAAACACCAGGTCAGTTTTCACTGCAAATTATGGAGCAGTGGCATAGTACACAAAAAGATTATGCTTTAGTTGCAGTAGATACTAGACTAAATGAGGCCTTAGGCCTGCCTGAGAAATCTTAAACACAAGACATGATAACAATTGAACAACAACTCATTGTTCAATGGGTATAATTTCAGTTGTGCTAGATGAATAAATTCTGGAGATCTGCTCTATGACACAGTGCTTATAGTTAACAATACACTATGTGCACTTCAAAATTTGTTGAGAGGATACATATCATGTTAAGTATTCTCACTACGCCCTCCAAAAAAAAAAGATAAACAATGGTAACAACAACAAAACAAAGTTATACAAGGAAACTCTGATAAATATGGTACGACTTAAAGACAGATGGAAAATAGCTGATGATGTATGCTATAAACTCTAAGACAACCACCAAAATAAAATTTGTTAAAGATTGTTATACCTAATAAGCCAATAAAAGATACAAAATGGAATAGTAGTATTTGATTAATCCAAACAAGGGAAAACAGAGAGAGAGAGAATGAGAGAAACAGAATAAAGACTCAATGAGATAAATGAAAACAAATAACAAGGTGAAAGATTTATACACAAACATAAATAACCATATTAAAAGTAAATGTTATCAACATCCCAATTAGAAGACGATGATCACATTAAATAACATGCTGACTTTTAAGTTGCCCATTTAAAATATAAAGACACACATAGTTTAAAATTAAAAAGATGGAAACAGATATACCTTGCTAAAACCAATCAAAAGCAACTGAGGTGGTTATTTTAATATCAGAAAAAGTAGATTTCAGAACAAAGAATACACTATAAAAAAGTTTCACTATAAAAAATTTCTTTCATAATGGCAAATGGACAATTCATAGTCCTAACAATCCTAATCCTAATATCATTATACATTTAATAACAGAGCTTCAAAATATAGGGAGCAGACAATGAGAGACAAATCAGAGAGAAACAGACAAACCTCCAAATATGGTTAAATATTTTCATACTACTCTCTCAGCATTTGATAGAACAATAGACTGAAAAAATTTTACCATGTATACAGAAAATTTAACAGCATCTTAATGAGTTCAAATTTATACACATTCCACCACCAAGAGAAGAATGCACATTCTTTTCAAGGGTACATCAAACATTTAACAGGATATTCTTTCCATATTCTGGGCAAAGAAACATGCCATAAAAACATATTCTCTGAATATAGTAGAATCAAATTTGAAGTTAATCTTGAATAATCCCAAATCTTTGAATATCAAATAACAGTTTTAAATAACGCAGGCATTGGGGAAGAAATCAAAAAATAAAATTTTTTACTGTACAAAAATGAAAACACAACATATTAAAATTTGTGGGATGCTACTGAAACAATATTTAGAAGATGATTTATAGAAGAAAGAAAGAAAAAGAAAGTTCTCAAAAATAACCACAGCTTTCATAAAAAAATAGAAAATGAGAGTAAATGAAACCCAAAGAGAAGAAGAAAAATAGTAATAAAAGTGAGGATGGCAATAAATAAACAAGAAACAGAAAAATAATAGAAAAAAATCGCACTTACTAAAAGTTGGTTATTTTAGTAGATCAGTATCATTGACAAATCTCTAGCCAGACTGATTAGGAGAAAAAGAAAGAGGACACACATGGCACACACCAGGAAAGAGAATGTTACATTGCTACAGATTCTACCGAGATAAAGATACTAACAAGAGCAATATCATTAACAATTTCATGACAATAAGCCCGACAACACAGAAAAATGGAAAAACCTAAGAGCCATTCCTAACAAAAACTCTCAGGAAATAGAAATACAAGGAATTTCCTCGACTTGAAAAGGCCTTTGTGAAAAAATCATTGCTTATATCATACATAATGATAGAGACAAAATACTCACCCTCAAGATTAGGAAAAAAGGAAGGTATCCACTCTCATCACTTCTAACCAACACTGAAATGGAATGTATAGCCAATGCAATTAGAAAAAAATAGAAACACCATGACTTACAAAGTAAGAATTAAAATAATCTTTATTTACAGAATCCATCAGTGTCAAAGTCAAAAGTTCAGTGGAATCTAGAGAAAAAGCTCTACTAGAACTAACAGTTGAGAAGAGTAACATTTTTAGATACAAGAACAATATACAGAAAAAATCAATCCTATTTCTATATATTAACAGTAAGCACCCTCAGAATTAAATTTAGAAGATATCATTTAAAATAGAAGAAAATATGGTAATGTGAATTTTAAATTTCTTTTAGAAACTCAGAGATACTACTGTAGGCAAAACAGCTTTGAAAACCAAAACACGGAGGAGTTCACAGTTTCTGATTTTAAGACTTATTATTATAAAACTTTTTATTTCATGTCATTGTGGTATCATGTAAGGACAGGTAGGTTAATAGAATAATGAAAGAGAATAGACAGTTCAGTGATATGTACATGGACATATAGAGACAGAGAGAAGAAGAAGGTACAGAGAGAAATGATACATAGGGAGAATAATCTTTTAAACAAAGGTGCTGGGACATTTGTATATCAATATGCAAAGATAAAAGTATCTTAAGTGCATGTCTTGACCAATATAATAAAAAATTACTCAACATGTATCATCAACATGAAAATAAACAATTTTAAACTTCTAAAACAAAAATAAGAGAAAATCTTTGTGTCCTTTGTGCATGCCAGTGTATTATTCATAAATACATATATATATGTTGAACAATAAAAATTAAGAATGTCTGTCTTTTGAAAGATGCTGTTAAGGGAATGAAAAGATAATACCTGAAAGAGAATAAAAGAAACTATATGAAAAATTATATCTGACAAAAGACTTCTATCCAAAATACATGGAGAATTTACAAAACTCAGTACTAAAAAAGCAAACCTCAATAAAAATGAGCAAGAGATTTCAACAGAAACTTCATCAAATAAAATATACAGATGACAAAAATGTCCATGAAAGATGTTCAAAATCACTAGTCATTAGGGGAATGTAAATTAAAACTACAATATAATACCACTATATACTCACTAGGATGGTAAAAACAAATTAAAAAACCTGATCATATCAGGTGTTTGCAATGATATGGAAAAACTGAAGCTCTCATATCATATGGTATAAATGTAAAATGGTACAAGTTTTCCCACTTGGGAAGAATGTTTGGATGTTTAAAAAAATTTTTAATGTTAAATATAGACCTATTATCATCCCTGTTTTTCTAGGTCTTTATCCAAGACAAATAAAACATATGTCTAAATACAAAGACTTGTGTATGAACATTTATAGAATCCTTACTTGTAATAACTAAAACCTGAAAACACCCCAAATATCCAGAAAAGATGAATGGATCAACAAATTCTACTTAGCAATAACAAATAATTGATTGCTGATATATAACACAACATGGAGGAATCTCAAAATAATTATTATGAGTGAAAGAATCCAGACAAAATCATACTCTGTAATCACATTCATATAAAACTCTAGAAAACTGAAGCAAAAAAATAGTGAGAAAAAAATAGTTAGTGGGTGTCTGGGGACAGGGAATGGGTGAGGAAGGGCTAGGAGAGTAATTACATAGGCAGGAGGAACCCTTCAGGAGTAATGGATATGTTCAGTAAGGGATAATCGTTTCATAAATACATGCCAAAAGCCACAAAACCACACTTTGAGTGCAGTTTGTTTTTGCTGGTTATGAAAGCATTTTAGTTTATTCTCAAAGAAGTATGGAGCTGTATTTCCCCACAAATATGGACACACTCAAGAAATTACCACACATGTACCAACTCAAGAAAGTTAAATGTCATCGGTAAAATAATCTGCATCACATACTAAAGTTTATGAAGCTTCACAAATTCATAATCACAAGAATCTGTGTAGAGGGGTTTAGGCAGATAATGTAGCTGATGTGCTATATTTATTAAGCCCTAAGAGCAGTGTGAACAATTATACTCCTCCAGCTAATGGAACATTCATGTTTGATGTTTAAATAATTTCATTATCAAGATGAATAATAGGATTGACTTTGACAACTTTCTTAATTACTGATTTTGACAGGAAGCCAACACTAATTAGAATTTCATTTTTATAAAATGAATACATTGTTTATAATCAGTCAAACATCCCTCAATTAAATCAGAGCTCTAATATTTCCCAAGTTGTTACTTTAATTACTGCATAATATATGTAGAAAAATAACTATTTATGTTAATTTTAAAAATTACTTTATAAACAGACTCATTTATTTGTGAGTTTTTGGTAGTCTACTGCAATTTCTGCTACATGTGGCAGAGACATGAAAAGTATGTTTAGCACTTCAGTTATATTTAGAAGGTGCAAGTTTTTAAAGATTACCCTTTTCTAATTATTTTAGAAATAAAACTCTTTTACTCTTTCTTGGGAATGGGAACATTATAATAACCACAACAAAATGCCAAAAGCTTTGATTGAGATTCCTCATTTGTCCTGCAGGGCACAGGTTGGCAGTGTTTCCAAGTTGCACCCCTAACCCAGCCCACTGATAGACCACAGGGCTCCTGTTTCACTTGGAATTGTTCAGTCTCATCTGTTTTTGGAGGAACTGCCTGAAGAAAGTCATTCCAATCTGTCCTGTTTGTCCATGCCACCAGTTAGGTGACATTACACTCCATGAAATAATTGAGAATGGAGGTGGTCCCCTAAAGTGGTAAATGACGTTTTCTTTCCAGGACCATTTGTATTTAGGAAACTAGGCATTAATTTTCATTTTCCTGAAAAAAATAGTGACCTGCACCTTAAGTTTAGTTATAAATGTCCTTCAAGTGTTTAGAGTCCTGGAGGGCATCCAGGTCAGGCTCAATTGGCTGAGCTTGTCACCCAGGGTGGAATCTGGGCAGTCTTTAATATGTCCTGCTGTACCCGAATTAATAGTGGGGAATGCCATCTGGCTTTCTAAGATAGACACTGATAGCAAATAGGGTTTGTTCAGCTGGGGATGTTGGGTATGAGGCTGAAGTCAATAGCACCAGTGGTCCTTGTTCTGCCATTAAGGTCTTGCTGAAAGTAGCTTTAGTTAAATGCCCCATAAGACATTTCCACTGATTTGGCTCCAGCCCTGACAGGCCAATCAGAATCAGTGGCTGACAGATGGTGCAGCCACACGAGACACCTCACCATTAGTGAAATGGTATAGAACTGAGGACTGACTATTGTTGGAAGATAATTCTCCATGAATTTCTTTCACTTCTACATGACGTATACTAGTTGTATTATATACTATCTAATCAAGGATTAGATGTACTATCTAATCAAGGATGTTTGTAGAGAGAGTACCTCTCCAGGGCAGAAGGCACATGGGTTTCCTGACCAGTATCTTTATTAGATAATGTGTCCTTCCATGGCAACAGTTAGGTAGGTTTTCATACACCCAATTTAAAAGATTGGAGCTCTCTGAGCCTGAGGTTCCTCATCTGTAATGCAAAACCACTGCAGGCAGGAGAGACTGATGGTAACACAATGCACATGGCACCTGCTGTGCGCTGAGTGATGAAGATACTTGTCTTCGATGCAAAAGTCTAATGTCTGTGCCAGCAACTGTGAAATTTGTAAGGATAAGTACTTATTTTGTAAGCAAGATAAACATCTCAGACATTTCACAGTTCCCGCATTCTATAACCAAAGCATTAATTCCTGAGGATCAGATTGTGATTCCTTGTACAAAAAGACAGAAGTAATTGGGCAGTAGTCATAGCTTTTTAATGTTTATTTGCAAATTACTGCATTACTTCATGGAACGGCATCCGTTCCAGGCTGTTTATTATCTTATCACAGAAGATCACTCTCATCTTGGTGATGTTTACCAAATAAATTTATGTTCTGCCCCTTTTGCCCTAACACCTTCCAGATACATTCTTTCCCACCCTTTCTGTGGCCAAACCCTCCCAGTAGTTTCAACTGAGCAGCTGTATTTATTCAGGGACCCACCAGCCTGGAACAATAACTCTAATTCTTGTCTTCTGTATATGTCAGAATTTCAAAAGAACAATGTTAATTTCCAGAAAATGTCTGTCTAGCTTCTAAGTCTCCTACCCTGTACTGCTTGGGAATCCAGCAAAAATTTTAGTAGAAAATCTAGTACAATTTTGAGCTCAGGTCCCTATCTTCCTTTTCACTGGAATCCTGAACCCTCAGGTCTCTTAATTTATTTTCTCTTCAACTGTGGAAAATGACCAGCCTGTATTAAGTGTGAGCTTGAGTGGCAACCCTCTGCCTGGCCCAGCCCTAGAATCTCAGACTTCTCTGGAATGAGCAGATGTCCTCCGTGAGGTTCTGTGATCTTTCTTGGCCTCCTTTCTGAGAAGCTCCTCATGTCTGTCATTTTTTTTTTCCTGCTGAAGTCCAATTGCCTCAACAGTTTGTCAGTAGTTTCAAACCTGTTTTTGTGACATTTTTTTTTGTATTTTATCTTAATTTTCTAGTTGTGCTTGATGGGAGAATTGATCAATAAGAGGCTTACTCTTACCCTGTGATATACTCTTAAATATAAAAACCAAGAGAGTAAATGTAGATGTAAATCAACAAATGTAAATCAACTCTCTGGTTGTTGGTGTGAAGACTTGCATACACATACAACACTCTGAACATACATACAATAAATTATTAAAATGAGTAGTCTTCATTTTTCATCTTTAGGTATTATTATCTTTTATTTTAATTTTATTGGAGATTATATCCCTGTTGTTTCCAAAATTTCAAACAATTATCCTCAGCGGAAGTAAATGTAAATAGCAAAGGAATATGTGTTATTATGAGATTTGTGTAAGCACTATGGGAATTAGATGACATAATGTATTGGAGTTGTAAAAGTATTCTCTTATAAGGCAATGATAAAAAATACATTTAGTGATGGCAAAACGTTTTGCTTTAATCTATCAAAATGGTTTGAAGTATTACATAGCATTTTAGGATAGTGACTTCACTGCACGGTGTACTTTATTTATTTATTTAATTTTCATAAATAAAAGTTTTATTATTAACTAGAGTGAGCATGGTCTTTGAAAGACCATTCCGGTTATCTTTGGTTTTCCTGGCGGGAAAAGAACTCTGTGTCTCAGGTATTTTTAGCAAATAGATTTTTGGCTATGAACACTTGAATTACTTACAAGACTGATTTTTAAATAATACATGAACTTGAATCCTCTGATAACATTTTCAGAAGATAATTATTTGGTAAAGGAATAGATCTGAAAGTTTGTAAGAATTGTGTGAATCCTTGTGTGCTCAATCACTGTATGTGCCTGTGTAAAATGTTTATAAAACTTGGTTAATGTACATTGGTTTGTGGTTAACTCAAATAGACAGTTATTTACTGTCTGTATATATTATATATACATGTGAGTATGTATATGCACTGTATATACACAGTGAGTATGTGCATTGTGGCTGTTTCAGTTTTACTGATAAAAAGATCAACATCAATCAATACATCTTCAGAATATTTAGTTTATACAAAAGTTCTTGGCAGAAAAATTATGTTGATTACTAAAAGCTACCTCTATTTGAAAGAAACTTAAACTGTCTTCTGCATTAAAATGTCTTTAGCAGTTTAAGCTATCTCTGCTTATTTGAAACTTAAACTGTCTTCTGCATTAAAATGTCTTTAGAAGTTTTCAACATTTGATGAAAGAACATACAATTAAGTAATATGATTTAACTTGTTTTAAACTACTGCATTTATAAATATTGTTATCAGAGTAATGTTTTCATTTAATGAAAATATGCTTTGACCAAATCATATTTGGGACATTAAATAGTTCAGTTAATAAAAATTCATGCAGTGGATGAAAAACAGAAGTAGCCTTTGCTTATTAGGAGGTCTTTGTTATTTTTTTCTTTTTTTAAGTGACAGAATAGCTTTAATGGGTTTCCAAAATGCATAATAGAGAAGCAAATTAGGTCATAATAAGTAAATGAGGACTCTGATACATTTCATTATTAAAAGATACAGGTATTTCCTTATCCAGGGTTTTTTAGGGGAAAGGTGGGTGGCAATGGATATTTTTGAAAGATGTTTTTATGTTATTATCAGTATCATTAAGGGCTGGACCGTGTAATACGTAAGAATCCAACATCAGTAATGGGATTATGTTGGCTCATATTCCAGCTCTACCTAGCTGCATGGTTTTGAAAAGTTACTCTGTCTCAGTTTTCTAATCTTCATGATTAATGAAATAATAGAATTAAACCATACAGTTAATGTTGGGATTAAATTTTTATGTCTGAGGTGCTTTGAATAGTACTATATAAGTTTATAAGTTTCAGTTATTATCATTGAGATAGAAATAGTTTCTAGAGTAATATATTCATATTCACATTTTACTTGGAAGAAATAAACTTTCTTTAAGTTTTTGTTCTTATGACTAAAATATATTTTGAAAAAGGTACTGAAAATAAACACTTGTAATAGCTCACAGTGTCACAGTGTTTGCTTTTTGGGATCTTAAGAATCAATCATACTGTCAAGGCTTTTTTTTCTTTTCCTAGTTAATATTTTCTATGCGGCACTTCTCTATTATGAGAATTGATGTTTCTATCATAGCTATTTTGCCATTTTTTTTACAATGAGAAATTCAAGCAGACTCCTGTAAACTTTAGTTCTGTCTCCATCAGACTTCAAGCAGTTTATTAACTTTTTTGTAGCAAGATATTCCAAACTAATCTTATCTTCCCATGCTCCACCGCTGGGATCATCAATTTCTCCAAGAAGCTCTTTTCCTATAAGTGGAGAATGGTATTTAAAAACCGAGATCTGGATACAGTATTTTCCTTTCTGCTGGGCTGTCATTGCTTCTAGGCACTTGCTGCAGACAGGTATGCATTTATACATACTTTCTAATCTCTATCTATTTATCCATGCATCCATCCACCTACCTACCTATATGTACATTATATTAAAAACCATAGATACATATTAAAAATCCTCCATTTCCAATCTAATTAGTACATCTGTTTTTTTAATATTTTTAATTCTCTAGTCCAACAATAAGAAACATGTCTCTCATTAACTGTATTTTTTACATGCTTAATCCTAGAATATAAATGAAGTACATGATCCAGATTCACTAATCCATATCACTATGGAAAATGAACCTACTATCATGAGTCCAACATGAGTTTATGACTCTTTGATGTTTATCCTGAAGCACAAGCATTTTCCAAGTGTCTGTTAGTGTGACATTTGCTGATAATTTGCTGGAAAAAGCAATGCAAATTCAGTGTGAATGGGAAGGAGACTTCACAAAGGCATGGATACAAAGGACTATGATGAACTGTGGGGAGGTGTTACTGCAGCAATCTGTCACAGTGTGCCGCTGGACCCAGTGGTTCACAGCCTATCACAGGCAGTGTATACTTGCTCCCTCCTAAGATCTCACAATTCTTACCTAATCATGGCACCAGACTCAAAATCCACAATTTTGTGAGCACATCAAGTCTGCGTATAGATGAAGCTCTTCTGATATGTAAGTGTCCCCTGAAGTGATAAAAACAAGTTATCTAGCCAACACCTGCCCTCAAAATGGCCACATTCTGTAATAGACAGAATTCTAAGGTGCCTCCAAGATTCCCTCCTCCTGGTATACATGCCCTGAATAATTTTCTCCCTTTGAGTGTGGATGGGTTCAGTGAATACAATGGGCTTTTATATTTAAGTTACTAATCATTTCAATTCCAGTTAATCAAAAGGGCGATTACTCTTCGGTGGACCTGATCTAAACAGACGAGCCTTTTAAAAGATGATGAAGCTTCACAGAGACATGTCCCTGTTCCTGTTAGTCTAGAAAAAAACAAACTACCAGTTTGTAGAAAGAACCATGTGGCAGGGAATGATAAGTGTTCTCCAGGAGATGAGGTCCTTCGTCCTGCAATCATAGGAAACTGAATTCTGCCAACAGTGATCTTGGAAGAGATACCTGAGCCTCAGAAGAGATCCTGGGCCAGGCTAACACCTGAAACTTAGCCAGGTAAGGACTCAGCAAACTGACACCCAAACTCTTAACCCACAGAGACGGAGATCATAAATTTGTATTGTTTTAAGGCAATGAGTTTATGATAATTTATAATGCAGTAATAGAAAACTACTGTACTCTCCTATTTAAAACAGAAGAGACAGAGTGATTAATAACTAGTCCAGAGAACTTCTGTTTTCCAGGCATGGGTGTCTGGACTCCCTATTCTAGGAGGAGGGTACGGTCTGTGATTAGGCCCTAGTTTTTCTCCCCCGGAGTAGCTCCTTAGCCTGGCTTTCTCTTTAGTTCTTGGCTCCACCCAACATACTGTCTTTTTTCATAAGAAATGGTCCATATTTGCAACAAAGCAACTCTCCTGCAGCATGCATTCCAAAAGTGGGACAAAAGACCCTCGTTTAATTTCTAATTCCCTCAGTCTCTCTTCTCAGTCCAAGCTGACAGTGTTTTTAATAGCATACTTATTTAAATAACTTTGTGGATTTTTTATGATGTTTTGGAGGGTTTACTCTAAGCCACAAAAGTCACATTCATTTCATGATAGACTTGTCTCTCCTTTAGGGTTGTCAGTCTACTGTGTAACAATATTAATAGATTTTTTTAATCCATTTTAGTCAAACTGATAAGATTCCATAAGGCATAGCTTAAATCTTCCTGAGATCCTAAAAAGCTTTACAACCACATCCTTGCTTTGATCTTTATCTTGAAGACACTTATTGCTTCAAGAATCTTTGCTAGATCTAGAGACAGAAGATGTAAAAGCTGTATTTTCCAAACCAGCAAGACATGACTTCACCTTTTTTTCCTCTAAATTGACCTTGCAAAATGAATGGTTCCTCTTAGTCTCTTCTTGTTCTTATACCTTATCATACTCCTCTAAAAAAAGCCAGATACTACTTTACAAAGTCTGCTACAGCATGTCTTTAGCTGGATCTACTTGCTCATTAGGGACAGTTGTCTTTCAAAGTAGTTTCATGTTGGACAGTAGATATTCTGCCTCTACACACACAGGTCATCAACATCCCATCTTTCAACAGCAGTTTGCTTACCACTTTTACAGATACAAAGACAGCTTATCTGCAATTCCTCCACCCTTGACATTAGGCCTCCTCCCTACTTTTCCTCCTCTAGTATCAGTCTCTTCATTTTTCTTCCAGATTCTAAAGGCAAAGCCACATTTTAGGTTTTATTAAGGCAGCTCTCCATTTCAAGGCAGTAGTTCTATTTTGGATATACATGTGTAATTGCATACACGCACACATGCACCAAAAATTAGTGGCTTAGAACACCAACGTTTTGTCTCATGATTCTGTGGATTAGAAATTTGGTCTGGTCTGGATGTTTCTACTGTTGTTCTGTAGCAGAGGTGCTTTAACTGAGGCAAGATGGCCTAAGATGGCCTCACTGCACATAAGGTGGTTGATGATGGCTGTCATCTGGGCTGCATGTCTATAGCTTGTTGGTCTAGTCCTCCTCACATTTCAGAAGTATTATAAGAGAGTAAGCCCCAGTGCAAAGTAGTTTTTTGTGCCTCTGCTTGTCTTACATTTGCTTTAGTCTTACTGGTCAAAGCAAGTCATGTGGCCAGGCTCAGAGTCGATGTGTTGACTACAGAGGGCATAAACACAGTAGCCACAGGAAGCTCATCACACGTCATCACTCTGACAACATTCCTAACCTGTTAACAGGAATATGCTATATTGCTGAGACCTCTAGTTGGGAATTTTATGACCCTCAATGCTACCATTATTTTAAAAGTTTTGGTACCATGCCTGGGTTTGCTATGTGTGTTTTTCAATGTACATTGGACCATCTGGTTATACTTATGGAGGTAATCTCTGTTGCAAAATTATTTTTACTAAATCCTACTCTGCTGTAAATTTTTTCCGGCTTTCCCATTTGCATATGTTATTGAGCTCTGGCAATTGTCTTACTTGGTTCCACTTGAGTTTCTAGAGGTACCATTTATAAACCATCCTCCCTGATATCTTTTTCTGTCCCCCTCAGGTAGAAAGTGCTTTCTCCTCTAAAGAAGACACACTGTATTCTTTGAGTTACAGTGAAGACTATGAATGATCTCTTCCCTCAAATAAGTCATATTCTAATTACAAAGAAAGATTTCTGAACAATTAACCTTACATTAATACTAATTTAACTTAAGGGGGAGTGGTTTTGAAGAAGTAAACTTAAAAGAATCCTTTCTTCTTTTGGCAATGATTTCCTTATTTAAACAATTAAGTGACATAGTTATAAGAATGATTTGTAACTTAAATCTGTTCTATCAGTTTATGACCTCAATGTATTTTTAGCTGACATAGAATAAAGAAGCCACTTTTGCCTTTGATGGTGTAGACACTAGAGAGTGATTCCTGAAATTCCACTGGCCAACCTTGTTCACACAGAGTGAAGATATGAGTTTGAAGAAGTAGAGAAAGAAGAGAAGATTAACTAAATAAAGAAAGTCTTGACGATTTTGGAGTCATTTACTCTGCTCAATTCTAAGTGTCACTACTTCTTTTTTCCTTGACATACTTATTAATAATCACCCTCCTTTTATAAATATTTAGGAATATTTTCCCTTTACTTGCAAGTAACATTATTCCTGATTAAGATAAAAACCCTCATAAGGACATTGATTCCTGGCTATAAATAATTATTTTAGAGAGGTTATTACAAGGAAAGGTCAATTATGAGTATATATAACCAGAAATTAATGACATTATTTCTTTATGGTATGTAAAAGGTTTATGTTTACATGTAGCTGGTTCAATCTCAGTTTATATCCTTTCTATGGAAGTCACCACTCTATCGTCGAAGATCATCTATCTTTGGTTCATTCTTCCTCATACTAGCCATTAATGTTGAATATATGTGTTTATTATTTACTTTGATCTAGACACGATGCTTTGTGCTATTGTATTGACCAGGTATATATCCTTCCCCCAAAGAGTTTCTTGCCTACTTTAGGAAAAGAGACAAATATGCAGTCAATTAAAATGCAATACAATGAAAGTTGATAGGGAACTTTTTGCCACGATGGAAATTTCAATCTTAATTGTGTAGTGCAGGTGTATACATTTGACAAAACTCATAGAAATTTATAAATAAAATTGAACATTTTATTGTGTATAAATTACATTTCAACCAAAATTCATTTTGATGGGCTAAAAATAGGAGTAAATGATAGAGAAGCATGTATTTGCTTGTTTGTACAGTTTTGAACCAATCTTATGTTATTTTCACTTTATAACCATCCTATTCTAATCTATTTTTCCTGCAACTGTATTTTTCTTCGTGTTTTCCTCTTTAGGTTTCTTCATGTGGCTTTTACCAGATCCTAGCTGCAGACCTAAATTTTATCAAATATTCTTTACTGCGTTGTGAGCCTTCTGAGTGTGACATGGAAGTTTTCTCAGTTAATTAAACAATATACCTGACTACAGGGAAAAATATATAAAGGAAAAACTAAAAAAAAAGAAAATTGTAAAATAAGGAAATAATTTTGGAAAATATTGCAGGAAAATATTGGTAAACATGAGCAGTTAATTGAGACTCTGAGGAAATAAGTGAGAAAAACTATAAAACTTACACACACACACATTTCATTTCTAAATGTTTGGACTTCAGCTTAGGCTTTCTGCATATTTGGTTTTGATCTATTTAATTGATAACTATTTTTTTAAATTTTTCTTGTTCTCTCTTTTAACAAAGGAAACATAACACAGAGTAAAACAAAATAACTCCAAAGTTAGAAGCAGAGTAATTTGACCACCATCTGGAAAAGTGAACCAGGTGAAGACCTCCACAGTTACACTCTACTGTCCTCCATGCTCTTTGATGTGGAGCTAGAATCTATCACCAGGAAGCAATCTATATGCAGAAAAATTATGTCAACACAGCTCTAGGGGACCATCTTCCTTTGCTTTTTCACTATGCATGTTTCTTTTATAGGAATTTCAATAAAAATAAGTACACAATATTTATATATTCATTTTCCAAGTTTTATTTAAGATGCAGAGTTCAACTTTTGAGTTCTTAGCAAGATTATTAAAGTGCCAGAACTTAGATTTTAATTTTAGTTATTAGAGTATCATTAATATCTTTAGCATTGTCTAAATAAAGTACTTTATAATATTTCTGTGGCAGGTTTTGGACACATATTCATTCCTCAGAATATTACTGCTTTATAAAAAGCATATATGGGGTTTGTTGGACCTCTTAAGTAAGTTTTATGTACGTGTATGTTTTTTAAGGAAATGCTGCATTGATTATAATTAGCACACACAACATACGTAGGTCACGGGGAAAGCAGTATATCATGGAGAAGACAAGTAGTGACTCTATAACATCTTACTAAGCTGATGGACAATGATTACAATGGGGCTGGGGGGGACTTGATAATATGGATGAATGTTGAAACCACAATGTTGCTCATGTGAGACCTTAAGATTGTATATCAATGATACCTTAATAAAAAAAAAAAGAAAGGCTGCATTGAACTGGCAAGCCCAGATCTTCCCATTCTTGTTGGCAACTTTCAGCCTTAGGTTTAAGCCACCACCTGTCCAAAGCTCTCAGCGTTTAGAAGAATGAGAAGGCAAATGATTCTGGACTTCCATTTCACCCTGGATACCAACTGATTTTGGAAACATTTTATAGATTTAGGTTTGTAAGGATAGACTTTTAAAGGTATTTTTCTTTCTCATAATCAATGGTACTGAAATTGAAACTGTCCCAAAAGAACTCTGGTGCTTTGAATATTCCTTTTTAAAATATACTTTAAATTTGAACAGAGCAATTTTATTTATAAACTATTATCAAATACCACACAGCTTCCATTCCTTTGTTTTTAATTTTCAATTAAGAAAATATTTGACTCAATGGAGAAACAATTTCAGAGTCCAGTTTGAATTGAACACAAAACATCTATGTATAAAAGAAATGGAGGTGAGCACGGCGGCAGAAGATGGGCACGATGGCCCCCGGCAGCAGCGAGGCTTAGGCGAAGCTGGGACGCTGCCGCAGAACCACCAAGTGCGGCCTCAGTCCGCGCCACACCCACTTCTGAAACCCTACTACTGGATGGATCTGTGGCTCTTCCTCCTCTTCGACCTGGTGTTGTTTCTCTTGGTGTACCTTTTGCCCTGAATGGTTTGCCTGATACCAAAATTAAGTTGGCTCCTGGAGTGTATTCTGAAAATGACTACAAACTTCTTGAACAAAGAACAGACGGGATTTCAAACTGTACAACAGAAGAATTTCAAACTCTGAGGGACCTTCATTTTACACATTATTAATTTTGGGAACTATATTAAATGGGTAATGATTACCCATTCATAACTAAGTGATTACCCATTTATAGCTAAGTTCTTAAAACTAGACTTTCTGATTGATGTTTAAAAACTTTTTTTCAAATATGTGATGGCTTTACAGGGCTGAATACAAAAGTATATGTAAAAGGTTTGTGTATTCATTAAGAAATATAGTAATGTCTTCAACATATGAAGGGTTTACCACAGTTTAGCGTAATGCAAATAGTTTGGTGAAATAATAAGGTACAGTGTTTAAAAAGATTACTCGAAAAGTAGGATTTTGAGGAGTTAAAGCTAAACAGAAAATACAGACCCACAATGTATTGGCTCTAAGTATCACTTTAATTTTTAGATTAAATGGTTCTCTGTTAATTGTTGCCACACTGGTACAACCATAGGGAAAATGCATAATACCAAACGTGGAAAGGCTAGGGTACAGAAGGCTTCCCCTCCTCCCTTTGAGCTTTTGAACTCCCTAAAATAGGACTCTTGTGTTTCAAACCTACTTTTTATTATTGTGGTTGCATTAAGAATGTTTGTGGCCAAACCATGTATTTTATAATGTAACTTAAATACTTAAGCAAAGTCAGCATATTTACTTTTTCCACAAATACTTGAGTACTTATCACGGGCTAGGTACAGCAGTGAACAAAACAGATATCCTTGCCTTCACTGAGCTTTTTTTTCTCAATGTTAACAAGAATTTACATTCTAGGAGTGATGAGCTAGTATTTCATCAGAAAGGTCACACTCCTAGGAGACTCTCTTGTCTCCCCCTGGTGTGAGCCAGGAGCTCTGTCCTCTCACTTTATCTCTAAATAAAAGCCTCTCACTTGCTTTCCTAAAAATAAATAAATGAATAAATAAAAATAAAGGTCTGTTGTGTTGAGTCACTAAACATAAAAAAAAAAGTCATACTCCTAAAGCAGCTACTATACACCCCTCAGAAGCTATTCCTATTATGTAACATATTCTCATAGAGCAGATGTTAGAAAGGCTCTTGTTGACATTGGTATTTGATGTATGTGAATTGCCTAAATATTTTGGGAATATTCTTCTTTTCTAGAAACAGCATAGATGTGGTAAATTTTATGTTCTTTACCTTTTAGATTGGTACTTAGGGATAGAGTGAGATCTGGATTAGTTTTGGAGGATTTTAATTACCTAATGCTGACTATAGAAAGTTAACTATAAAAGGATATTGGAGCTGTGAATGTTGTAACCTTTTATGCATTGTTTAACCTTTTATGCAAAAGTTGAAGCATCTGGAGAAACAGAGCTGGGATTTCATTGAGTATACCAGACAGGTTTAATGAACTACATATGTGCTGCTTGCTAATAATTTTGTCCAATAAATGTTCATTGTGTACCCCCCAAAAAATTTATGTATAAAGTAACTGATTATTAAATTGTTTTGCACTTTAATATTATAGTTTATCAAAGTAGTTTACTTAAAATATTTATTCTTAAGAAAGTGCAAAGTAACATCATCAAAATACAACAGACGTTCTCAAATTGTTATTATGCAGAAATAAAAAAAAAATAGATTTTCTAGAGAATAAATACTGAAGTTTACTTTAGGTCTATATTCTGTCCTGTGGGGGCTTTTCGAGAAAAACACAAAGAGAAGATTAAAAGGAAACTGTGAAACAGAACAATTTTATGTACCTATACAGACCAATCACTTTTGAAAAGTGGTTGACTGAAGGATTACTTTAATATTTTAAAATCAATACTATTTCACAGTTAAGGGGTCTTAAGGTTATTTTATTTTACTTTAAGTAGATAAATAATGTTTTTGAAATGCCTTTTGCCAGTTTGTGAGAATATTTTATTTGCAAACATATTAAATGCATGCAATTCTAAGTTGTATACATCCTTCTATGATGGATAGATAATACAACATTACTTTGGTTGGTGTCACTCAATTTAGCTCTTTTCTGGTGTTCTTAGTATCTATCTCTGTGTGACAAGCCACCCCAAAATAAAATTATCTATACATCTTATTATTCTTATGGTTTTTTTGAGTCAGAGATTCAGAAAGGGAAGAGAAAGAACAAATTTTCTTATCTTCACAACGCCTGGGACCTCAGCTGGAAAACTTGGATGTCTCAGGGTGGTTTTGCCTAAGTGGAGCTGAAATACCCAGCGTATGCGTATCCAATTCGAAGATGGCTTTCTTCCCTCACAGGTCCAGTTCCTGCTGGGTTGGCTGAGAGCAGAATCATCTAGGATTGTTGAGTGTTCCAGAAAACAATAGGGAAGCTGATTAGTATATATAGTACAGCTTCACTATGCAGCTTCCCGTGTTTGCTGGAATACTGTAGTTAGGGGTACTTCCTGCTGAAGCCCTGGTATGCCGTACAATGGAGGCCACACATAGACATTCCAGTGAACAGTCAACAGTCTCTACTGTTCTACCCTTCAAGTTCAGCATCCAAAGTACAAATTCTAATATTTCTTTAAAATGAAATTACATCTTCTGTAATTAATACTTGTACCTGTACAAATTGGCTGAGTGTATATAATTACTGAATTTATTCATTAATCTAAAAGATACTCTAAAACTCAAGCCCTATGCATTATTAATTATTATCAGCTATGTTAAATCCATTATCTTATTGCCTATAATTTTGTAATTTTTATTGTAAAATATTCCTTTGTGAAGGCAGATTATTTCCTAATTTGTGACCATAATGATTGTTTTATATTTTATATTTTCTCCAAGGAATAATTAAGTCTCTCTCCATGTTTTGTGCTATGTCATATGTGTGTCTATCTATCATTTACCTAATTAATTATTTTTTTGTCTTAGGTATATGTAGATACACACACACACACACACACACATATGAAGAACAAGTTCCTTAAAATTTCTGAATTGTAATTTTTAAAATTTAAATAAAGACATTCAGTTTGAATGCAACTAAATGGTTGATCCATCAAGATAATGACTTGAGCATGCACCATTCTTTAAAAAAAAATGTGATTACAGTAAATAGACATAAAAGGAAATTACCCTATTAATTAAAAGATATAAAAAGATTCCTCAGACTATAAAATATTTCAATAAATTACTAGGAGACAAGGAACATTATAATGAATGAAATAGCTAAGAAATTAAAAGCTTAGAATATGCTCATGTAGGGGCAGCAGTAAGGAAAGAAAACTACCTACATGGTAGATCTGTCTCCAGATTAGGAATTTGGAAGTGATAACAGAAGAGGGAAAGTGATCTCAAAACAAGTTAGTTGACTAAAAATATGTTTAAATTGACTAAAGACAATAAAAGCTCAGCCAGAATGCCTGTTTTTCCTTCACGCTTTAATTTTTGTCTGTAGCACTTCTCCCACATTTTTGCCATTTTCCCCATAAACTGGCATCCATTACTTCTCATCTTTCTTATATTGCACCATTTACCAGCTTAGTACACTTTTTCCTCTCTTCTTGGTGTGTATGTGTGTGTGTGTGCATGTAAGCATGTAGATCTTTGCTTAGATCCTCTCTTTAGAGCCACCATATTAATACTCAATGCTGAGAATATTGACTGCAAATGGATCATAAACCTCAAATGCAGGAGACTGCCTCAACCAAATTTAGGTCCCCTCGAGGTGGGTAGTACATGGGGCAGTACCCCCCTGATGTGGTGACACAGAGTTGTAGCCTTCTTTCAAATCAGGACAACTCTGAAGTGCCATCCCAGCTTCAGTTTTCCCCATAGGATTGGAGGGTGCCTCATTTGCAACCTAAGACCAGGTCAAGTTCTGTCTCTGTCCAATCCTGTCTTCCTCATCTCTTTCCAAGTATATCACCTAAGAAAACTTCACAATAAAACTTTTTAAAGCAACTTACTATTATTCTAAGATTTTTATTAATTGAAAGTTATTTTCAGAATGTTTGTATTTTCTACATTTCTGTAGTTTTACCATCTATATATCTTCTTTGGTGAGTTATCTGCTTAAATAATTGGTCTATTTTTCATTCAGTAGTTTTGATTCTTAATGAGTTTTGAGAGCACTTAATGTATTCTAAGTACAAGTCTTTTATCAGATATGTGGTTTTCAACTATTTTCTCTTAGTCTGTATTTTGCCTTTTCATATTCTTAATGATGTATTTGGAAAAGCAGAATTTAAAAATCTTGATGAAGTCAAATTTATCATTTCTTTCCTTTAAGAACTACCACTTAGTGAGTTTTGGTATAGTAATAAAGAAGAAAATCAATAATCTGAAATAACTATTAAAATACCCTACCAAAATACTGTTAGATAAGAATTTCTTCAGACTCCAAATAAAGCAAAATTTCAACATGTTAAGGGCAGAAGTAAATACAAGAATTCAGCTGTTTTCTACCAAGATAGATATTAAAGAGACTTGCAAAAATGTAATCCAGTGTCAGTATTTTCACTTTTTTTGAAAATGTAAGTGAGTTATTTTTCATAAAGTATGTTTTTATATTTAAAAAGTGGCAAGCTTAGTACTGTGGTCTTAAGTAAACTAATACATACATATTTTTACATTTTCTCAGTTCAAGTTTCCAATATGGCAAATATTAGTAGGTATATCCCACATAAACAAAATCTTTTTATGAGGATGCAATAATATTTAAATGTGTAAAGAATACTGAGACCAAAACATTTGAGAAATACATAACAAAAATATATGGATAGAGTTACCATTATTTCCCTTCTACACAGGAGGAAATTAATTCTCAGATATGTCAAGTTAATTTACCTATTGCCATTCAGCTAGGATATGGCAGAATTTGGACTTTGACCCAGGCTTTGATTTAGAGAATGATTTTGGAGAGTAAAGGAAAATATGAGAAATAAAAGAAAAGGAAAAATAGATTTAAAAAAATGAATGGTGTATTGAAATGTGATTCTGAAGAAAAAGAAGGGGTGATGGATTTATGGTTATTAGATCCTATTTTTGAAGTCTAATATGTTTTAAGCAAATGTCTATACCTTCTAATACTATATTTTTTCAGCTGAAATATCTGGAAGTTTATTGTTATGTTTCGATTTTGATTTTTTAAGGGTTCTTTGTTATTTATTTTATTTTTAGGCCTTGCTTTCAAAGCTTCATCGAGAAAAGTTAGGCTAAGATATAATAATTATTTGAAGCTAGTGATGACTTCAGGAAATTCTAGTCTTTGTTTTTATTAAAGTATCATTGATATAGAATCCTATGTTGGTTTCAAACATACAACACAGTGGTTCAACAGTTACCCATATTATTAAATCCTCACTTCCTCTAGTGCTGTCACTGTCTATAAATGTAGTAAGTCGTTACACAATCAGCCGCGCTACCATCCTGTGAGCGCCCTATATTGTGGTTGAGAATCATTGTGCTCCTCTATTTCCTCGCGCCTCCTCCCCAGCTCCCCAGCTCCCCCGGTAACCACTAGTCCCTTCTTGGTGTCTGTGAGTCCACTGCTGTTTTCATTCCTCTGTTTCTTATATGCCACAAGTAAGTGAAATCATTTGGTATTTGTCTTTCTCCTGGCTGATTTCAGTGATCTAGAGGGTATTATGCTCAGTGAAATTGTAATCTTTTTAAAAAAATTGTTTCTCAGTTTTCTCTCCTTTTAAATCAATTTCTCTCTTATTTAAGCATTCTTCTCCCATCTGAAACACAGTGCTCTAATTTAATTTTTGAAAGCTCACTAAAGAAAACGAGGCATTTCAAATTCTTTTTTCTAACTCCATCTTTCAGCATTACTGTTTTTCCTGATAACTTTAAAATTTTGTTCCATTGTCTTGACATTCTTCTTTCAGTTTGGTGATTCTTAACTTGCCATTAATAATTTATTAAAGAAAAGCAATGATATAATGATTTCTGCCTCCCACAGAGACATGTATTTTAACATATAGTTTAGGTAATGTGTATTTCTAAAATGGATATGATTTTTGGATGACATTATAATTACCGTAAATCAGGTCATTTTCTTATGGAGGATTATTTCAATCATTATACTTATCATTATTAACATTTTTACTAAAGGTTATCTTAATTTAAAATTTATATTGAGTTCCTATTGAATGTTAAACATTGATCAAGCACTGAAGAACCAGTAATAAAAAGGCAGATAAGGCCTCTGCTTTCAAAGGGCTCCCATTCAAATAAGCGTAGACAAAAATAAACAAATTAATTAAAATTTAATTAAACAAATAGGGTCATGGCAGATAGTAATAGGGATTATTATGAAAGTAAAACAGTAAAGGAATGTGGGTTGAATGACAGCTGTTCTTTAACAGGCAGAACAAGGAAGGTCTCTAAAGAATTTGAACCAAAAAGTAAACAGTGGGAAGGAGCTATCTGAAGGGGAGGAAAACTTCCTGGTCAGAGTGGACCACAGTGCAAAGGTCTATATGCAGAACTAAATTACATGCTCAAAGGCAGAAGTAAGCCAAGTTTGCAAGATTACAGTGATGAAAGTCAGGGATACAGTCAGTAAGCTATGGCCTTGCAAACCAAAATAAGAAGTTAGGATTGAATTGTAAGTACAATGGGGAAACATGGGAGACTTTAAAGAAAAGAGTGAAATGATTTAATTTAAAGTTATAAAGATTACTCAGACTACTTTGTGGAGAATAGACTGAGAAGGGAAAAGCAGAAGCAGGAAGATCATCTAGGAAAATCTGATCTTACTCCAGAGGACATCCAGTATTGGCTTGCGCTAGGGGAAATGAAGAGAGCTCAGCAGCAGTAATCGGGGTACTTCTTGGCAGGGGACGCTTGTGGGGAAATGGGTCAGACTGTTGTTCAGTGTTTTGTCCCTACTTATCCAGGGGAATGGTAGTGCCATTAAGTGCAATGGAAAAGTGGAATTGGAGGCATAGAAAGTGGTGTTTGTTCTTGAAACCATTAAGGCCAGCAAATACACTCAGTTATCCCACAGAGTGCATGTAAAGTGGAAAAGAAGTGGTACAGTTTCATGTGTGCTCAGGTGAGCCTCTGCTTATTTTCATGGTATATTTATAGAACTTACAATTTGTGATGATTACTTTTGCATCTTGGTGACACTCTTTTCTGTTAATTTGCAGTAACAAATGTCCAATAATTAACATTACAGAACTCTTTTTTTTACTATTATAACAATACTTTTCAATATTAGTCCTTTAATGAAATTAATTTATTTCTTACAAAAGATGAGAATATTTAGAGTCTACCATTGAAGATCCAATAATACATATCCTCCAATATTAGGCTTCAAGATTTATTTTATTCTTCAGTAATCATTTTAAATGCAATTATCACTTGAAAACATACCACATTTTCTTTTTATTTTTAATGTAGTTACCATGGTAACCATAGCTGTATCTTGATATTTTGCCTCAAAAATGGAACCATGTCATTTTAGGCAGAAATAATGAGGAAGGTACTTTCCCATTCTCCCCATATTTTTTCTCTTTATAATTATGATGACCTAATGTAATGATAATTTAAAAATTTGTAATATATAATGTCTACCTGCTCTAGTGTTTATGGCATGTCTTAGTTCTTTTTGCTTAAAATTGCTACGATGTAAATGGCTACCTGATTTTATCATTTAAGCAATAGTCATTCTACTTTTCTAGTTCTGTGGTATGCAAAGACTGCCTGTGTGAGTCAGAGACCTTAAATTATGCTCCATAATGAGAATTTATATAAATTATCATCAAAGCTTATAGCAAAGGTGGAACTCCTGCTGAAATACTCAGCGTTTTCAAAATTTGAGCTGGCAGTGTGCTGCATCTGCAAGTCTAAACTTTAAAATGGGTTTCTGGATGGTCATTTTATCTGAATCAACTGTTCATTTAAGGTCAGTTTAGGTAAACTTTGAATCATCTTTTCTGAGAAAACCTGGTATAGGAGATATCTGCTACTTGAATGTCCAATATATATTTTTTCCCCTTAAAATAATGAAACTTTATTTTATTTAGGGTGGCAATATCTCAGCTTTTCTAGGAAGTAAACGTTGCTAATGAGCTATGAAAGTTGTTACTCTGGAGGGCTTCTAGGAAAGATTTACAAAGGTTCTAATTCAACTGTGAGAAGCACCTCTGCTATTTCCCCTTTCTTCTTACTTATTTTCTATAGGTGGTGGCCTTTTGCTTCAGAGGCTATATTGGGCCATGAAGAACTTTTTTGCACTGGAGCTTTGAGCTAAGGATGGCCAAGATAAAAGACTAAAAACAAACAAAACAAAACAAAATGAAAAGGACAGCTTCTTATGCTATTCTGGAGCCTCCATAACAGCCCTGTGTTACTTACTTCTGGATTTAATGTTATGTAGAATAAAATAATCCTTTATACATTGATTAAGTCACTAGGTTTTCTGTTTTATGCTGCCAAACATACTACCTAACTCATGCATCTTATATAAAGAAGCCAGTTAATTTGCACGTTTTGATGTTCAGCCTTTACTACTAATATATTCTCTCTGAGGTTTACTTTGTGTTTATTATGTATGAACTACTTTCAGTCTTTCATTTGGCTGTCACAATAACTTTACGGAGTTTATTATTATCTCCATTGTTTGGATGAAAGAACTAAGTGTTAGAGCGGTAAGGACTTTTACCAAGGTCACATGGCTTATGAATTCTGTTGGCATTTGGATTTACCCAGCCTCACCAGCTCTGTGTGGCCATTTTCTTAACTCATGGCTTTATATGCCTTCTAAACAGCTTTACATCTGCGCCTGAACTAGGGTCCCAAAATGCAGTTTATGGAAGAATATTTTGATGCTGAAGTAAACTAGCTTAACCTGGTTGATAGGGTCACAATCATATGCAGTTTTGCACAACAGCTTTTATTCAATTATCTAGTTTAACAAATTTCTGGTTCTTTGTTTTAAACATTGTGCTTCAATGGCAGGAGTTGGTGATAGATAAATAGAACAAAGTTCTTCTCCTAAAAGCCCTATCATTAATAGTCGGGGGATCAAAATAGGAGAGTGAAATTCAGTCTCAAGATCAGAAATAAAGAAAAATAATGATAACATGTTTATAAAGAGTCAAAATTCCAGAACATCCTCTATGATAAATGGTGATATAAGTTTTACAATTGCAAAAATATCAATTATTTATTGAGTAAACTCTGTCTGCTGTTGTACATGCTAAAGTTGGTACAGAAATTATCATATTTAATTGAAACTGTAACACTATGCCTAGGATGCAATATTTTCCTAATTTTATAGAGAGATAAATAAACTAAAGGAATATTAGGTAATTTAATACATTCAAACACAGAATCCATGAGATTATGAAGAGTATCTTGTTTTGTGTTATATTGATTCTCCTAAATCAGTGCCTGTCACAAGAATGTACTCAATAATTGGTTGTGCATAATATTCAATTGGTAGTGAATAAAATCACACATCTGGGAAGGAATCAAGTTTTAACAGCCTGCCTTGTTTATTTCCATGATGCAACTTTAAACCACTATTCAGTAGAGTTTAATTTGGAGAGAAGTTGATAATTCTATCATGAAAATAAAATTCAGAGAAGAGGCATTTTAAAAATGAATAGATACTGGTGAAATAGATGATCGTCATGCTTAGATATTGCTTCTTGAGGAAGAAACTTCATAGGAGAAAACCAATAAATTTAATGACAAGTTAATATAAACCACATTATTTGTATATATAGTTATTTTTGATATTGTTCTAAACTCACTGAGAGAGTGCAAGTATAAAGGTCAACTTTGAAACGTGTTATTCCCTTGATTCTGTATTATTTCTTTTTTTATCTTTTAAAAAAATTTATTTTGGTATCATTAATCTACAATTACATGTGCAATATTACGGTTATTAAACAGCTCCCTTCATCAGGTTCCCCCCACCAACACCATTACAGTCACTGTCCATCAGCGTAGTAAGATGCTTTAGAATCACTACTTTTTTTCTCTGAGTTGTACAGCCCTCCCCATGCCCCTCCAACATTACATCTGCTGATCGTAATGCCCCTTTTCCCCCTTATGCCTCCCTTCCCACCCAACTTCCCCAGTCCCTTTTCTTTGGTAACTATTAGTCCGTTCTTGGGTTCTGTGAGTCTGCTACTGTTTTGTTACTTCAGTTTTTTTCTTTGTTCTTATACTCCACATATGAGCGAAATCAATTACTACTTGTCTTTTTCTGCTTGGCTTATTTCACTGAGCATAATACCCTCTAGCTCCAACCATGTTGCTGCAAATGGTAAGATTTGTTTTCTTCTTATGGCTGAATAATATTCCATTGTGTATATGTACCACATCTTCTTTACCCATTCATCTACTGATGGACACTTAGGTTGCTTCCATTTCTTGGCTATTGTAGATAGTGCTGCAATAAACATAGGGGTGCATCTGTCTTTTTCAAACCAGGCTGCTGTATTCTTAGGGTAAATTACTAGGAGTGGGATTCCTGGGTCAAATGGTATTTCTATTTTGAGTTTTTTGAGGAACCTCCATACTGCTTTCCACAATGGTTGAACTAATTTGCATTCCCATAAGCAGTGTAGGAGGGTTCCCTTTTCTCCACATCCTCAACAACATTTGTTGTTGTTTGTGTTTTGGATGTTGGCCGTCCTCACTGGTGTGAGATGATATCTCATTGTGGTTTTAAGCTGCATTTCTCCAATGATAAGCGATGTGGAGCATCTCTTCATGTGCCTGTTGGCCATCTGAATTTCTTCTTTAGAGAAGTGTCTATACATGTCTTCTGTCCATTTCTTAACTGGATTATTTGCTTTTTGTTTGTTGAAGTGCATGTGTTCCTTATATATTTTGGATGTCAACCACCTATCGGAAACGTCATTTATGAATATATTGTCCCATACTGTAGGATGTCTTTTTGTTCTACTGATGGTGTCCTTTGCTGTACAGAAGCTGTTCAGCTTGATATAGTCCCACTTGTTCATTTTTGCTTTTGTTTCCCTTGCCCGGGGAGATATGTTCATGAAGAAGTCATTCATGTTTATGTCCAAGAGATTTTTGCCTGTTTTTTCCTAAGAGTTTTATGGTTTCATGACTTACATTCAGGTCTTTGATCCATTTTGAGTTTACTTTTGTGTATGGGGTTAGACAGTAGTCCAGTTTCATTCTCTTATATGTAGCTGTCCAGTTTTTCCAACAGCAGCTGCTGAAGAGGCTGTCATCTCCCCATTGTATATCCAAGGCTTCTTTATCAAATATTAATTGACTGTGTATGTTTGGGTTAATGTTTGGATTTTCTGTTCTTTTCCACTGGTCTGTGGGTCTGTTTTTGTACCAATACCAAATTGTCTTGATTACTGTGGCTTTGAGTAGAGCTTGAAGTCAGGGAGTGTATACCTCCGGTTTTATTCCTCCTTCTCAGGATTGCTTTGGCTATTCGGGGTCTTTTGTGGTTCCATATGAATTTTATAATTATTTGTTCCAGTTCATTGAAGAAAGCTGTTGGTATTTTGATAGGGATTGCATTGAATCTATAGATTGCTTTAGGTAGTATGGCCATTTTGACAATATTTATTCTTCCTCGCCAAGAAAGAGCATGGGATGCATTTCCATTTCTTAGTGTCCTCTTTAATTTCTCTTAGGAGTGTCTTGTAGTTTTCAGTGCATAGGTCTTTCACTTCCTTCCTTAGGTTTATTCCTAGGTATTTTATTCTTTTTGATGCAATTATGAATGGAATTGTTTTTCTAATTTCTCTTTCTGTTAGCTCATCGTTAGTGTATAGGAAAGCAACAGATTTCTGTGTGTTAATTTTATATCCTGCAACTCTGCTGAATTCAGATATTAGTTCTAGTAGTTTTGGAGTGTAGTCTTTAGGGTTTTTTATGTGCAATATCATGTCATCTGCAAATAGTGACAATTTGACTTCTTCTTTACCAATCTGGATGCCTTGTATTTCTTTGTTTTGTCTGATTACTGTTGCTAGGACCTCCAGTACTATGTTGAAAAACAGTGAAGAGAGTGGGCATCCCTGTCTTGTTCCCGATCTTAAAGGAAAAGCTTTCAGCATCTCGCCATTAAGTATGATGTTAGCTGTGGGTTTGTCATATATGGCCCTTATGATGTTGAGGTACTTGCCCTCTATACATATTTTGTTGAGAGTTTTAATCATGAATGGGTGCTGAATTTTGTCAAATGCTTTTTCAGCATCTATGGAGATGATCATGTGGTTTTTGTTCTTCTTTTTGTTGATGTGGTGGATGATGTTGATGGATTTTAGAATGTTGTACCATCTTTGCATCCCTGGGATGAATCCCACTTGATCATGGTGTATGATCCTTTTGATGTATTTTTGAATTCGGTTTGTTAATATTTTGTTGAGTATTTTTGCATCTACGTTCATCATGGATATTGGTCTGTAGTTTTCTTTTTTGGTGAGGACTTTGCCCAGTTTTGGTATTAGAATGATGCTGGCTTCATAGAATGAGTTTGGAAGTATTCCCTCCTCTTCTATTTTTTGCAAAACTTTAAGGAGAATGGGTACTATTTTTCTCTATATGTCTGGTAGAATTCAGAGGTGAGACCATCTGGTCCGGGGGTTTGGTTTTTCGGTAGTTTTTTGACTACCGCTTCAATTTCATTGCTGGTGTTTGTTCTGTTCAATTTTTCTTTCTTGTTTCGTCAGTCTTGGAAGGTTCTTTTTTTCTAAGAAGTTGTCCATTTCTTCTATGTTTTCCAGCTGGTTAGTATATATATTCTCATAATATTCTCTTATAATTCATTGTATTTCTGTGGGGTCTGTCCTTCTTTTTCCTTTCTCATTTCTGATTCTGTTTATGTATGTAGATTCTCTTTTTCTCTTAATGAGTCTGGCTAGGGGTTTATCTATTTTGTTTACTTTTTCAAAGAACCAGCTCTTGGTTTCATTGATTTTTTTCTATTGTGTTATTCTTCTCAATTTTATTTATTTCTTCTCTGATCTTTATTATGTCCCTCTGTCTGGTGACTTTGGGCTTCGTTTGTTCTTCTTTTTCCAATTTCAGTAATTGTATGTTTATTCATTTGGGAATGTTGTTCCTTCTTTAATAGGCCTGGATTGCAATACACTTTCCTCTTAGAACTCCCCTTGCTGCGTCCAACAGAAGTTGTGGCTTTGTGTTGTTGTTGTCATTAGTCTCCATATACTCTTTGATTTCTGTTTTGATTTGGTCATTAACCCATTGATTAATTAGGAGAGTGTTGTTAAGTGTCCATGTATTTGTGAGCCTTTTTGGTTTCTTTCTAAAATTTATCTCTACTTTTATACCTTTGTGATATGAGAAGCTGGTTGGTAGAATTTCAATATTTTTGACTTTACTGAGGTTCTTTTTGTGGCCTAGTATGTGGTGTATTCTGGAAACTGTTCCATGTGCACTTGAGAAGAATGTGTATCCTGTTGCTTTTGGGTGTAGAGTTCTGTAGATCTGTGAGGTCCATCTGTTCTAGTGTGTTGTTCAGTGCCTCTGTGTCTTTACCTATTTTCTGTCTGGTTGATCTGTCCTTTGGAGTGAGTGTAGTGTTGACGTCTCCTAAAATGCATGCATTGCTTTCTATTTCCTCCTGTAATTCTGTTAGTATTTCTTTCACATATGCCGGCGCTCCTGTGTTGGGTGCATATATATTTAAAATGGTTATGTCCTCTTGTTGGACTGACCCCTTTATCATTATGTAATGTCCTTCTTTACCTCTTGCTACTTTCTTCGTTTTGAAGTCTATTTTGTCTGATACAAGTACTGCAACACCTGCTTTTTTCTCCTTGTTATTTGCATGAAATATCTTTCTCCCTCCCTTCACTTTTAATCTGGGGATATCTTTGCGTTTGAGGTGAGTTTCTTGTAGGCAGCATATAGATGCGTCTTGCTTTTTTATCCATTCTGTTACTCTGTGTCTTTTGATTGGTGCATTCAGTCCATTTACATTTAGGGTGATTATCGATAGATATGTACTTATTGCCATTTCTGGCTTTGAATTTGTGGCTACCAAAGGTTCAAGATTTGCTTCTTTACTATCTGACAATCTAACTTAATTTTCTTGGTAAGTTATTGTAAACACAGTCTGGTGTTTCTTTATTTCTCTACCTTCTTATTCTTTCTCCTCCATTCTTTATATACTAGGTATTTTATTCTTTGCCTTTAGTTAGTATTTGGATGGTCTGCTTTCTTTGCTCTGATTTTATTTTGTCTGGTGACATATTTTTAGCCTTAGGGGTGTTTCCCTCTAGAGCAGTCCCTTTAAGATATCCTGTAGAAGTGGCTTATGGGAGGCAAACTCTTTCAGCTTTCGCTTGTCTAAAAATTGTTTAATCCCTCTGTCATATTTAAATGATAATCATGCTGGATACAATATTCTTGGTTCAAGGTCCTTCTGTTTCATTATGTTAAATATATCATGCCATTCTCTTCTGGCCTGTAAGGTTTCTGTTGAGAAGTCTGGTGATAGTGTGATGGGTTTTCCTTTGTATGTGATCTTTTTTCTCTCTCTAGCTGCCTTTAATACTCTGCCCTTATCTTTGATCTTTGCCATTTTAATTATTATGTGTCTTGGTGTCTTCCTTGGGTCCCTTGCGTTGGGAGATTTGTGGGATTCCGTGGACTGTGAGACTATTTCCTTCCCTAGCATGGGGAAGTTTTCAGCAATTATTTCTTCAAAGACACTTTCTATCCCTTTTTCTCTCTCTTCTTCCTCTGGTAGTCCTATAATGTGAATATTATTCCATTTGGATTGGTCACACAGTTCTCTTAATATTCTTTGATTCCTAGCGATCCTTTTGTCTCTCTCTGCCTCAGCTTCTCTGTAGTCCTTTTCTCTGATTTCTATTCCATTAACAGTCTCTTGCATCTTGTCCAGTCTGCTGCTAAGCCCGTCGATCGCTTCTCTCATTCTGCCTTGTCTTTCCTCACTTCCCTCACTTCCCTCACCTCCTCCCTCAGCTCCTGCATATTTCTCTGTAAATCCAGCAATATGATTATGACTTTTATTGTGAATTCTTTTTCAGGAAGATTGTGCATTTCCATCCCTTCAGACTCCCTCTCTGATGTCTGGGTCTGGCTAAGGTTTGTTTGTACCATATTCCTCTGTCTTTTCATCGTGATAGAAGTGGTTACTGGTAGGTGCCACGTATGTCAGCTGGGCTGTTCATGACTTTAAACAAAAAAAAAGAAAGAAAGAAGAAAAGGAGAAGAGAATGAAAAGAAATAAAGAGTAGAAAGAAAAGAAAAGAAATGAGGAAAAAATAACACCAAAAAAAAACCCAGAAAGACATCCACCAGGAGTAGATTCTGTGAGTATGCTGTAAGTGGTACTGTTGCTCCACTAATCCGCAGCCACGGCAGCGCCACTCTGCAGGGCCCTTTGTAGTTCGGGCTGGGGCGGGTATGAATGAGAGGCTGTTGATCTCTGTGGGAAGTCTCAGTAGGGCTACTTTTTCCAGTCGCCAGCCAAGGGGTCCAAAATTCCCTAGGACTCCCAGCCTGCTTGACCGAGTGTGCTGGAACAATCCTGTACCTCTGTTTGGCCCCCATCTCTTTAAGACCGCTAAAAAATAGCACATGCTTTTCTTTTGTTATGGGGAGCCAGCTGCCAGGACCCAGTGCATTCCAGGCTCAGATCCCGGACCCTCTGTCTCTCCAATCTCCGATGCACTGCGTGATGTGTGTCACCAAGGCTGTTTATTTTGCGGGCCTGTACTTCCACTCCCTCCCAGCTCTGAATCCTCTCCTCCCGCTGGTGCGCTGGGGTGGGGAGTGCTAGGGGCCTGCCGGGACACAGCTCCATATCTTACCTGCCTCGCGGGGTACCAAGTCCTCCCAGGTGTAGATGTAGGCTGAGTGTTGTCCTGTATCTTCTGGTCTCTCTTTAGGAATAGTTGTATTTGTTGTATTTTCATAAATATATATGGTTTTGGGAGGAGATTTCCACTACCTGTTCACGCTGCCATCTTCCTGGAACTCCTCTGTTTTATTTCTTTGTCAGGAGCAAACACTACCATAGAATCCGCACTGCAGGATGGTCATGGCTGTATGTTAATTAAGCACAAAACTTTTGCTCAAATGCAAGGCTTATAATTTAATATACATTTACTGATTTTCATCTAAATATAAAAATAGTGATAATGATAGTAACTCAGCAGTGCACTTATTCTGTGCCTTTTCTAATTCTCCAAACTGACTCTGATGCCCTATTGTGATAATGCATATAGAAGCCCTTGATCAAGCTCATGCTTTAAATACCATTTGAATTATATGTTTGTATGTTTGTGTGTGTGAATTGATGTATTTATCTGTGATGTGTAATAGATGTTGGCTGAATTAACCAGATAATCAAGATAATCAAATAATTATCTCTTCAACTACTTATCCATTTACTCATATATTTAACAACTGTTGAACATCTATATCTGACACGTAAAAGCATTTCAATAGTTATAAAAGTTAAATCTTTAATCTGATTGTCTTGTTAAAATAGAAAGAAGATAAAATCAGTTTTGCTTGATCTTTTTCTTTTCTATTGTTGCCCTCCTAAGGACCTTTGTTAGACATTATTTTCCTAATCAACCTCCCATGCAATTCATATCACATATATACTGTATATTTGTTTATGTGCTTTATGTATATCTGTGCTTTATAAATAACAAGAATACCCATTTTTTGTTCCCCCACTCAGATCAGTTTCAGCACCTTTAGGGGTGATCTGTCTCATGAGAAAGAATGAGAAAAATGATGATTTGTATAGTTCCATTAGTAAGACCTCCATGATAACAAAAATAAATGAATTGAGATAGACTTGGTAAGATCCTTAAGCATCAATCCTTCAACATATCGCAGCCACCACCAATATCTTTACTGCACCCTTGTGAGGATCCCATGTCAGAACCACCCAGCTCAGATTCCCAGAGAACTACTCCCAGAATTCTGAACTTCAGAAGTTATGAGATTAAAAATGTATTGTTTTAAGCAGCTTATTTTTGTAGCAATTTTTCATACAGCAATTGATAACTAATATACCATGTTTAATTATTTTTGAGTATATTTGCATCTGTTGATATATTTATTTTCCTTGTAGCAATAGATTCTTTTGGGTTGTGTTATTACATTTAAGTACCACCAGTCAATTATCCCTTCAAAAAACCTTTTTGTTTCAAGGACCTGCAAATATCTTATTATTTAAGTCTGTTGTAATGATAAAATTTAATATTTGTATCTTATCGTTTATCAATACTTTAACACTACATTACCATGTTTAAACATTAAAAAATGCTTACATGTGTATTAATAAAATTTTTCTACTTTATGAAGGGAAAAAAAGATTCAGAGTTTCTAAGTATTATGTTCCCATAGTCACACAGCAGGTGACGCAGTACCAGAACTTTGATCAAGAATAGTGTTCTTTTCAAGGCATTTTTTTGCCTTAATGTTTTCTAATATATGACATATAAAGATCGAAGAAATAGATATAGGCTGACTGCCCTGTCACTAATGAGAAGTCTGAGTCAAGTTATATTGGAATGTTAAGATATGTATTTGTGGTATTATCATTTTAAGCAAATTATCAAATAACTATATATTAAGTGAAGCATTCTAAACTATAAGTGATTAACTTATTTTAAGTACATCATTTATTTTTAACTAAAGGTTTCATTCTAAGAAGAACTGAGAACGGGTCACAATGTCAGGCCATCTTCATATTGTTGAATTAGGGACAAATATTAGTTTGAACATAATATGGTAAAGCATCCCACTTATATCTGTTTCTGTTTGCTCCTTTGGTTTTTAAATGCTTTCTTTTCCCTGTGTAACATTTTTTTGTATTGTAGTGGAGTGTTTAGGAACTGGTGCAAGGAACCAGCAGTCCATAGGAACTGATTCCTATTGAGGTTATGGAATATGCTTGGGAGTACTTTCTTTTTGATAGTTAAACATATAATTATATAGATTATTTGAA
This sequence comes from Smutsia gigantea, assembly GCA_032199065.1. NCBI lineage: Eukaryota > Metazoa > Chordata > Mammalia > Pholidota > Manidae > Smutsia > Smutsia gigantea. The sequence continues at coordinate 104,556 of JAVSCE010010509.1, forward strand.
GCATCGTGATTATTTTGAGCAATGTTACTTCTTGGAAAATAACAATAATTACTTAATCTTGGATTTTTCACTACACTGAATTTTAATCACATTAGAAAGGCACTGCTATGGTGGCCTCCTTTGAAGACAAAAACAGCATCATATTAACTTCAAAAAAATGAATCTAAGTTTTGTAAAAGAATCTTGCATGTATTATGATATCCTGGAAAAGTTGTTTCAATTCACCCTGTCTTAATACCCACACTTCTTTATATCTTTCTTAATTCACTGAATATTCTTTATGTACTAACAGTCACAATTTCTCTTTCACCTAGTACAATGTCATTTTCTTTACATAGTTTGCTACTCATTGTTTTCTGTTGCTATTAATAGTGCTAACAGTGAGTCCCTTGGGCAGTTCTAGGCACAAGTAAGTGTTCAGTAATGTTAGATATTATCATAAAAGTAACTCATGCTAGTGGTAGAATCCATACTGTGATTTCTCCTAAGATTTCTGTTAGTGACTTGTAATTTTTATTTCCAAAGGCTGTCCTGGGAACTTTCCTTTTAGTCCATACAGGCTCAAAATGAAGGTTTATTTAATCTTTCTAAAAATTAATTTTAAAATATAATTTTTTTTAAACTGGACTCTGTCCCAAGATTTTTGACTCTGGCATGACCAGAAGCAGCCCACTCTGAGCAGCTCAACCTGTCATTCCTTCTGCCCATGCCAGTGACTGTGCTGGGTGCTGTGCTCTTTTCTCCTCCAAGGCTATCCTGGAGAAGGACAGGGCCGTTGCTGGGTGAGGCTCAGCCTGCAGCTGCTCTGAGATGTTCCTGACACTGGACTTGATTTCTGAGAAGAGAGCAACCACCGAGCTGCCTAAGATGTTATCTTTTATATTATTTTAATAAAAGAATGATTTTGTTTTATTTTGCCCTTACATTGCAATAGGGCCCTTAATGTTACATATATACATACATATATATATGTATATATACATGCAAAGGAGGTTAAGGGAAATAAAACAAACCATCAATGGTAACCTTGACTTAATGTATTTCCTTAGTAGTTTTAGAATGGAGGATGCATTTTTTCATATTCTGTTTTCCTTCAGTGCCATGAAGAAGAAGAAGAAAAAATCCTTGGAGATCCCACTTTGTTTAAATGGTGTATTATATATAGGAAGTGAGTGCTCCTACTTGCTGAAATATTTTAGATTTGCTATGTCTTTATGACTTTGAAATAACTCATCATTTTGGGGATTTGGAATAGCTGTATTTATTGGAGAATACAGGGGTTTTAACATGGATTTTTTTTTGAATCATGATTCACCTTGTTTTAAGAACTGCTGTCATCTGCATTGAATCAGCTAATATTTCTAAGTACCTATCTTACGTTTGTTATTCTTTACAATTTACTTAATGTTTACCTATTATATCATATCACACATGAAACTTTTAAAAATAGAAATTATTATTTTTATTTCATGATAAATATTGTTCTATATTGCCTATTAGAAACTCATGGAATCATTACACAAATTTGGGTTTTATTACTCTAAACCTAGTGATGCTGATACATGGTAAATTAAATTTGGGTCACAAGGTACTGTCTGGGAAGATGGTGCCATGAGCAGGGTGGCGGAAATCTCCCAAAACCATATATATTTATGAAAATACAACAAATACAACTATTCCTATAAAAGAGACCAGAAGATACAGTACAACACGAAGGCTAGAGCTGCACCTGCAGGGACTCAGCGCCTCACAAAGTGGGTAGGATATGGGGCCATGACCCAGTGTGACCCAAGCCTCCCCCTCCCCAGCAGAGAGGCAGGAGGAAAGGATTCAGAGCAGGGAGGGAGTGGAGGCACGGATCCGCCAAATAACCAGCCGTGGTGTTGTGCGCCGGGGGCACTAACACACATCGCACGGTGTATCAGATTTCGGAGACACAGAGGGGAAGGCTCTGAGAGTGACGGCACAGCCAGGTCCTCAGCCAGCTCCCAGGGAAAAAAGAAAAGTGAGCGCTTTTTTAAAAGTCTTAAAGAGACAAGGGAACAACAGCGGAACAAAATCGTCCCAGCACACTCAGCCCAGCAGGCTGGGAGTCCTGGGGAATTGCGGACCCCTTGGCCGGAGACCGGACAAAGGAGCCACGCCGAGGGTTCCCACAGAGATCAGCAACCTCCCATTCGTTCCACCCTCGGCGGCGCACAAAGGGTCCGGCAGAACGGAACAGTGGAGCAACAGCACCACCTACAGCATGCTCACAGAATCTCCTCCTGGCGGGCATTTATTTACTTATTTATCCTTATTTTATTTTCTTTTTTTTTCTTTTTAAAAGTCTTAAAGAGCCCAGCTGACACACGTGGCGCCTACCAGGGACCACTTCTATCGCCATGAAAAGACACAGGAATATGGTACAAACAAAGCTTAGCCAGATAACCCCAAAGAGGGATCCTGATGGGATGGACATGCACAATCTTCCTGAAAAAGAACTCAGATTAAAAGTCATAACCATACTGATGGATCTACAGAGAAATATGCAAGAGCTAAGAGAGGAAGTAAGGAAAGACAAGGCAGAGATAAGACAAGCGATGGGCTTAGCAGCACACTAGACAAGATGCAAGAGACTGCTAAAGGCATAGAAATCAGAGAACAGGAATACACAGAAGCTGAGGCAGAGAGAGACAAAAGGATCTCTAGGAATCAAAGAATATTAAGAGAACTGTGTGACCAATCCAAAAGGAACAATATTCGCATTATAGGAGTACCAGAGGAAGAAGAGAGAGAAAAAGGGATAGAAAGTATCTTTGAAGAAATAATTGCTGAAAACTTCCCCAAGCTGGGGAAAGAAACAGTCTCACAAACCACGGAAGCCCACAGATCTCCCAACACAAGGGACCCAAGGAAGACAACACCAAGAAACACAATAATTAAGAAGGCAAAGATCAAAGATAAGGACAGAGCATTAAAGGCAGCTAGAGAGAGAAAAAAGATCACCTACAAAGCAAAACCCATCAGACTAACATCAGACGTCTCAACAGAAACCTTACAGGCCAGAAGAGAATGGCATGATATATTTAACATAATGAAACAGAAAGGCCTTGAACCAAGAAAATTGTATCCAGCACGATTATAATTAAAATTTGAGGGAGGGATTAAACAATTCCCAGACAAGCAAAAACTGAGGGAATTTGCCTCCCATAAACCACCTCTACAGGATATCTTAATGGGATTGCTCTAGGGGAAGCACTCCTAAGGCTAAAAAGATATCACCAGAGAAAATAAAATCATAGTAAAGAAAGCAGACCATCCAAATACTAACTAAAGGCAAAGAATAAAACACCTAGTATATAAAGAATGGAGGAAGAAGAATAAGAAGGGAGAGAAATAAAGAAATATCAGACTGTGTTTACAATAACTTAACAAGAAAGTTAAGCTACACTGTTAGATAGTAAAGAAGCTACCCATGAACCTTTGGTAACCACGAATCTAAAGCCAGCAATGGCAATAAATACATATCTATCGATAATCACCCTAAAGGTAAATGGACTGAATGCACCAATCAAAAGACACAGAGTAATAGAATGGATAAAAAAGCAAGACCCATCTATATGCTGCTTAAAAGAGACTCACCTCAAACCCAAAGATATACACAGACTAAAGGTGAAGGGATGGAAAAAGATATTTCATGCAAACAACAAGGAGAAAAAAGCAGGTGTTGCAGTGCTTATATCAGAAAAAATAGACTTCAAAACGAAGAAAGTAGCAAGAGATAAAGAAGGACATTACATAATGATAAAGGGGTCAGTCCAACAAGAGTATATAACCATTTTAAATATATATGCAACAAACATAGGAGTGCCGACATATTTGAAACAAATATTAACAGAATTAAAGGAGGAAATTGAAGGCAATACATTCATTTTGGGAGACTTCAACACCCCACTCACTCCAAAGGACAGATCAACCAGACAGAAAATAAGTAAAGACACAGAGGCACTGAACAACTCATTAGAACAGATGGACCTAACAGACATCTACAGAACTCTACACCCAAAAGCAACAGGATACACATTCTTCTCAAGTGCACATGGAACAGTTTCCAGAATAGACCACATACTAGGCCACAAAAAGAACCTCAGTAAAGTCAAAAATATTGAAATTCTACCAACCAACTTCTCAGATCACAAAGGTATAAAAGTAGAGATAAATTTTAGAAAGAAACCAAAAAGGCTCACCAATACATGGAGACTTAACAACATTCTCTTAATTAATCAATGGGTTAACAACCAAATCAAAACAGAAATCAAAGAATATGTGGAGACTAATGACAACAACAACACAAAGCCACAACTTCTGTGGGACACAGCAAAGGCAGTTCTATATTGCAATCCAGGCCTATTTAAAGAAAGAACAACATTCCCAAATGAATAGTCTAAGGACACAACTACTGAAATTGGGAAAAGAAGAACAAATGAGGCTCAAAGTCACCAGACGGAGGGACATAATAAAAGTCAGAGAAGAAATAAATAAAATTGAGAAGAATAAAACAATTGAAAAAATCAATGAAACCAAGAGCTGTTTCTTTGAAAAAGTAAACAAAATAGAAAAACCCCTAGCCAGACTCATTAAGAGAAAAAGAGAATCTACACACATAAACGGAATCAGAAATGAGAAAGGAAATATCACGATGGACCCCACAGAAATACAAAGAAGTATATGAGAATACTATGAGAATCTATATACTAACAAGGTGGAAAACCTAGAAGAAAATGACAACTTCTTAGAAAAATACAACCTTTCAAGACTGACCAAGCAAGGAACAGAAAAACTAAACAGACCAATCACCAGCAACGAAATTGAATCAGTAATCAAAAACTACCAAAGAACAAAACCTCCTGACCAGACGGATTCACCCCTGAATTCTACCAGACATATAGAGAAGAAATAATACCCATTCTCCTTAAAGTTTTGCAAAAAATAGAAGAGGAGGGAATACTTCCAAACTGATTCTATGAAGCCAGCATCACTCTAATACCAAAACCGGGCAAAGACCTCACCAAAAAAGAAAACTACAGACCAATATCCCTGAATAACATAGATGCAAAAATACTCGACAAAATATTAGCAAACCGAATTCAAAAATATATCAAGGGGATCATACACCATGATCAAGTGGGATTCATCCCAGGGATGCAAAGATGGTACAACATTCAAAAATCCATCAACATCATCCACCACATCAACAAAAAGAAGAACAAAAACCACATGATCATCTCCATAGATGCTGAAAAAGCATTTGACAAAATTCAGCACCCATTCATGATTAAAACTCTCAGCAAAATGTGTATAGAGGGCAAGTACCTCAACATCATAAAGGCCATATATGACAAACCCACAGCTAACATCATACTTAATGGCGAGACGCTGAAAGCTTTTCCTTTAAGATTGGGAACAAGACAGGGATGCCCACTCTCTTCACTGTTTTTCAACATAGTACTGGAGGTCCTAGCAACAGTAATCAGACAAAACAAAGAAATACAAGGCATCCAGATTGGTAAATAAGAAGTCAAATTGTCACTATTTGCAGATGACATGATATTGTACATAAAAAACCCTAAGGAATCCACTCCAAAACTACTAGAACTAATATCTGAATTTAGCAAAGTTGCAGGATACAAAATTAACACACAGAAATCTGTTTCTATCCTATACACTAATGATGAGCTAACAGAAAAAGAAATCAGGAAAACAATTCCATTCACAATAGCATCAAAAAGAATAAAATACCTAGGAATAAACCTAAGGAAGGAAGTGAAAGACCTATACCCTGAAAACCAGAAGACACTCCTAAGAGTAATTGAAGAGGACACTAATAAATTGAAATTCATCCCATGCTCTTGGCTAGGAGGAATAAATATTGTCAAAATGGCTATACTAACTAAAGCAATCTACAGATTCAACACAATCCCTATCAAAATACCAACAGCTTTCTTCAATGAACTGGAACAAATAATTCTAAAATTCATATGGAACCACAGAAGACCCCGAATAGCCAAAGCAATCCTTAGAAGGAGGAATAAAACCGGTGGAATTATGCTCCCTGACTTCAAGCTCTACTATAAAGCCACAATAATCAAGACAATTTGGTATTGGGACAAAAACAGACCCACAGATCCAGTGGAACAGAATAGAAAATCCAAACATTAACCCAAACATATACAGTCAATTAATGTATGAGAAAGGAGCCCTGGATATACAATTTGGAGATGACAGCCTCTTCAGCAGCTGGTGTTGGCATAACTGGACAGCTACATGTAAAAGAATGAAACTGGAATAGTGTCTAACCCCATACACAAAAGTAAACTCAAAATGGATCAAAGACCTGAATGTAAGTCATGAAACCTTAAAACTCTTAGAAAAAAACACAGGCAAAAATCTCTTGGACATAAACATGAGTGACTTCTTCATGAACATATCTCCTTGGATAAGGGAAGCAAAAGCAAAATGAACAAGTGGGACTATATCAAGCTGAACAGCTTCTGTACAGCAAAGGACACCATCAGTAGAACAAACAGACATCCTACAGTATGGGAGACTATATTCATAAATGACATATCCAATAAGGGGTTGACATCCAAAATATATAAAGAACTCACGCACCTCAACAAACAAAAAGCAAGTAATCTAATTAAGAAATGAGCAGAGGATATGAATAGACACTTCTCTAAAGAAGAAATTCAGATGGCCAACAGGCACATGAAAAGATGCTCCACGTTGCTAATCATCAGAGAAATGCAAATTAAAACCACAATGAGATATCACCTCACACCAGTGAGGATGGCCAACATCCAAAACACAAACAACAAATGTTGGCGAGTATGTCTAGAAAACGGAACCCTCCTACACTGCTGGTAGGAATGCAAATTAGTTCAACCATTATGGAAAGCAGTATGGAGGTTCCTCAAAGAACTCAAAATAGAAATACCATTTGACCCAGGAATTCCACTCCTAGGAATTCACCCTAAGAATGCAGCAGCCCAATTTGAAAAAGACAGATGCACCCCTATGTTTATTGCAGCACTATTTACAATAGCTAAGAAATGGAAGCAACCTAAGTGTCCATCAGTAGATGAATGGGTAAAGAAGAGGTGGTACATATACACAATGTAATATTAATCAGCCATAAGAAGAAAACATATCCTACCATTTGCAACAACATGGATGGAGCTAGAGGATATTATGCTCAGTGAAATAAGCCAAGAGGAGAAAGACAAGTATCAAATGATTTCACTCATATGGGGAACATAAGAGCAAAGAAAAAAACTGAAAGAAAAAAACAGCAGCAGACTCACAGAACGCAAGAATGGACTAATAGTTACCAAAGGGAAAGGGACTGGGGAGGATGGGCCGGAAAGGAGGGACAAGGGGGAAAAAGGGGCATTACTATTAGTACACATAATGTAAGGGGGGGCGCGGGGAGGGCTGTAACACTCAGAGAAGACAAGTAGTGATTCTATAGCATCTCACTACGCTGATGTACCGTGACTGTAATGGGGTTGGTGGGGGGGACCTGATGAAGGGGGTAGTTTTATAACCGTAATATTGTACATGTAATTGTAGATTAATGATACCAAAATAAACTAAAAAAATTGGGGTCACAAGCCTTCATTCTCCTTTCATGAATACATCTGCCACAGCCACATGGTGTATGGAACCCACTTCCCCTTTACTTCCAGCCGTGCGACCTGCTCTGAAACACAGAAAGTGAGTAGGTGTGATGGCAGCGGGGCCTGAGCGTGCCTGGGCGTCTGTGTTGTCTCTCTAGCCAATTTGGCACTGTCGTGAGAAGTCGCCCCAGCAAGCCCATTAGTGAAAAGAGCTAGAGAGGTAGATGCAGCAGACCCCAACCCAAGGTAAAACACGGATCCAGTGTGAACCCTGTCTGACACAAAATCTTTCCACTATCTGACCCACAGATACACAGGGAGCTTCCTCAAGCTTTGTTACATGGCATTTTATGGCAGTAGCTGACTAATGCATTGTGTTATAAGGTTGAATCAACTATGCAAAAAGCAGGTGATGAAGATCTAAGGAAGTTAAATATATGGTGTTCATTTGTGTTATTTAAAATACTTTTTATAAAAATATGAGAAAGTAAATACTCTTCTCTCCAAGCAAGAGAATGACACCAGATAGCTATAGTATGTAATCAGGTAGTGAAGCCTTAGCGGCCACTCCCATATCTGCTCTACCATTCCTAACAGACAGTTTTTCCTAGAATGCAACTTAGATATTCAAGAACACATGAGATGTTCTGCTGTGTGTTGGTCTCAGCCTACTGATAGAGATGCTATCGGCAAGGGATGCCTGAGGTACTGATTAGGGCACACTGCTTGTGGTTACCAACAACCACTCCCCCCCAGTGCCAGTGTTGTTCCTGGACTGGCTTATGTGGTTGTTATTATGATTGCAAGAGGCACCTCAGTAACAACCATCAGGTAATTTTGAAAAAAAATTAGGATTATTGCTCACAAATTTTGGAGACTACATGGAGAGGAAATTTCTTAAAATGATTACTCCATCTGTACTTCAGGATCTTGGAGTCATTAGTGTGATTAGCACTGGAGGGAAAGGATGCTTTAAGTGAGGTATAAGATTGTGGTTTTAATGTGGATGAATTTTTAATCAATGAAAAATGCCAAGGAGTTATGGAACCTTCCCAATATGTGATAAAATATATGTAACTGGGGGAGAAAGATGAGTTAACTTAGTACAACTGGAAGAAATAAGTGGAGAAAAATGAAGGGGATTTATATTATGTAATTAGTTGAGGTTTTTAATATGCTTGTCTCACATTTCTTTAACTGTAACAATTCTCAATCTTTTACTTTTTAATTGCATAATACACCTATGGAAAATGGCATACTTCCATCTATAATACTGACTGATGATAGCTGTAATTATTTTTTTAGCTTATTTATGCAGCAACCCTGAAGGTTAAACCACTTATCTCAGAGTATCTAAGTTAAGAATATATATAATCTGAAAAAATTTCTCATCTCGTGATTCTGATAAGCTTAATTCATTGGGAATCATATTTTATGCTGCAGGAGGAATGTAATAATGAGATTGAAAGAGAAAATTGTTAGTGATAGCAAATTTAGAGTAGTACACAATCTTGGTATTCTAGGGAGAGAATATTTTTAAAAGATGGTGATGAAACTAAATACCACAGAGAAATCATGAAAGCTGATCTTTGGATTTACCACTAGGAAGCCATTGAAGACAGTCGGAGTTAATAACTTCTGGGGCCTTATTATCATAGTAATATGGATTCATGGAACTTAAGTGTTGTAGAAATGTATTTTACCAAGAAAATGTATTCCAAATATCTGTGAAGGTAATATGAAAGAGAAACCTGCCTTTGTAAATAATGGCAAAATTGGGAAAAGATTAAATAAATGGGAGGAGATCTGTGCATGTAAAAGGATAAAGATCTGTGATGCAGGGGATGAAGACTAAAGATACAGCAATAGGAAGGAATCTTTGAAGAAACAAACAGGTGAGAAAATGGGAAAAAGGGGCAATTAGTAATTAGTTTCTAAGTAAACCTCCTCTCTAACCCCAATAACGAGCGTAAGAAAAAAGAATACAGAATCAACTTTACCCTTGGGTTGAAATGAAGTTGTAATGAATACCTTATTTTAGAAATGTAGTAAAACACTTGCTTTTGGTAAAATCCCACTAATTTCCTTATTTTATGCCTTTTGGGGGGGGTTTCTTTGACAGTTAAATGAAAGTCATTCTTTTACCTTAGGGTCAATGCAAATAATCTAACTGCATTGGCCTATTCAAAGCAGTTTCTTAAGAATTGCAGACTCCTGAAAAGCACAGAGAACAAATTCATCAGCCAAATTTCTCTTTCTGGTATTATATTAAGATTTTTCTGATTTTTTAAAAATTAAACTAAAATAAATCCCATGAGCTATATAGATTAGGTTTACTTTTTACATGTTTGTGGCAATAACTAATCTCCCAGAGCATCACAGACAACTGTGTGTTCAAGCTGTAGCAAGTATTCCCTCATGATATTGTGGAAAGGGTGCAATTTGTCCTCTCAGATTGCAGAGTTTTGAAAAGCTATCACAATTCACAAAGGACATTCAGATTCGTATTGTAAGGTTAAGTGACATTTAATTTGCATTTGTACTTCAAGGCTTTTTTATATGCTGTGAGCATTCTGAAATGCTTCTAGGATCTTTTAAAAATAGAAACCTTTGTTCAAGACTCTCACCAACTCCACCCCTTTACCATTACAATAGGAGGTAAAGTATACATTTTAGCTCAATATTTCCCTTTGAGGGTAACTGGTAATAGATTGTTTTTTCCTTCATTTTATCCATCAGAACATATATTCATTCATAGGACTATCCCTTTCTTCCATGTATTCCAACATACAATTACAGGGAATGTGTCTCAATCACTGTTAAATATTGGTACTACTACAGGGAATATAACTGACAACAGCTCCTTTCATGGAATTTACAATCTAGCTGATAACTTTAATAATGAGATATTAATTGAGATTATGTACAGAATGTATTATGAAGCATAAGATAAAATGCTGGAGTCCAGCTCCAGCTGGGGTGAGGTATCGAAGGGGAGTGAGATGGTGTCAGTGAATGAGAAGACACCCACACTGACTAAGGTGCAAGCATCGCCCAGCATAAGGCTAGTAGTCATTTATTTTATACAAATTAACAATCAATAGAATTCTGAGTGGGGAACTTAACAGACAACCATTAACTAATTCTAAACTCAATTTCAGGCAGTCTCCAGTGTCCTGGGGTGCGCTGTCTTACATGGTATTGAAACAATAGCAAGGGCAATTAGGTCTAAAGGCTGTCTTGGTCTTGTTTGTTCTGTCCTTGATTACTTATCAACTCCCCCTAACCATTTCTACTCCAGTAAGCATTCTACTGATTAACACACCTTTCCTTTTGTTTCTCACTTAACAAACACCAGCTGGGCCTATTTCTTTTAATTCTTTTCTATATATAAAAAAAAACTTGAACTGCACTAACCATTGTTCTATTAATCAAAAACTACCAATTCATGTATAGATCATGAACCCTTGTATATGAAATAGGACTGGGAAACAGAGTCCATCAATTAATTTTTCCCATGCTACGTTTACCTTTAGAAAAGTACCATTTTCTACTCAAAATCTCTACAGCTACATTAGGGGGTCCTTCTATAGTGGGAAAAGGAAGCTTATTACTAATTCTTTTCTGGGCAATTGGTGAGTCAGGAGGGGGTCCTCCTCACAGTCCTGGTTCCCATATCTCTTTATGCTGTAATTTCTTATAAAACTCCTCTGCTGTAATAAAGGGAAATCTTGTATAGGTTCCAAAGAGGGAGTTTCTTCTGAGTAAGCAGGAAAGGTAGGGTGGGCTTTCCTTGAGCTTTGGCTACCTGCCTTAAGTATTTGGAGTAAAACTGAAAATAAAAGGGGGGTAAATTCTTGTTATATTTCTGAGAATTATGGTGTACTTTTTGTTAGAACTCCAAGTAATGAAGCGCGTGGGAAAGTTAATAATATAGCGGGAAATAACAAGGGCCAGCTGGGAGGCCTCCAGATCTTCTGAAGACATCCTCAAGCCTGGACTTTGTCACGCAGCACGAGTAGCTTGGCCCCCGACAATAAAGCACTTAGTATAAATCAGGGTACTTGTTTGAAAAACCATGTTAACTTCGGTAGCAAAGGAATCTTCTTGGCAGACATCTAGTAGCAAAGATTGAATGGAAAAGCTGGAGACCCAGGTTCATGTGTTGCTTAAGAAGAGAAGGAACAGACAGGATGTCCTTCTGTTGTCCTACAGGGACTACTCTCCTGGATGCGCAATGTCTTATTCTGAAGTTGACTTCTAAATTATTTAAAGTGGCCTACAAGACTGAATCACTCCATTAGGCTTCAAAGTCCTACAAGCAGGTACATTTTTAATTTATCAATTTACCAAATACAGTGCTCACTTTGTACTACTGGTTGTTCAAAGCTCTTTATATATTTTAATTCACTTAAAAGTCATCAAGAGGATGGATAATATTGCTATGTCCATTTTATCCTTATTTCACATTTGAAGAAGCTGACACAGAAAGTATAAGGAATTTTCCCAAGGTCACATATCCAGAAAGTGGCAAGCCTCTCACTATGCTATGTTGCCCTGTCTGACACGTCTGAGGTCTAGTGAACATGCACAGGGAAAGGGAAATTTTGACCACCTTGCTTTCCTTAGTGGGAGCTAATACCCTGCTTCCTACATATCTTTGGTTTTCACTCAATTTGGTAGTTCAGATACTGATCCATGAAAATAAAAAATCTTCACTAGCCAGTTTGGAAGATCTCCATCCACCTTCTTTATCTCGTTCTGACTCAGTTCTCAGTGTGTTTCTTATATTTCACTTTTTCCATGAAGAACATTCTCTAGAAGACAGCAGCTCCTTTAATAGGTAACTGTTGTGCCCTCAACATAAATGGCATCATAACATATCTTACCTAGTATTTATATTGTTACCTAGTCATTTGGTTTTCAGATTTAAAAATGCAGAAGAAATTATTTTACTGACTGACAAAAATCATATTTTTTCTTTATTGACTTTGTTACTTAAAAATGCAGGTTTAGTGGTTCTTTTATTAGTATAGTAATTGCTGGTGCAATTACATAATTGGAGGCATAACTTTCAAATCAGTAGAAAATAGAAACAGCACACATCACACATAGAATGAAGAGTTAAAATAAAACTAAGTGCATAAAACCAGATAATAGAAACAAATCACAGAAGTTATGAAAAAATAAACATTTTGAAGTCACCTCTTACGAGAAAAGTAGTGTCAGATGAATTGAAATTTATTTCTGATTGGAAACATCAAGAATAATGTCTGGCCTATATTAAGCACTCCATAAATATTTGCTGAATGGACAAACTGATTTCCACTTTAAACGATTTAGATATTAGAACACAATAAAGAAACATAAGAGAATGATATAATACTGATTAGGAAAGTCCCAATGAAATGTTTATGATTAAAACAGAAAATGAAAACTATTATAATAGTATTAATTTTAGACAAATTAGAAGGAAAGGTGCAGATAAATTTTAAACAGTAAAATCGATAAATGAAAAAAATTGGAAATATTTAAGTAGCATTTTACATACCATCAAACAGAAAGCAAAAATTGTTAGGATTTCTAGTTGCTTCCTTAAAACTCTCAAGCAAATTAAAATGTGAGAGTCTGGCAGAATATATCTACTGAAAAACACCCATCATTACTATCATTATTTTTAACTTCTACATTATTATGATTTTATAATCTTTTAATATTACACAGATATGTAAGGTAAGAATATTAAGAAGAATAGCGAAACAGTCAGTAATTGTTAAGGCAAAATACTAAGAAATGTCACAAAAACATCTCAGAAAAATTATCTGTGGAAGAGGCAGCTGATTGCCTACCCTACCAGTCTCCCTTTCTCTTACTAATAGTACCCCTATTAGATTATGATATACTTGGTAAAAGACATTTCTCAGCAGTCATTGCAAATAGCTTTGGTTATGTGAATATGATTTGACACGTGGGACATAAACTGAACCTACTGGATACTTTACAGATGACTCCGTATCAGAGGCAAGGGGTGGGGATATCCAGACAGCAGGGATAATCATCCGATGCCTAGAATACTGACATTTAGACTCATACTGATTGCCTGGAATAAAGATATGATACATAGAGCTTCAGCAACCTATCTTGCGTCATGAAGATATAGCCATTAGACTGAAAGTGAAGGATAGTTTAGTTCTTGATAAAACCATTTAGCTACTATGGCAAACCTGAACTCCAATCTCCAGACTTTTTTGCAAGTGGAAGAAAGCAATTTTTATTATGTTTAATTCACTTATTTCTCAGACCTCTTAATAGCAGGTGACTATGATTCCTAAATAAAACAGTATCATATGTTATACACATATGAGTGAAGTAGATAAAATCACATAAAATTCATTATCTAAAAAAAATGTATCAGCAATATCAGTTAGAATATGTAATGAACAAAAGCAACATAATCCCTAAAATAGATCGAAAGGTATTCAGCAAGAATTGAGTAGGGCTTACATGAATATTTAAAATTTACACAGATTTTAACAAATGGATAAGACTTTTATAGGAGTGAAAGGGACAACAGAATATTGTAAATCAGTGTGGAGATAAAATGTATTCACAACTGGATTTCTTTTAAAACTGGAGAATGATTAAGTTTACCTACAGTGATACATGAACAAGCATAAAAATTGAAATATATCATTAGAATTTCAACCAACATAACATTGTAGTTCAACAGTACCTTAATGATTAGTAACTGATGGTTTTATTTTAAATATATTTAATATTTTTATCATGTCAGTGATTTAATTAATTCCATGAGCAAACTCTTGAGATAGCAAATACAGGTTTAAGAAGGTATAAGAAAAATCTGTCAAAAATGTCACTATAACAGATTAAGAACCATATAGTTTAAAATATTTTAATGCATTGTGTTAGGTAAAAAATTGTGACATACTTAAAATGACATGTTATAGTATTTTATGATTGATGTTTAAAACATTTTAAGTAAAAGCTTGGGTAGACAGCATGATTTTTATAAATTTCCATAGTCTGTCATCTGTCACCACTCACATTTATAATATTACTGGTATACTATATTTTATCATTGAATATGTTTGGAATGGTCATGACAAAGCCATGTCCCTTTAAACTTCGGAATATTTTAGCGTATAAGTACCATGCTTCTTGAGTTTAGAGCATAAATTTCCTCTTTTTCCTTCCCAAAAAGCATTTTTGAGTTTTTATGTAGAGAATCCTTGGGCTACTTAGAAAGCTGACACACGGCCTTGAATTAAGGAGTGGAGCGTGCAACCTTGTGCACCCATTCCTTTTGGCCATTGTGTTAGGAGTGACATAAACTGGCCCAATCAGAATTAATTTCAAAAATTTGCCTCACCATGGATGCTTTCTTCAACTTGGATATAAAGGGAACTGCTCTGCAGAGGAAGGAGGAGAAACCCCTCCCCACACACACAAAAAAATCACAAATAGAGGGTGAGATCAGATGGTGTCACGCTCACCTTATCAAACTGTGCCTATAAATAACACCAGTGTTTGATTTTTGAGCATTGTTCAATTTCTATATATTTTACTTTTGTTTTAAGGATACTTGATTTGGATTTAACTTGTAACTCAAAAATTATAATTGAATTTTTACACTTTGAAAATGATACAAAGTATATAAAGTGAAAAAAATAGCTTAGAATGTATTAAAGATCTCAGGATAAACCTCTTCTGGTAGAGCCAATAAACAGGCAGCTTTAGACTGGACAAGACACTAGACACTGTACGGGTGCTGAGAATTACAGCAGAGGGGAAATGCCTGCAGAGGAGGTGATATAGTCTATGGGGTAGGGGATGGGGAGGGTTAGGGAAAATTTTGAGCCCAAAAAGAATGTTCAACTAATGACTAAGTTTAAGGGTTGCTATATGCTATTTATTGGTTTGATAAATCACAAACATGTAATAGATCTATCAGATACAGCCTGGAACATAAGTGGGTCCAAGCCAGGTGGTTGTTAACCAAAGGCTGTGTTCTACTACCCTTTGTTTTCAAAACATCTCTGCAGACAGAAAAGCCTACTTTGATGTGGATGGGGTAGGTGAAGAAGCTTTGAGGTTTTCTTGCCGACATTTGTCTTCTCAGTTTATTGAACAATAAACGTCTCTCTAGATTAGTTGTTTAGCCAATTAAAGAAGCTGCAGTAATCTATTTGGAGAAAAACAATCTGCCATTAGACAAGCCTCACCTCTGCCATAGTTCTTTATTTCAATCTCACAATGCCTCATAGCAGGATAAGAAAGAGAGGTCAACCAAGCATGAGAAGAGCATTAAAAACCCACTTCTCCTGAATGGGAGCAGGGTGACCTTGGGAGAAGGTTATCTTGCTGCCCCCAAAGTCTACTGAGATGAAGAAGCCTCAGAAAGCTAGGGTCCCCATACCATTCTTAGTCCCCACCCACATGTGCCCATAACTATGAAAGATTGTTGTAGGCAGCACAACTGGCTGACGGTGAATAGTTATATTCTCAAAGGTTTCACAGCATGGATTTCGGACCCTGCTGACAATTAGCATTTGTGATCTTCTGAGTCCCTTAAACAGCTTTATCTTCTTTAAAATGAGAATAATAAAAACCAGTAATTGTTATTAGATTGTTTTGAGACTTGTTTAATGCATATAAAGAGCCCAGCAAAGTTCCATAAAGAGAAGATTCCAATTAAAGATAGTTATCATTTCCATTCTCTACTTAGGAATTATTCCCCAAAGATCAGAGTATAGTTTTATAAACCACTTGATGCATTTGTTCTCATTGGTAAGAAAGATCATAGGAAAATCTTGCCCAAATGTGCCTTATTTTATTTCCACTTAGTTGATAGAAATGTTTACCTTACAAAATATCAAAATACATAATGGATCTTCACCAAGCAAAACTGTGATATTATTATCACTGAACTGTCAGAACAGTGATTCAGCATAAATTGCATTGTAATAGATTCCAGAATACCTAAATACATAGAAAAGATTAAAAAATGTGTTCCTAGTAATACACTCCTAAAATTCAACAAATGGTATTAGAATATAGTCTATCTGAAGAGAAGAAAAAGAGGAAATATTTTACCAATTGTGACATCAAATAAAACATCTTTAAAAAATTATGAAAACAGAGATTTTATGATGCTTACATTATAAAAATTGGTAAAAGAAGTACACAGATGTCTTATAAAATAAATACATAGGGCAAAACAAAGAGCCCAACCTTAATAATAAACTATAAAAATATTTTTGTATATAAAATTGATAGAAGCATTAAAATGCTGTTATTTCTCAGTTCTGTAAAGATTATAGTTATAATGCTGCATTTATTATATGTAGGAATGTAAGTAAGCAGGTTCTCTTTAGAATAAAATTTGGTAAATTTTAGACAATTCATATTTTGATTGGTAATATCATGATAAACTACTTAAAGGAAGAGGAAAAATGCATATTTATATTCCTTAATGCATTATTTGTAATTGTAAAATATAATAAACAAAATGGTTAACTGACTTACATATATACCAAATGAAATGTTCATTAGCTATTAACAACATTTTGAAGAATATTATCAACAAGGGAAACATATCTGTATGATAAAAAATAAAATGGCAATATTCAAAACTTTAAGTCTGATCAAGTACACAGATATGTGTTTTGGGTGTTTGTATGTGCACGCGTGTGCAGCTTTGCAATACCATCCCTGCATCTACTATATTTCAGGTCATTAGTCTAGACCAATCATGATAATCCCATTACCTTTCCTACTGACTGATTCAGGGACACTGATGGGGTTCAAATCTGACTGATAACACTCCAGAGAAAATCTGGAGAACTTTTGGAGACAGTTTCCTTACTTATAAGGGAAACACGCACAAGAGATAATCTCTCTGGACTCCAGATGCCATTGAACTTGAAATCCAACAACTGTGTTATTGCAGCATCTACTAGTCTTATTATTCCATATGAATCCAACACTGTCAATTGCAGAATCTGAATGAATCAATTTGGAGGCCTGCCTATCTTTGGACTTAATGTTATTTCTTCATGTTCATTATTTAAAACTAATTGTTAGTTGTAGCTCAATATGTCTCAATTACTTTCTATGTCCTCACCTATCTATTACCCCATACAGAAAAAAAAATGTTTTCAAAACGTATCTGTAGTATATATTCCAGATTCAATTATTTGTGTGTGGAGATGGGTTGTTCTTATGACATGCTGTAATTTTCATTTTGGCAGTTTTGATTTTTCCTTCGATATTGTTTACTCAAATTCTTTTAAAAAAACTATTTTATTTACGCTCTTTTAATATATTCTATTGGTTCCCATTTACTTAATTTTTCTTGTTTTAATTAATTGTATTCAAGCAGCTAACACTCTTTCTGAGTTTTCAGTCAGGGTATGTCCTTTTAACATTTAAGGTATAGTTCAGATTTCTTCTTAAAGAAGATATTGAGTGCTATATCATCTCCAATAATATTAGTGATCACTCTTAATTACAAACCACAGAGACCCCCTAGAACTATCTTGAGAAAGTAAAAAGTGAATTCATAGATGAAGGGGCAAAATTCAGCTAAATTTAGGGAATGCTATACAACCAAGACACTATTGCCATATTTGCTCCTTTTTATGCCTCGACTTTCTTTTTCACTTTCATTGCAAACCAGCTTCCTCTCCACTCCCCTCCAGGTTACATAACCTGAAATATCAACCATAGCACTGTGTGTACTTTTTCTTGGGAACAGTAAACCATATTCAGCCTTTGCATCTCTAGTCCAATTCCAAATTGTCAAGGAGTGAACACTGCTTTAAAGCCATTGATTAAGACCTGGACTAATCAAATACAAGAAAGGGTATTCTTATGGGTGAGCTTGGATCAAATGTAGAGAGAAAGAGCAATATTTGTTTCCCAAATTACTTTGAACAAAATGAGTTTAGGGGCTTGCATCATAGATATGATCAAAAGAAGACATAGTTCATAGAAAATTATTTCTACATGTGTGTAGCAGAGGAAAGCTGGATGTATAATCAAATAAGCATACAGTAGTTTGTATGTGAGAATAGAAAGAACATTGTCCTGGTCCAATCCTCAACTTGCCATTATCCAGGTTGTGCATTTTTGGAACTTCACTTACTGTCTCTGAAACTAATTTTCCCTTCATAAAATATATGTTGGACATAATTCTCACTTGAGCTCCTCGAATAAGGTATTCTCAGATTTTATAATCCTATAGTAATGTCTTTTTCTACAAGTATATACATTCACTGTAAAATTCTTTGCAATTCCCATCTATTAATCTGAATTAGAGCTTAAAATTGTTTTGGGGCTATCTCTATTTGTTATCATTTTTTTCATGATGGATTAAGGTCATCCTCACTAAATAAACTATAAATATCATAACACCTAGACAATAAACTCAACATTGTCACCAACAAATTTGGTATATATATGTGTGTGTGTGTGTAAATAACTTCATTTGAATTAATGGTAACATTATTTGTACTGACACCTTACTACAAAATAAGAATATAATGAAGGAAAAAATTAAGTTTTTTAATGCATCTTCAAGAACAATATAGAAATAAATTTCTCAAGTAAAATGGGGTGTAAGAACATATCAAGTTCAAGGGGTGAGTTATAAGGCTCCATAATTAATGGTTAAAGCCAAAAGCCTTCACACAATTACAAATAACTCATTTCAGAGTATACATGAAGATTGTTAACTTATGTTTGAGGTCATGGAAGCAAAAGAAATGAGGAAAAAAATGCTTCTCGTTCAAGTAAAAACAGAAATTCTCATATATAAGAGATAACCTGTAAAGCTAAATTCAACAATAAATAGCATTACTAAGATGGAAAGTTTAATACAAGATAAACTCTTGGTTATTTTTGCTAAGTTTGAATTGGCCTCTGTGAATAGTCTGTTGGAAGTAACTACAAGTGAGAATATTGTCCAAGTTTAAAAAGCACAAATTCAGTACAACCTGAAGTGGAATCAGCTTAAATGTGTTGCAATTTATGGTCGTAAAAATATGTGCAGAGTAGAAAATGGCTTCATTGGACATACTTGCAAATCTTACGAACTTGGAAGTTTTTAAATTATAGATACTCATTTTATTATTCATAAGAAGGTACACTGTAGAAATATTTGATTATATCATGTGTTATCAAATCAAAAGTGTCAGTAGTGAACTTCTGGTGAACTTAGCCATCTTCAGCTCCAAAAATTCCTATCAGAAATAATAGCTGGATATCCTGATTTGCCCTACCACACAGCAATTCAATGATTAACATGATAAAATTTTATTTGTGTGTGTTTTGCACTTGTGGCCAATATTTAATTTTTTCTGAGTGAGAAGAACCACACTCAACTATTATATAGCATGCAATGTCTTTGGAAATTAGCTTTTGCTACAGATTTAACATTATTTCATAATGAATTCAACCTAAAAATACAAGGAAAAGAATGCTCCTATTGAAAATTTATACTCGGGAAAAGTCATTTTGTTGGCAGCTAACACGGAATCACAAGCAATGTCGAGGTGCTTCAGGCACTTCCCATGGTGTCACAAGTTAAGAGAAGGAAGGTCTCCTTTCCCATACACACCGGTAGCAAAATCCACTTTCTGAACTCAACTATATCCCAGCAATGTTTTCTGGGGCACAAGTGCAAAGGGAATTTCTGTCTTTCAAAATTAATTTAACTGTGCATTTGAAAGGCTTCCTTCTAACCTGCAGTTGAAAGCAATAAATCTGCAATAAGCTGACATGCTAAAAGGCAAATATCAGAAAATAATACAAAAGTTCTATAAATGTCTTTTTAAGTGATGAATATACTCAATACAAATCATATGCTCATAGACAGGTATCAGTATTTGGCAGTACATATTTATATGAAAAGACACTTTTAAAGGTGAAATATATAACATTTCATTACAAATCAACATTAGTAGATAGTTATTTGCAAATTATTTTGATGATAAGGAGCACTGACTTTGAATACAAGCAAAATGCTATCTCTTTCTCCATGAAGAATTCCATTTTCTCATTAGCAGATCTGCATTTCATAAAAAAATACTCAATTATTAGTAGTATATTTTGAATTTCAGAGCTAAAAGTTATGTTTTGTCTTTCTTATTATATAAATAGGTATATAATATTCTTGATTTTGTCTCTTGACCCATAAAGCTTAAAATATTACCTTTATATGCTTTAGAAAATCTTGATAATCATTTTGAAATGTCTGGTACAAGAAAAGCTCTAAATGATTTAAAAGCCACTAACATTAAGACTTTTCAATATTTATCCAAGAAACAAAAGAAACTAATGAAACAGTAATCACACCCTTGGAATATATTAAGACTGAAGTCTTCAAATTTTGTTAAATTGTGAGAAAGTAGTTTGTTAAAAGGTGAGAAATAAGATAAAGAGTCAGGTTTCCCTTGCAATTTTTTCTTACCTATCTGTGTAAATAAAGCTTCTTGTTGATGCTGAATTGTAGATGAATTCTAGAGAGCATCATTTAATACTTTTATCAAAAACTGTAGGTGCCCATTTTACAAATACAGGTTGATATTATTTTAGTTGAATATCATTGAAATTTTGACATTTTTCATTTGAAAATTTAAAGATTTAACATTTAATACATTGCCACTAACTACTGTTTTATTTTTTATATGATAATTACATTATATAAATTCACCTCAAAATTCAGTGCAGTTAACCCAAATTGCTATAAAAATGATTTTGTTGTTTGGTGTAACATGGAAAAGATAGGAAGCCCATGCCTGTTTGACCAGGTATTAGCAAGGTACCTGATACTGTGGTTTTGTAAAACTAACTGTTGAATATACTCCAGTACATACACATAGTAGAGTTCCATGCAGCTGTAAAAAAATATTACAGAGATTTCTATATTTCTATGTATTGGTAAGTAGTTTGCCAGATATATTTTAAGTGTGAAAAAATGTGTGAAATATATTTATCAGAAGCCACAGCGCAGGGGAGATTTATAAACACAACAAAGGCATAAGTACATATATAGATATATGTTTATATCTATATATGTGCATAAGTTTACTTTTGTCAAATTTTTACTAAGAAATAATGCTAATATAAAGCCTGGATTAATTAAAACAGTTCTCTCTAGGAAGAAAGAAAGTAAGGTACTGGGAAAAAATTGAAACGTATCAGATAATACAATTCTGATTTTGAAACCATATAACTATTTTAAATTAAAATGGCAAAATACTAACCCAAGGAAGAATAAAAACAATCCCTCAAAATTTCTAACAAGCAGACGAAACTCAATATATGTCAAATCAGTGGCATAATGAACCAGAGATTAGATGAACTTCAAATGACTTTAAACAGACTATTTTGTGTGTATTTATTCTGGATAAAAGAACCACAATGAAATTCCATCATGCCTTTAGCAGCCTTAATATTGGTAGTAACAGCTACGTCCTATTTAGAAATGATTATAGGTATATTGTAGGCATTTGTTACGTTGGTTGTAGATAAAGCAAACACAGTCGATGCTCATTCTTCACAAAACCTTACTTTGTGAATTAATCTACTTTAAACACATTTGTAACCTCAAGTCAGTTCAGTGCTTCTGTGGTCTTTGGCAGATAGGAGCTGAATGACCAACCATTTGGGCACTGGGCACATGCTCCCAGCTGTGGGGGAACAAGATGATGCTTTGCCTTCTTATTTCAGCTGTTGTGCTATAAACAAGTGTCCTTTTTGTAGCCTATTACTGACATACGGTTCACATTTTTGTCCTTTTTTTTTGGTGATTTTGCTGTTTAAAATGATACACAACTGCTGTGCTGAAAATCTGTATAGGTTCCTAAGGGCAGGAAGGCTGTGATGTGCCTTATAGAGGAAATACGGTAAGATCTGTTCAGGTTTGAGTTATGCTGTTGTCTGGAAGTTCAGTGTTAATGAATGAACAATATACATTAAATAAGGTGTCTTTGAACAGAAAACACATAAAACAAGGTTATGTTTTGATTGGTCGATGAAAACATTGTGACCAGAGGCTCACAAGAATTTAACCCCGTATTTCCCCCTAGGAGCGACCATTCAGTATTCATTAATGCAATATTTGAAGAGACTTTATGGAGCATGACAACCATGAATACCAAAAATTGACTGTAAATATTAATGCAGTGTCATTAAGAAAAATATTTTCACCTTAACCTACTCTATAGTGGTAGAAATAGTCATCATCACCATTCACCACCTAGATGCAGTGAACTTTTATAATTATGTCACCACGTGAATCATTTACAGAATAAAAGTGATAGTGAAAAAAATTTCTTAGAAATATCTGTAAGAATGGAAACAAAACAAACCCAAATTTTTATTAAATCTTTCCTATTTTTGCAGTTACATATACCCACAATTGGCAATGCTCCTGCAATGCAACTGACTGTTCATAAGCTATTGGTGGATATTCATCTTCTAAATACTCATCTCAGTTTATTAAAGCCCAAATAAATGCATCTCTAATTAATCTGTAATTATTTATTATTTTTTGATTGTCAATTCATAACACTTTTCAAAATTTTGACAACCATAATGTTTTTCATGAGAGTATATCTTCTTTGATTCAAAATATAAAAAAAAATTTAGTATCATAAACATCAGTTAAAATGATTAACTCAGTTTTTTCATTTCTATATCATATATATTATTCTAATATTTCTATACAAATCTCCTTTCACATTTTGCTTTTAACTTAAGAAATACATCAAGTTTGACCTACAAACATAATGAAATATATTTTTATGCACATTTTTATAGCAAAGTGGAATAATCCAGTTTCTTGTCACAAAATATTCTATAATGAAATTTTTCCTATTGAACAATTAACTGATAGAGTCCCATACTAATTTCTGTCTTTAGGAATATATTATGCACTCTTTGATCCTTGATTTTGAGGAAACATACCCAATATATCATCATCTGAAGACTCACAGTCTGTAATTTTGCTTAAAATATCCACTTAACCATCTTCAGTAGTCTAAAGTGATATTGTGTTTCTCTTTGCATTTATCTTCTGATTCATCTAATTATGAAACATATTTCTCTTAAATGTATTCATGAAAGCTAAACAAACCAAAAAACTGTAAAAAGGTGGTATTTCCTAATTTATTTTATGTTTCTTGAAAAATAAAGTGTTGCCTTCTCATTAGAATTTATTCCTAAGCCCAAATGAAAACTCTTGGCATTTTCATGGTCATTTGAGGACATCTGCATACCACTGAAAAATGTTAAGAAAATGAAAGGATGATGCAAAAGTGATAGTTCAATAATTATTCATTTTCCTCTTATTTTAGTAGTATATAGTATGGCTGGGAATAACTTAATAATGCTAAAATAATTTGTAGGATATAAAATAGCAAACTTTTTCAAGTTACAGAAAAATAAGATACTAAGATTCTTTACATATCTTAGAATTACAAAATGTTCTAATGGACCCATATGGTAATTGTAAGATAGAATAAGGTTATTTATTTAAGATAAAAGTGATTTTTTTTTGTTCTTTGAAAGGCTCCTAGGAAGCACAAGTCATAAATATCAATATGTACCATTAGAACCACTTACACAGAATTAAAAAAGAAATTGACTCCAGTGGATCTTGGTGATGTGTTGAAGAATAAGCCAAAAGCACTAATAGCATAAACTTTTTTAAAAGGTACATAAAAAACTGTAATTTTACATTTCACAATTACATTAAAATGAATTTCTGTTTTTTACTCTTGTTTCCTTCTTTAAAAAACTGAAACCTTCCCACTTTAGCCCAGAGGAAATACATAAGAAAAATGAAAGTAACAAAAATTCAAAATATCAATTAGCACACCTAGAACCTGGTACCTGCTCTTTAAATTCTATTTATCACTAAAATGTCCAGGAATTTTAGGATAAATGTCAGATTCTAGGCCTCATGTACACATGCAAAGTGAATCATGGATAAAATTATGTCAAAAAGGCTCAGGAACCAAAATCAAGGGGATTAAACTGAACTAAGAGAGCACAAATTGTGAATAATAAAAACAAAGGATGTCAGTATTTCCTTGAAAAATGTCAAAG
The DNA here is from genome assembly GCA_032199065.1 of Smutsia gigantea. NCBI lineage: Eukaryota > Metazoa > Chordata > Mammalia > Pholidota > Manidae > Smutsia > Smutsia gigantea. The sequence continues at coordinate 129,353 of JAVSCE010010509.1, forward strand.
ATATAAATATTTATGAGTTCATTATGATAACTTAAAAAAGTCTTCACTATGCACTATTTGGAAATTGAGAGACAAAAGAAAGTCAAGTAATCAAGTAATTATCTTGTACAGAACTGCATTTTAGGGTAATTGTCTTAGCATAGGTTTTCTTAAAAAAAGAAAAGAGAAGAAAGAGAGAGAAAGAAATTTAAGTCCAAAACAAGGGAAGCAGCAACTAAGGTCCATGTTTGGTAGAGGAAATGTAAGAAATGTCAAGATAAACTGTGGTTATACATAAATTATATCTGATAGAGTGACCAAATATTTGATAGGGTAAAGTGGAGAAATTCTTCTTTATACAAAAATTCTACCTAATAATTGCAGAATGATAGTTTTTGAAATTACAAATTCAGCATAAATTTAATATTGCTACAAAACAGATGAACAGTCAATTTCAAATTTGTAATAAAGGAATAAGATCAAAACTACTTGGACAAACTGATTAGTTGTAGCATCACCAGTTGTGAGACATCTGACTTTATGTGTCTCCTAATGGGAAAATAATAGGAATGACATAATATCACCTATAAGATATTCTTGTCCAAAACCTGGATTTTAATATATTCAAACCTCTATATTTTAAAACTTATTTAAACTTTATTATTTTTAAAACACTTCACTGAGGTATGATGGACAGGTAAAAAGTTGTATATATTTAAGGCATACAACTCAGTTTATAGATAAGAATACACCTGTGAAACTATTACTACCATCAAGGCCATAAACATATCCATTGTCTTCCAAATTTCCACTCACCCATTATTTTATGATTATTGTTGCCATTATTATTATTATCCTGTGGTAAGAGCATTTAACATAATACCCAGCCTCTCAGCAAATTTTAAGTATACAAAACAGTATTGTTAGCTACAGGCATTATGCTATATAGCAGATTCCAGAACATATTTATCTTGTGTAACTTAATCCTTATACCTTTCACCCTCACCTATCTTTTCCGCCTCTCTACAGCCCCCATCAACCACCATTCTACTCTCTGCTTCTGTAAGTTTGCCTTTTTTTGTATTGCATATATGAAGATCACACAGAATTCATCTTTGTCTAGCTTATTTGTTTATCATGATGTCCTCCAGATCCATCCATGTTGTTACAAATGGCAGACTTTTCCACTTTTCTTGACTGAATTATATTCCTTTTAATGTATATATGCATTTTCTTTATACTTTTATCCACTGAGGGACATTTATGTTGTTTCCATATCTTGGCTATTACAAATAATCTACAGTGAATATGGGAGTGCAGATATCTTGAGATCCTGATTTCATTCCTTTTGGATAAATATTCATAAGCAGAATTTCTGGATCATATGATAGCTCTCTTTTTAATTTTTTGAGGAAACTCCATACTGTTTTTCACAATGGCTGTATGAATTTACAAAACCACCAATAGAGTACCAGTGTTCCCTTTTCTCTACATCCTTGACAACATTTACCTTTTTTTATAATGATAAAAATCTTAACAGATGTGAAGTGACATCTCATTATGATTTTGATTTTCATCTCTCTGATGATTAATGATGTTGAGCACATTTTCATATATTTTTGGCCATTCGTATCTTGCCTACTTTGAAACTGAGTTGTTTTCTTTGCTATTGAGTTGTGGGACCTTGTATATTTTGAGTATTAACCTCTTATCAGATATATTTGCAAATATTTTCTTTCATTCCATTGGTTGCGTTTTTATTTTGTTGATTTTATTCATTGCTGTACAGAAGTTTTTAAGTTTGATGGAATCTCATTTGTTTATTTTGGCTTTTATTCTTGTAGTTTTGCTGTCATATCCAAAAAGTCATTGCCAACACCAATGTCAAGGAACTGTTCCCCTATGTTTTCTTCTAGGAGTTCTATAGTTTTAGTATTAAATTTTCAATCCATTTTGAGTTGATTTTTACATATGGTGTGGGATACGAACCCAGTTTCATTCTTTCACATGTGGACATCAAGTTTTCCCAGCATCATTTATTGAAGAGAGTATCTTCTATTTAGTATTCTTGTTACCCTTTTCAAAGATTAGTTGACCATATATATGTGGATTTACTTCAAAGCTCTCTATTCTGTTCCATTGGTCTGTGTTTAATTTTATGCCAGGACTATACTATTTTGTTTATTATAGAATTGTAATAATTTGAAATTAAGAAGAGGGATACCTTCAGCTTTGTTCTCTGCCAAGATTGCTTTGGCTATTAGGGATATTTGTGAATTTTAGGAGTTCTTTTCTTATTTTTGTAAAAAATGCCATTAGAAATTTGATAGATATTGCAACAAATCTGAAGATCCCTTTGGGTAGTGTGGACATTTTAATAATATTAATTGTCACAGTCCATGAGCATGGGGTGTCTTTCCATTTATTTGTATCTTATTCAATTCTTTTCATCTGTGTTTTATAGTTTTTAGTGTACAGATCTTCCACCCCCTTGGTTAAACATATTAGATATTGTATTGGTCTGATGTTATTTTGGATTGCTTTGTTAATTTCTTTTTCAGATCTTTCATTGCTGGCATATAGAAATGCAACTAGTTTTTGTATGTTGGTTTTGTATCCTACAATTTTACTGGATTCATTTATTAGTTCTAGCCATTTTTTTGCTGGAGTCTTTGGGATGTTTTATATAATATTTTCATATATCTGCAAATTGTGACAATTTTACTTCCTTGCAATTCCAATGCTTTTTATTAATTTTTCTTGACTAATTGCTCTGGTTAAAACTTCCAGTACTATGTTGAATAGAGTTGGTGATACTGAGCATCTTTCTCTTGTTTGTGGTCTTAGAAGAAAAGCTTTTAACTATTCACTATTGAGTATGATATCAGTTATATATATTTTTTTGGGTATTTGGGGAATTATAACTAAAACTATTATTACATGATATTAAGGAATTATTTTAATTTTAGTAGCTAATAAGGTATAGTAATGAGGAATATAAAAGACTTTTATGTTAAAGAACTATGAGTGATGTGATATGATGTCTAGGCTTTGTTTAAAAATACTTATGAAAAAATATTTAGGTGAACATGTTAATTAGATTGGTTATAATTTGGTTACTTTTGAACATGGTTGATGAATAATTGGACATTATATTATTATCTCTGATTCCATGTCTTTTTTCTGAAATTTTCTATAATTTTTGAAAGTCATAAACTTATAGTTTCTTTCAACCTTCCTTAGAAATAATCTTGATTTTTTTAAACTGTAATAATACAAGTAATATGCACACTGAAAATTATAAAGCACCTACTTTTCTGATTAAGGTTAATATTTTTTAATAGGATTCTTACACTTGTCAGTTTGCTCATTATTATTTCTTTCATCTTTTCCATAGTACAAAATTAATTTTAGAAAAGGAAGCGTCTAGCTTCTGAAATTTCTTATTTCACTTTATAAACTCTATTTATTTTAACCAATCTTTTAACTTGTACAGATATCCTCCCTCTAGCTATTTCCTCAGTATGAAATTGGCATACTTAGGTTTCATGAGTCTGTTAATAGAAAATTAAGTGCAGACCTTTTGTTTTTCAGAAAGTAAAAATATTTCCTAGTATTTCTTTGAGAGTCACCCATAATTTTGCCTCATGAGTCTGACAGCCTTCCCTGCCTTCACTGGCTCTAGGCCGCTGATCACAGCTTCTCTTTGTCTTTGTCACAGGTGGGGAAAGGGTCCTTTCCATCTATGCTCTCTTACTTTCTAAAGTGTGTAGCAGGCTTTTAATTACTCCTAGTGCTCCCTGAGACAAAGCTGTAAAATTTTATGGGATTTAATGGAATTCTTAAGAACAGCTTTGAATTAATTACATAACACAGAGTAACTAAAACATGCTACTAGATGTGAACATTTATAGCCTTCTTGTCCAGACCCATACTCATGAGCTCTGAGAATACATCACATTCTTATTTCTGATCTCCCTCGATACAACAAGTCCCTGCTATCTTTCATCAGAAGCATACTTAGATATTTCAAAATTTAGGTTGCCATAGTTTCCAGAGATGCTGAAAATTTCCTTTGTATACTTATATAATATACATTTCAAGATGAAAAATCTGCCCTGGGGCCTGGAACATAACTGAGGATGAAGAGGTAATGGAGCATGGGTAACAGTAGACACGTTATCTCACACATTCTTAGTAAGTGGTGCCTTCTATGGTAATACACTGACATGATGATTTTTAAGACTATAAAAGTAAAAATGAAAATAAAAATTTTACTCTTAGCACCTGAGAAGGGTAAACTCAGTGTGAAGAGTGGAAGTCCCAGACCAGAGACTTTTACTTTGGTGATGGTAGGGATTTATACATAAGAATTTATAAATAAAAAAAATTTCTATTTCTTACTTCTCCCCACTTCCAACCATGAACATACCACAACTTTAAGCCTTTTTCCCATTGTTTTTGGAATAAATTTAAGTATTCCTTGACCTTCTGTATAGTAGGCTAAGATAAAATTATTGGTAAGGATATTTTTGGTATTTCATCTATAAGCAACTGCTTGTGTGTTTGTGTGTGTGTGTGTGTGTGTGTGTGTATTTATTTATTTATGCATCTTTCAATGGAAACATAGTTTACAGAAAGAGAGTGCACACTGAAACCATGTAGGAAATACCACCACAGAAATCTATACCAACTAAATCATCACAAACGGTAACACTGATGACACAAAATTCAGTAACAACCACAAATATTTAACTCTGTATCAAAAGTAAGCTATAATGTACATTAGTGAACTTAAAACTTAGTGCTTCTCACATATTTGATTACTGAATATTCCTTCAGATTACCGTACTCAATGTTCTTTGAGAACATTGAGCCATTATTTGATTTATTTTATTTAATGTATTTAATTTTTTTCAGTATGTTCTCTTGGTTGTTCAGATTGGGTAATGTCAATTGATCAGTTTTCTATTTCACCAATTCTTTCCTTTCTCATTTCTAATCTAATATTGTTCCCATTCAGGGAAACTTTTATTTTGGTTATTGTATATTTCAGTTCTATAGTTTTCCTTTGGCTCATTTTTCTATTTTCTATTTTTTTGTTGATATTTTTCATGTTTCATTTGTTTGAAGAATATTTGCAGTTTCTGTTGGAGGCATTTTTATGATTAATGCTCAAAGTCCTTGTCAGATAATTCTAACATCTGAATCATCTCAGTGTTACAGTCTGTTGATTGTGTTTTTTCACTCAAATTGTTCTTCTTGGCACACCAAAGTTTTCAACTGCATTATATTATGAAACTCTAAATCCTATTTAATCTTCCCTCTTATCAGGCAGTTATTTGTTTACATATATTGTGCAGGATTAATTTAGGGTAGAAGTTCGTCTCCCTTCTTAGATCTGCTGACATCTCTGAGAAAGAGACAATTATTTTCATTAGTTTTGGCTGGAGAAAGTAAAGTATAACCAAAATTATTTTGTTCTGTTAGACCAACTTTTTCCTGACCCTTTGTCTAAAGGAGCCAACTCTCCTTGGGATTCTTTTTGTATGTACCTAATGATAGCTCCAGTTCGCTGGTTCTCCCGTGCCTTGTACAGAATACATGGGCAGCTATAAGAAAACCCAGGGAACTCATTTCAGCATCATTCTTCCCTTCTTTCTTCAAGGAAATATTTACTCCAGGTAACGGGTCCTTGGCAGTGCCTTCTTCTGTGGCTTTTCTCCTCAAATTCTAGCCACATTTCCAGTCCTAAACTCTGGCATTTTTCTCTTTGGCACAATAGTACATCTTTCCCCTATTTGCTTCTATTTTCCTTTGACAGGATTTGTGCCACACCCTCCAGAAGAATCCCATCATGAATGTGTCGTTGACTTGTGTGCCCCTGAAGCACTGTCTGCATTGATCGTTCCTTTTATTACTGTTTTATATAATTTATCCAGCTCCAATAGTCATTTTAAGATTTCTTATCTATAAAATGGGGCTGAATTATTACCAATATTATACGATTATTGGGAGGATTGAATGAATTAGTATACAGGAAGCATTTGAATAATATCTGGAGCATAGTAAATTCCCAATAAACTGTAGTTACTGTTATCTTTGTTTGTGTTATTCTAGTAGGCAGCCTCTAATATGCCTCTCATGAGCCCAGGCTTCTGGTGTTCAATCTAACTATTGACTCATAGTGAACAGAATACTGAAGAGAGAGTAGATTCTTTATAAATTAGGTAACAAAACACTAAGGAGATGTCCAGCTGATGGATAGATGTCTATCTTGGCACAAGCTTTGGTACAAGCAAAGTCCATTTGTGAGCAGCTCAAGGGAGAAGCCAAATGAGATGAGGAATTCATGTCTCCACCCAACAGTCATAGCAAGCGTGATGACTGGCTGTGAACAAGCTTGGAAGCGAATCTTCTCTCAGTTCAACCAAGACAAGATGGCAACCCTGACTGACACCTTGATTACATCAGAGAGACCCTGAGCAAGAACAATGCAGCCAAATCCCTCCAAACTCCTGACACACAAAACCTGTGTGATAATAATGTGCAGTTTTTAGTCACTAAATGTTTAGGTGATTTGTTATGAGTCATATAGGTAACTCATATGTCCTCCTAGTTACTGTTAAGCTATGTTATTATTGTTTTTCCTGTTTGTCTTTACTGTGGTGACAGATGCATCCAAGTAAAATAATTATGTGTTTGGAAAGTGCGAAAGTAAACTGTACAGTAGACTTATTTCTTGCTTATTGTCAGTATCCAAGTGTTATTTCACACTTGCGTGATTCTAGAATACTATCCTATTTTGTCCCTAACCAAACTGAATGATGCTGTAGCAAAGAGTCTGAACAGTTTACTTTTATTTTGTTATCTTATTGTATTACTTTACTGCAGTAAGAAAAAAAAGAGTAAGAAAAACAAGATGAAGAGGAGAAAGATTAAGAAGGCTAAGAAGAAGAAGAGGAAGAATAAAGAAGAACAAAGAGGAAGAAAACTGAGAGTTGAGTTTGCTATACACCTTTACAGGGATTACATTTAGGGCATGTGCTAGTTTTCTCTTAAAAAATACAAATCTGCACTTTATCAGTTCTATATAGGCCTTCATTAAATAAACTGTTTAACCTGGAGTTCTATACAAATATTACAAATAATATCCAACATAAACAGTGTTCCACAGTATACATATGGAGAAAGAATCCTTATATATATATGGGGGAAGAGGTTATCAAGAAAACACAATTGCTGACTGACCCACAAGCAAGACCCAGGCAATTCGAGGCTCTCATCCCCTCCACTGTCCTTGGAATGTAGTTCTAACCACCATTCCGACAGTAGGAGCCATTTGCAAGGACATGGTCTTCAGAGAGAAAAGGGATTGGTGAGACCATCTGGATGGTATATGTGGTAGAACTCAGTTAAGGCCTCTGTATAGACTTAAGATTCTGGCAAATGCCAAAATCTACTTGTCTTGCAGCCACCCAAGACAAGCCTCAAATGTAAGTTCTTTTGCTTATTAAGCCTATTACCTAAGTATCTGGGGGCTCTGCCTCTCTCTTCTGTCTCTCCTCGGTGTCTGTGTATGAGAGCCAGTTACAGATTTCACCGAGAAAGCTTTTGACTTTGTGAACAAAATTGGTGAGCCATCCAGGAGACTGAAGAAATGGGTCTTGGGAAAGAGGCATCCGCATGGGAAATCCCGAGTTGGTCATCAACTTTTATGTGGGGAGAGGGGGCCTGTGTACTAAGTGCTTGTAGACTACTATGAATAAGCAGACACCCCAAAACACTGGCTGCTTTAACGTGTTATTTTGTAAAACAACATAGCACATTGAAGCAAAGAAGGGAAATGAATGGCTGCCACAGTAAGCTGGCCTCTACTGTAGGAAGTTTGATTGACCATCAGTGCCAAACTAGAGGCTGAACCTCATGTTAAAGAGTTGGAAGAAGAGAAAGCTGAGTTTAGAGAAGGATGTGTGTTGTCTACTGCTCGGCAAGCTTCAGAGGTGAAAGACAATTGGGAGAGCAGGATAATAAGCTGGAGACCCTAATCATCAGGGAAATGCAAATTAAAACTACTATAAGATACCACCGCACATTTCAGAATGGCTACTAACAATAAGACAAAAATAACAATTTTGGCAAGGATATGGAGAAAAGGGAACCCTAGTACACCATGGGATTGCAAACTGGTGCAGCCACCATGGAAAACTACATGGAGGTTTCTCAGAAAACTAATAATAGAGTACAATATGACCCAGCAATTCCCATTCTGATAATACACCTGAAGAAAATGAAGACAATAATTTGAAAAGATATATGCATCCCTACATTTATTGTAGTGTATTTACAAAAGCCAAGATAATGGAAGCAAAAATGAATGGATAAAGAAGAAATAGTGTATACACGCAATGGAATATTATTCAGCCATTAAAAAAAGAAAAATCTAATGATGGTGATGACATGAATGGACCTAGAGGGTATCATGCTATATGAAATGTCATTCAGAATAAGATTAATACCATATAATTTCACTTATATGTGAAATCTGAAGAACAAAATAAGTGAACATGCAAACAGAAATGGACTCATATACACAAAGAATGGATGTTAGTTATCATAGGAGGGGATGGGTGAATTACGTGAAGGGGATAGATACAAACTTTAAATTATAAAATGATTTAGTCACAGGGATGGAACTATAGAGTAGGGAATATAGTTCATAAAATTGTAATATGTTTGTTTGGTGATAGATGGCTACCACACTTATCATGGTGAACATTTAGTAATGTATATAATTGGTGAATCATTGTTCTTCATCTGAAACTAATATAATACTGTATATAAATGATATTTCAATAAAAAGTAAACTGGAGACCTTAGTGTGCTGTTTTGCAAAGCTATGAACATGCCAACTGCTAAAGATTAAACTCCGAGCACCTGTAACAAAGCCTGACTGGGACACGAAGAGGTGGAATCCCTGGGATAGTCAGGAACATGGAGAGAAAGACGTGGAGTGGTTGACAGTGAAACAGATGAAATGCCGGATGCTGTCTAACCCCTCTACAAAAAAAAAGTAAAAGCACAGTAACCACACCAGCCAGCAGGGCAGCCCCCAATTCAGGAAACATTCATGATGAGAGAATATACTCAACTGGACTTAATGATAGAACTGCCAAGTTCTAGCAAAAGGCCAGGGAAAGTGTCCAAACATGGTTAGTATGGCTATGGGATATGGGGTGAAGGCATTCCTCTGACCAGGCAGAGAGAAAGAGCAACTTCACTACACACCCTGCCCTCTGGTAGAACCTGCATGGCATAGAGGATTCAGGTTACTTACTCCCTTATAGATAGAATTGTTCTACCCCGAAGGGAGGCCTGGTATTATGAGGAGGGCTTCCCTGGGTGTCCAGGACCCTGGAATTCTACAGAGGAGGTACAAAGATTTCTTAGAGAGCTGGTGGTGAGATATGCAATCTATGTCCATGCCTATGAAGGCCCTGACTGGCTCACATTTACTGCAGGAATGAAAGCCATGATATTATAGTCTGCCCCCAGCACCTGGGGATGGGATGCTGACATCCATGTTGAGCCCAGCTGTGGAACAAAGACATTTCTTGGGCCATGTATTGCTGATCTGGAGGAGAAACTGAAAAAACCTGGGAATTGGTACAGTCTGTGGGAAATATCTAAGACAATATGTCGTGGGATGGTAGCCCGAGATATGCCCCTATTCTGCTTCCCCACATCAACAAAGTAGGTTCATTGCATTGATCATATAATATTAACATGTGAAGACTTGCCTCTGCTACACGACACTCTGCTGACTTTGCTAGAATATCTGTGAAAAAAAGGATGAGGTGCAAACTCACATAAAACTCAAGGCCTAAGCACCACTTAGGAGTCATTTGGTTGAGTAAGACATGCATTGACCCAGAAGCTGTGACTGGTAAGGTGCAAGCCTATCCAACCCCTGGGAGCATGAAAAAAGTGCAAGCCTTTGTATGGATTTGGGGTTTTGGGAGGACTTTTATTCCCCACTTGGCACAGTGCTTTACATAACCTGGTAAATAGAGGGCGCATATGGGACTGGGGGTTAAAACAGCAAACAACCTTTTATAAAGCAAAAATATTAGTAAAGCAGATTAAAGTTCTGGGCTTCTCCCAAGCAGGACTACCATATGAGTTAGATATGCCTATGACTCTAGAAGGTATGGAGTGGGTACTGTGTCAGAGACAACAGAAGGAGAGAGTACCCCTAGCATTTTGGTCCCAGCTCTGGAAGGGGACAGAAACCCAATATACTCCCATTAAGAAATATCTCCTAGCAGTGTATACAAAACTCCCCAAGGCAGATGTGGCAAGAATGCTCCATCTGACAGAGGTTGAGAATATGTTCCATCTCCCCACCTCTGCAATGGCTAAGACTCCCACTTTAAATAAGTGGCATGACCTTTTGCCGCAAAGGAGCATCCTTTCCACCAGCCCATTGTCTTTAGAAATATAGGTCCTATTAGAATATGTATATCCTCCAAATGCCTCTGCCCCTATCCCTACAACCACAGAGAGGGGATGATAGAAATCCCTGCAGATGCCTGGTATACAAATGAATCTGTAGGCGCAACCCCTATCATGGATCGCAGTCACTATTTAAGCCCAGCACTGACACCGTTGGATGGAAACAGAAATGAAATGAACTACAGCAGCTAGTGAGCTGAACTTAGAGCAGTTTGGCTGGTGAACACTCATGAGCTCTGGCTGCCAACCGTTTGCACTGACAGTTGGGCTGTTCTAAAGGGATTAATCCTGTGGCTTGGACAATAGGAAACTGAGTGTTGGGTGATCGTGAATAAGGCTTATGGGGTCAGGATATATGGAAAGACTTTGGGTTCAGTCTGCAAGAGCTGAGGTAATGTTCACTGTCCTCCATATTCCAGTTCATAAGCTGCTAACACCCTCTCCCCTGGGGCAGACAGGAAGCTGCTGTCCTCATTTGGGTACCTTCCCTGGTCCACAGGACTTTGCAGTAGATATGGCTGATTGCTATTCATGTGCACCCAGTCACCATAGTACCTGGGTGGGATGATTTGTTATCACAGATGCTGGATGTCTCTTGCATATGCCTATATTGCTTTGCTCTGTCATTTCTCTCCAATGCAGACCCATAAACAGCAAATGAACTACCTCCATGCTAATGAAACTCCTTTCTGATTGCTCAGGGCACATGGAGGAAGACGGAAGCATAGAGATTGTAAGAGCTGGTCATGAGGAGTGAAGTGCTGGAGAAGGTCATTGAGAGGACTTGAATGCTGGTTGACTGCAGGCTGGATCCGGGCATGTGGGGGCTCCTTACGCCCTCCCCTGTCTTTGGAATGTACTTCTTTGCAGTTTTCCCACAGTGAAAGCCATTTCCAAGAGCACAGCCTTGAGAGAGCAATATGTTGTTGAGACCATTTGGACAGTATATGTGACTGAACCCAGTTACAGCCTTTACGTAAACTTTTAACATTCTGACAGGCAGATGCGAAAATCTACTCTTCTCATGGCAGTGCAAGACAAGCCTCTCATTTTTGCTTGTTAAATCTGCAACCTATGAATTTGGAATTGCCTGCTGCTTTCTTCGGTCTTGCCTTGCTTTTCATGCATGTACAGTGTCTAGTTTCATATTTCACCTGGAATCTGAAAAAAAAAATTCAAACCAGTGATATAATCGTACAAGCTGGGTCCTTGCAAACATGTGGCTGTGAATTTTGAGGTTTATGCAAAGTTCTAAAACATTTGGGAATTGTTGTCCAAAGAGATCAAACTGATGATTTTTAAAGGAATCACTAAGCTTAGAAATGTAAATAGAGTACTTTAAGGAAACACCTGTTGGCTAAGATAATCATCTCATTTCTGGTGCTACTAGATTTGTTATAAAATTAAAATAGAGATGTGTGTTGATTTGGTGATGTTTAGTATTTGCAAACTTGTAAATCGGTGTGTGATTATTGTGTGTATGTGTGTGTTTTCCTCCTGTGTTCTATCTGTATATCACACTATTGTTCATGGCTTTATATAAAATAATTTAACTGTCAGTACAAGTGCTGTATGCATTAATACTAACAGCAACACTTTTAATCCCTCATATTTTCTAGCTAATAAATGAATATGTGCAAAAGCTTTAAATAATAGAAAATATCATTCACTATACTAACTTGATCTCATTAAAAAGAGGAAATTCACATTTATTTACACTCTTAGTTTTCTTTTACAAAATCTTTAAAAAAAAACTATACCTAAATATAATATTTCTAACTGTAATATGAGAATTAGACCAAAGATTAGAAACACATCCTTATGATTTACAGACAAGTTTGAAGCAATTAACTTAAGGTCAGTGAAGAAATTATTCCTTCAAAAATAATTACCTTCTAACAAAGTGAGTGTTGAGATAAACTATTTAATATTTGTGGCAATTAAGTTACTGTATTACTCTGCACCACAAATATAAAGAGGCATTTATTTTTAAATTCTCATTCTAAGAAATTAACCCTCACTAGTTAACTGAATTTGTGATGTGACAAGCTGCAATAGTCTATCAAGTAGTGTCTAAGTTACATTGACCACTTTCTGCTAAGAATGAGGGACTTTTTCACTAATCAGTAATGTACTATTGTCAAGTAACTCACTTTCAACCCAAGGACATATACAGACTAAAAGTGAAGGGATGGAAAAAGACATTTCATGCAACTAATGGGGAGAAAAAAGCAGGAGTTGCAGTACTTGTATCAGACAAAATAGACTTCAAAACAGAGAAAGTCACAAGAGACAAAGAAGGATATTACATAATGAGAAAAGGATCAATCCAACAAGAAGATATAACTATTATAAATACCTATGTGCCCAACACAGGAGCACCTACATATGTGAAACAAATACTAACAGAATTAAAAGGAGAAATAGAATGCAATGCATTCATACTAGGAGACTTCAACACTCCACTCACTCTGAAGGACAGGTCAACCAGACAGAAAATAAGTAAGGAGACAGAGGCACTGAACAACACAATAGAACAGATGGCCCTAACAGACATCTACAGAACTCTACACACAAAAGCAACAGAACACACATTCTTCTCAAGAGCACATGCAATATTTTCAAGAATAGATCATATGCTAGGCCACAAAAAGAGCCTGGGTAAATTCAAAAATATTGAAATTGTACCAACAAAGTTGGTTTCTCAGACCACAAAGGTATGAAACTAGAAATAAATTACACAAAGAAAATGAAATATCCCACAAACACATGGTGTCTTCACAACATGCTCCTAAATAACCCATGGATCAATGACAAATTAAAACAGAAATCAAGCAATATATGGAGACAAATGACAACAATACTTCAAAACCACAAAATCTGTGGGATGCAGAGAAGGCTGTGCTAAGAGGAAAGTATATTACAATACAGGCCTACCTCAGGAAAGAATAACATTCCCATAAGAGTAGTCTAAACTCACAATTAATGAAACGAGAAAAGAAGAACAAATGACACCCAAAGTCACTAGAAGGAGGGACATAATAAAGAATAAAGCAGAAATAAATAACATTGAGAAGAATAAAACAATAGAAAGGGTCAATGAAAGCAAGAGCTGGTTCTTTGAGAAAATAAACAAAATAGATAAACCCCTAGCCAGACTTACCAAGAAAAAAAGAAAGTCTACTCACATAAACAGAATCAGAAATGAGAAAGGAAAAATCACTATGGACAGCACAGAAATACAAAGAACTATTAGAGAATACGATGAAAAATGATATGCTAACAAACTGGATAAGCTAGAAGAAATGGACAACTTTCTAGAAAAATACAACCTTCTGAGGCTGACCCAGAAAGAAACAGAAAAAGTCAACAGACCAATAACCAGCAAAGAAATTGAACTGGTAACAAAAACCTACCTAAGAACAAAATGCCTGAACCAGATGGTTTCACCACTGAATTTTATCAAACATTTAGTGAAGATCTAATACCCATCCTCCTTAAAGTTTTCCAAGGAGTAGAAGAAGAGGAATACTTCCATACTCATTCTATGAGGCCAGCATCAGTCTAATACCAAAACCGGGCAAAGACACCACAAAAAAAAGAAAACTACAGACCAATATCCCTGATGAACATAGATACAAAAATATTCAACAAAATATTAGCAAACTGAATTCAAAAATACATCAAAGGATCATGCATCATGATCAAGTAAAATTTATTCCAGGGATGCAAGGAAGGTACAACATTTGAAAATCCATCAACATCATCCACCACATCAACAAAAAGAAGGACAAAAACCACATGATCATGTCCATAGATGCTGAAAAAGCATTTGACAAAATTCAACATCCATTCATGATAAAAACTCTCCACAAAATGGGTATAGAGGGCAAGTACCTCAATGTAATAAAGGCCATATATGACAAACCCACAGCCAACATTATGCTTAACAGTGAGAAGCTGAAAGCTTTTCCTTTAAGACTGGGAACAAGACAAGGATGCCCAATCTCCCCACTTCTATCCAACATAGTACTGGTGGTCCTAGCCACGGCAATCAGACAACACAAAGAAAAAAAAAGGCATCCAGATTGGCAGAGACGAAGTTAACCTGTCCCTGTTTGAACGATGACATGATATTGTACATAAAAAACCCTAAAGAATCTACTCCAAAACTACTAGATCTAATATCTGAATTCACCAAAGTTGCTCGATACAATATTAATATGCAGAAATCTGTTGCATTCCTATACACCAACAATGACTGAGCAGAGAGAGAAATCAGGAAAATAATTCCATTCACAGTTGCATCAAAAAGAATAAAATACCTAGGAATAAACCTAACTAAGGAAGTGAAAGATCTATACTCTGAAAACTACAAGACACTCATGAGAGAAATTAAAGAAGATACCAATAAGTGGAAACACATCCCATGCTCATGGATAGGAAGAATTAATATTGTTAAAATGGCCATCCTGACTAAAGCAATCTACAGATTCAATGCAATTCCTATCAAAATACCAACAGCATTTTTCAACGAACTAGAGAAAATCATTCTAAAATTCATATGGAACCACAGAAGACCTCAAATAACCAAAGCAATCCTAAGAAGGAAGAATAAAGCTGGGGTGATTATGTTCCCCAACTTTAAGCTTTACTACAAAGCCACAGTACTCAAGACAATTTGGTACTGGCACAGGAACAGATCCATAGACCAATGGAACAGACTAGAGAGCCCTGTTATAAATCCAACCATATATGGTCAATTAATATATGATAAAGGAGCTATGGACATACAATGGGGAAATGACTGCCTCTTCAGCAGCTGGTGTTGGCAAAATAGACAGTTATATGCAAAAGAATGAAACTGGATTATTGTTTAAGCCCATACACAAAAGTAAACTCTAAATGGATCAAGGACCTGAATGTAAGTCATGAAACCATAAAACTCTTAGAAGACAACATAGGCAAAAATCTCCTGAATATAAGCATGAGCAACTTCTTCCTGAACACATCTCCTCAAGCAAGGGAAACAAAAGAAAAAATGAACTCATGGGACTATATGAAACTAAAAAGATTCTGTATGGCAAAGGACATCAACAGAACAAAAAGGTATCCTTCAGTATAGGAGAATATATTTGTAAATGAGATATCCGACAAGGAGTGAACATCCAAAATACATAAAGAACTTACACGCCTCAACACCCAAAAGGCAAATAAGCTGATTAAAAAATGGGCAGAGCATATAAAGAGACAGTTTTCCAAAGAAGAAATTCAGATGGCGAACAGACACATTAAAAGATGCTCCACATCGCTAATCATCAGGGAAATGCAAATTAAAACCACAATGAGATATCACCTCACACCAGTAAGTATGGCCAACATCAAAAAGACTAAGAACAACAAATGCTGGCGAGGATGCAGAGAAAGGGGAAATGCTCCTACACTGCTGGTGGGAATGTAAGCTAGTTCAACCATTGTGGAAAGCGATATGGATGTTCCTCAAAAAAGTAAAGATAGAGATACCATTTGACCCAGGAATCCCACTCCTTGGAATTTACCCAAAGAGTACAACTTCTCAGATTCAAAAAGACATATGCACCCCTATATTTATTGCAGCACTTTTTACAATAGCCAAGATATGGAAGCAACCTAAGTGTCCATCAGTAGATGAATGGATAAAGAAGAGGTGGTACATATGCACAATGGAATACTATTCTGCCATAACAAGGAAACAAATCCTGCCATTTGCAACAACATGGATGGAGCTGGAGGATATTATGCTCAGTGAAATAAGCCAGGTGGAGAAAGACAAGTGCCAAATGATTTCCCTCATTTGTGGAGTATAAAAATGAAGCAAAACTGAAGGAACAAAATAGCAGCCGACTCAGAGACTCCAAGAAGGAACTAGTGGTTACAAAAGGGGAGGGGTATGGGATGGCAGGTGGGAGGGTGGAAGAAGGGGATTGAGGGGTATTTTGTTTAGTACACATGGTGTGGGGGATCACAGGAAAAACAGTGTAGCACAGAAAAGGCAAACAGTGTATCTGTGGCAGCTTACTACACCCAAGGACAGTGACCGCATTGGAGTATGGGTGGGGACTTGACAATATAGGTAAATATAGTAACCACATTGTTTTTTCATGTGAAACCTTCATAAGAGTGTATATTAATAATACCTTAATAAAAAAGTCACACAGAAAAAAATGCATTTAAAAAAACAGACTAAAGAAACCCTGTTTAAACATATTAAAACAAGAATAAATAAAAGCATTGTTGTATGCAGTATACACTCCTATTCCTTACATCTGAATGTGCTCTAAATGTGGCTACAGAAGTTTTAATAGCCTGTCTGTCCATTCACTTTACGTTGTGAGGTTCATTCATGAACACAGCCTTTGGTTCTTGGAAAAATAGTTCATCAATTCAAATGGAAGCTTCTGAAATCAGGGTTTTTCTTACCTTTCTCTGTACTTTCTGTCAGCATGTAAAATAATTCCTGCCATGAAACTAGCTGTAGGTGTGGTTCCCTAATTAAATGGGACTTAAATAAGATCTGCTTTTGAATACTTGATTTTTTTGGTATGTTTGTTTTTTATGTAAAATTCTCAGTACTTAAGTGGGTTGGCTTAGATAAGTTTGATTTAAAGTAACAGTGTTTTTCTAATAAGATAATTGATTTGCACATAATGGAATATAAACTCTTTTCCAGATTTGTCAGTAATTCTTGTTCTCATCCTGATGACATTCAGCTGTCGGGACACTGGAACTATAGTCACTCAGACGTTTTCAAACAGAGTAAGACTCAAGTACATTTTAGCATCTCACCTGGCTTAAGGTAGCCAAGTGGTAAAACTCAAATTCATTCAGACATAATTCTTTCATCTAAGACCTGCTACTTAGTTGCTCATTTTTATTTTTAATTAAATTTTAGTTTATATTATATTTTAGTTTAGTTTCAGAACCCTCTTAAAAAACGGGGTTAATTGAACATTTTTTATTTCTCCTTCCACTTTTAAAACTCCATGGTAGTAAATAATGGTGAAACTGATCACGGTGAATGTAGGAAGGCTTGCTGATAAGAGAATCTCAGAGGTAGGAATTAGAAAGGGCCATCTAGAAATGTCCAGAATTATAATGTATTAAGCATGGTGACTTACTGAAACTGGTAATAATAGTTTTATAGAAGTAAAAAGTCTGGCTTTGGGAGAGCAAATGTGTGGGTCAAGAAGGTTTTGGACCATAGGTAAAGCCATAAATAAACTGCGAATAAGACCATAGAGGAATTGGCTAGTATAAAAAAGTGCATATATATTTCATATATATTATTATACCATATTACATACATAATCTATATAGACATATGTGTATTTATGTTACATATATGCATGCATGTTTATTAACATGTATACA
Source organism: Smutsia gigantea (assembly GCA_032199065.1). Classification (NCBI taxonomy): domain Eukaryota; kingdom Metazoa; phylum Chordata; class Mammalia; order Pholidota; family Manidae; genus Smutsia; species Smutsia gigantea. Next base: position 147,257 of record JAVSCE010010509.1, read on the forward strand.
TATATGTAAATACCTTATCATAATCAAATAGGAGATGTTTTTCTTTATGTCTATGGAACATTATGTAAACTGGCCTTATTACCAGCCACCAAGTCAACCTTAATAAAATTTAAACAGAGATTTTATAAAGAATGTTCTCTGAACAAAATCCAATAAAAATAGAAATAAAGAATTAAAAAGTGACCAAAATCTTGGTTACTTGGACATTAAAAAGCAAATTTCATAGATACTCCCATGTGGAAGAGGTAATAAAAAGAAATTTCAAACAATGTAGAAAGCAACTCAAAGAGCACTTTTTGCCAAAATCTCTGAGACTCAGTGAAATTCTACTGTTTGGGAAAATTTAGCCTTAAATGCTTTTACTACTAAAGAATAAAGAATAAACGTCAGAAACTTGGCACCTAGTAAGAAACAAGAAGATAAAAATATACAAATATATAAAGGATAAGGATATTTGGGAGCTGGTTCAAAAAAAACAAAAACTAAAAAAAGAAGGTAGTGGAAATCAATTTCATTAGTGAGTCAGAATAATGACTCCTTAATTAACTGAGATAGTTACATACAGATGTAAAATAATCATTTGAAATTATTTAAGAAACATCTGGTTTATATTATTTTTTAAGATGGAGTTCAGATGATATAATTCCACATCTATTCTGTATATTTTAAATTAAAACTGGACTAGAATGTATCTATTGTCTTTTATGGTAGCATATCCAATCATGACTTGGAATATTGCTTTCAATACCTAAATATTACTTTGATATCCCAGAAACCATCCTTTGCTTCACAGATGTTAACACTATCCATGCATTCTATTCTATTCTGATGCTCTTGACTTATTTATATATTTCTAATAGGGAAAAAAATCTGACTTCATTATGCATTAGGTGTTAGGATATGCAGAAATTCATTTTTTTGACATTATAATCTTATTAAATGTTTAACCACAGGGAAAAAAATATTTTATTTAATGAAAATTTACTTTTTTAAAGAATCAAACAATTCTTTTTTCTCTCAACATCTAATAGTAGCAAATATTTCTACATTTTTAGAATGTTTTGATTTATAATATTTTTGACATCTTATATTTGCATGTTAAGTACTACCATATGGTCTAAATATTAAGTAACTTATAAGTGTTGTGATTCTTGGAGACTTGCAGGGAAAATAGAAGTTTCTATGGCCAGGATCCTCACCTGACCTAAATCTACCTGGTGATGTAATTGGTTTATTCAATAGGCTAATGCTTACACACTGGGTTGGCAAGAAGCTACCACTGCCTGTGTTGCCATATAGAGCTCTGCCCAGTGCTCAGTAGAGATCCTCAAGCAGAACAAAGGCTGGAGGCAAAGGGAGAGCCTGGAGTGGAGGCAGAGCCTGGAGGAGAGACAGACAGAGGCAGACTTGTCAGATACAGAGATAACTTTAGCACTTGACCTGCCAGCATGACAGTAAAACTTGGTATAAAGGTTTTTACCACCCCTCCCACCCCAAACATTTCATTGTCATGTTTCAGTCTCACTGAATCCCGAGTGAACTTGATTGGAGCTGGGAGCCCCCTCTGGCCCAGAGCTACAAGACTAAAGTCCAAATTCTAATTTATTCATTGGCTTGTAGGGTCTTTTTTGAGAGAAAATCATATGTGTTTGGCAAATAATGTATGTTTGCTAAGATGTTAAAATCAATATTTTTTCATGCAAATACTATCTCCTTGAAGTTAGAAAGTCTTTATCTGAGAGCTCAACTGGAGAGTATGAACCACTTCTGACATATGTCACTCTCCTTACTATTCCCACTCTTTTAAAGCATTTCTTACTTTCTGATACTGTGACATGTCACCTCATAAATTTCAAGTTGCTAGCATTATGGTAAGTACCAAAACATAGCAATGAAATTTGTTTTGTTTCTGATAATACAACACACAACTTAACTTTCAACATTGCCATTTTTAATTAGGATAATATTTTAATTATACAAAAATGTGTATTTTGGTAATTTGTCACAAAGAAAACATCTGTGTGAGCCATGCAAGTCAATAAATGGAACATTATGAATACTCAACGCCTTCCTTTGGTCCCTTTCCAACTACTCACCTCTTCCTATTCCTATTTCACAGAGCACAATACCAAGCTTTTTTTTTTGTATAAGAATCCCTTTCTCACTTTCTTCATAGATTCCTCCATTTAAGTATGAATCCTTAAGCACTATGAATTAATTTGGAATTATTTTGTATTTATATGAATGGAATCAGAGGGTAAATATAATTTTAAGTCCAATTTTATTCAATGTTTTTGTGTGTTCATCTATGTTGTCGCCTGTATCTACGTGTACAACCTCATTTTCCTAGTGCTTGAGTTCATTAATACAGAATAATTTATTTGTTCAACTTTGATGGCAGTAACACACATCCATATTTTGGCTACTATAAAAATAGCTTGTGTATGCATTGCTCTTAGGTAAATAGTTCAATTTTGATAGTTCAGCAGCTATCACATTTTCCATATAAGAACTCCATTACAATCTTAAAAACAATTGAAGAACCAAAGATTTATACTAATATGAATTATTTCCATTATATTCAGTATTATATTTTATATTGAGAGTTACTATATTGCAAATTAAAATGAGAATGATGAATTTCTAATATATTTAATTCCTTTCAAAACAATATTATTAAACCTGTGATAGGTAATTACAAATATATATTTTATAAGAATATGTACATTTTCTGAAGACAGAAATGCTGAGCACATGGCACTGTTTTACATTTTTGAAAATCCCATTAATGTCCTGCTCTTATGTCAGATGAAGACAGGTGGATTCTCAAATCTGTTTCTGCATTCAGTCTGTTGAAATACCATACATCATGTAGCCTCTGGAATAGGAAAAAAGAACATCATGTCTTAGTATTATGAAAATATTCTTCATCTCACAGACCTTATAAAAGTGTGCAGGAACTGTCTACTGCCTACTGACCTACTACAACAGTTTGAGAACTGTTGTAGTAGAAATGCCCTAAAGGTTTGTTGAGTAGGTGTCCTCTATAATCACTGATATGTGAGACTACCCAATTTGTATCTTTCCAACAGACATTTTCATACGTCTTGTAAATTTTAGTCTGTTGCAGATAGAGTGATTATCTTTGTGTCTTTATGATATTCATTTTCCTAATTGTCAGTGAAGGTCAGAAGCTTTCTCATATATTCATCTAATTAGGATATGTTGTTTAGATAGTATTCATCTAAGTCTCTCAGTCATTTTCTCTCAAGCTGCCTTTACCATATGGATCTGTCAGAGCTATTGTTTTTAAGATTTTTTTTCTTAAGCTTTAGCATTATATTTTCAAATATTGCTTCTGATCCAGTGATACTACCTTCTCCACCTAAGATTTCAATTACACAGTGGAGATTGCATTCATTGTATTTTCTGCATGTTCCATAAAACTGTCTCTGCACCTCATTCTCCATGTTTTCTTATACACTATCTTCAAGCTCCTAACTTACGTCTAGCCTTTCTTCTTTTTAAACAAATATGAGTTTGACACAAAGTTTTCCTGTAAACATAGCTTTAACATCATCTTAAATGTTTTAATATGTATTTTATTTATCACTCAATAATTTCTTGCTCTTATTATAGTCATTAATTTCATTTATTGTAGTTTCTTTTCTTTCTATAGCTCTGATTTATTTTGTTTTGTGTGTTCTACCTTGTATATTCTACTTTATGCATATTATTTTGTCTGTATTAGATAAGTTTACTATCTAGAATACCTGTGAATTTATTTATATTATCTATTTTTCTCTTTTTGCCATTTTTGTTCTTATCCATACATTTCTGATTATTATTGTTTGAGAGATATTATAGTTGAAAAATTATCTGTAGAAATTATTTCAGGTCCAGGACTATGTTATTTTCCTTTTAAAAAGATTTATGTTTGTCTCTACCAGGTGCATAGGATCACTGGCAATGAGGTAATAACTCAATCCCTGACACAGGCCTCTGCACTTTCGGTTTACCTATATTATAATTTTCACCTCTTTTTATAGTTTTTTTTTCTTCATTTTGTATTATTTACCTTGTACATGCTACCTTGGACATATTATTTTAGTAGTAGAGTAGTCATAGGCTCGTGACCTCCCCTGCTGCTGTGGGAGTACCCTGGTCACCCACCAGTGCCTCTGTTTGAAAATGGGGAGTCTGTCACAGGGATACTCAGCTTGCCTGCTGTACTACCTCACCATCAGAATTGACTAACACTGCAGGGGACCAAGCACCAGGATATTTTAAGTCTTTTTCCTTCTCTAGATATGGTCAGGAGATTCTTTTATTAGCTTTCTGATATTTTCAGCAAATTGATCTATTGTCTTGCCAATGGGTTTCAGCCTTGGACAAGTTCACTATGGATTCAATGTGACCAAAGAAAAGAAAGTTCTTGGGGTGAAAGGGTTATACTCAACTTATTCCCACGGTGGCAGGTCAGTCGCCAGAATTCCATCCACTCAGAGTGAGTCTGCATGCAACAAGCCAATCTCTGCCTCTGGGCCTCTCTGTCTGCACAGCTGTCCTCTGGGCCTCTCTGCCTGCACAGCTGTCCTCTGGGCCTCTCTGCCTGCACAGCTGTCCTCTGGGCCTCTCTGTCTGCACAGCTGTCCTCTGGGCCTCTCTGCCTGCACAGCTGTCCTCTGGGCCTCTCTGCCTGCACAGCTGTCCTCTGGGCCTCTCTGTCTGCACAGCTGTCCTCTGGGCCTCTCTACCCGCACAGCTGTCCTCTGGGCCTCTCTGCCTGCACAGCTGTCCTCTGGGCCTCTCTGTCTGCACAGCTGTCCTCTGGGCCTCTCTGTCTGCACAGCCATCCCAGTCTCTGTCCTCAGTGCTGCCACTCCAGCCTCTGCTCTCCTGAAGCTGTGCTACCGTGTCGCCCAAAGAACTGGGCAGGGCTCTTTATAAGTCAATAACAACGTGTTACCCACACGTGTGTAGTGAGCTAGCTGACCAGGGCCAGGTGAGAATCCTGGACACAGGAACCTTCACTTTATCCACATCTATACATCTATCTATACATAATTATATATTTATATATAGTTCCAGTTTTCTTCTGTTTCTTTAGTAAAAATGTTTGAGCAAATTACCCAGTCTGCCATTGCTGGAAGTGGAAGTCTGGTGAAAATATTTCTAAGCTTCTTTCTTATATGAGCACTATGATTGGAATGTTTGTGGTCCTCAAAATTCATAGGTTGAAATCCTAATCCCCATCAGGAGGTGGGACTGAATAGAATCCATGGTTTTAGGAAAGAGGTCTTGCTGCTTTACCCAAAGGAGGTTACAGAGAAAACACTGCAGTCTTGGAGCCTGAAAGCAGATGAGGCCACTCCCCAGATGCTAAACCTGTCAGCACCTTGATTCGGGTCTTCCCAGCCTCCAGAACTGTGAGGAACACAGCTGTGGTTATTCCATAAGACCCCAGTATATGGCACTTTTGTTACAGCATCCTGAATGCATTGATGTTGAATTATTGCAGTAATCACTCTTGACTTAAAACACTTTTGTCCCTTGACTTCATAATTTTACTCTTCTGGATAACCTCCTACATTAGCATCTTGTCATCAGTCTTTTATTAGTTCTTCATCTCCCTGATTTGCCCTCACTGCAGCACCCCAGGACACTCACTGTCTTTTCTGTTCTTTATCTGTATCCACATCCATGGTGGTGTCGTCCCATCTCTTGGCTTGAAAAACTATTGATATCCTGAAGTCTTACCCATTTATATTTTCAACTCACACTTCTTCCCTGAACTTCAGATACTTATATCTTGCATGAAATATCTGCATGGATTCTTACTAGGCATTAAAACCTAACTTGTCCAAAAACAAATTTTTGATTTACTCCCCCTCCCCCGAGAAAAGACATTTATGCTTCAATTTTTTTTCTATTTCGTAAATGGAAACCACATCCTTTCGATTTTTCAGTCATCTTTGACTTTTGTTTTCCTTTCTCTTATATCTTACATCCATTTCTTCAAGGGGTGCCACCTCTGAGCCCTTGGAACACACCCAGATGATGGCGACTTTCTGACAGTCTCCCCTAATGCTGACCTGGTGCAGGTCCTCAGCACTTCTCTCCTGAGTTGCGAGTGCAGTATGGCAGACAAGGCTCCGCCATTCCCAAGCTACTTACCTGAGGACTATTTTGCAAGAAATGAACTTCTGTCTACTTCAAGCCATTTTATTTTTGAAGTATTCTTGTTTCAACACTTATGTTTAGCATATACCCTAAACAACACAAAATATGAATAATTGTTGCTATGAATTTAGCAAATGAGATTCCACAGCAATGATGAAAGCCACAAGTTAGAACCATGCTTCCCAAACCTCCCTGTACATGGAGAAACTGGTGGTATTAAAAAGGCTGATTCTGTAATTGTAGATTAATGATAATAAAATAAATTATATTTAAAAAAATGCTGATTCTGGTTTAGGGCATCTGAATCGTGACCTGAGATTCTACATTTCTAAAAGCTCCCAGGTGGTACTGACATTCCTCATTCTGACACCACATTTTGGGTGTCAGCTTGCTAGAAGAACACAATGTCACTCTGCTGACCACTGTGGAGAGCATTAACAGCTACTTACCTGGTTTCATTATTCTCTTATAAACAAAATTAGCTTTAAGAAGAGGTTGTTCATAAATTAACCTATTCAAAAACACATTTTCTTCACTTTTTCTAAGTCCTATTTCTTCTACATTCATTAACAAACTGATACAAAGCAAAGCCTTTTAGGGATTTTTTGGGAGGAATTCTGCAGCTGAAGAAAGCCTTATCTCCACTAATCTGAAGGAGGAAGGTAACTCTAGCTGGCCTTGGTCTCCATAAGCAGTGTGCTGGGGCACACTAATCAGGTCCCAAAAGGGAGAGAGAACACACTTCACTCTTGGGGGACCATAAGTGCAGTTCGCTATTGGAATTAAAGCCCTCTGATGATGAGCCTAGGAAAGTTCCTACTGCTCCCACAAAATCTCAACACATGCTTTGCCGGGCTGGGTAAGTGTGAATATGGAGCAGGTAGAAATTCCAACAAAGAGGAAACAATTAGTTCAAATGAGGTTTTCTATAAACTCCAAACACCTGGAAGTGGTTAAACCAGAGTTTGTCTGTAACAAGAGAATGAGAAAATTAAGACTGTCATTGAGGAAGCAGCAGGAAATTGTTTAATTTGCTGTGAATCTCCTTACTTTCTCCTCTTGTATTTGGGAATTAAAGCATTGTGCTAGAAGATCACACTGTCTTTCTTCCTCCACATTTTTAAAAAGAATTTAAGGGAGAATGAAGCAGTCACAGCATTTACTATTTTGGAGCATGAGCCAGAGTTCATATTGCTAGGAAATATGGAACTCAGTTGAGGATCTTTTACATTTATCTCTCCTGCTCCATCATTTCTTTCTAGAACTTGCACAATGTAAAATATATTAATCAAAATTTAAAATGTATAGATCCTGTTGCACGAGTCATCTATTGATGCATAACAAATCACTTCAATACTTAGTGGCTTAATAATGAGTGCTTTATTTACTCATGTTTCTCTGGGTTAGAAATTTGGGCTGGGCACAGCTGGGTGGCTTCCAGCTAGTCTCAGCTGGAGTTACTAATATGGCTGTCATCACATGGCAGCTCCACTGAGAATGGGTGATCCAAGAGGCTTCACTGTCATGTCTAGTCATTCATGATGGCTGTCTGTGGGGTCAAATACCTTTTGCAGGTTAGGTTGGGCTTTATAGCCGCATTCCAAGATGATGAGGCCCAATGTACAATTTATTTTCAAGCTCTTGATTACATTATCTTTGCTGATGTCCCATTGGTCCAAGAAAACCACATGACCAAGCACAGCTTCAGTGTGGGGAAAGGGACTACACAAGGGCATGGGTGCAGGGAGAAGGGAATTCACTGGGGGCTTCTATTTAAAAATCTACCATACCACCTCTCATAAATCAATGAGCCAAATACAGTTTTACTCCAGGATTCATAGAAGATTTCACATAATATACCTTAACTATAAAATTATAATTATCTCATTACATTTGGTTCTTCCATAACCTTAGTGGAGAGTTCGCAGGAAAACAAGTCAGTGAAAATATTATTAGATTCACCATTAAGACTTTCTTACTACTTTAGTGGTGTGCACCTTTTCGAAATTGTATGGATAATTTGTGAACAGTTTACATTTCTGTTACATTCCACTTCTCAGTACCAGGTTTCTTAACAGTTTGGGTATATTCCACTAGGTATTTGAAAATCTGAATATGGCTGTTCTGCTTTGAGCCCTGGCTCTTCTCTTTGAAGATGTGAAACATCTTCAGATCTAATTCCAAAATTCTTGATGAATAATGTTGATTTTAACTATAATGTAATCTTGTCAGTGGGGCCTACTCTAGCTCCCTATTTAAAATCGCTTTCCCCAATCTGACACTCATTACAATTTAAAACACATTATGTTTTACTTTAAAAAAATGTGTTTACTGTCTGTATCCATCCTCTACATCATGTACCGTATGAAAACAGGAACATTTTCTGTTTAATTACCTGCTGTTTTTGTAAGAATCAGAATAATAACTGTCATATTGTAGTTGTTCAATAAATATTTGTGTTTGAATGAATGGATGGGTGATTGAATAAATAAGGTTACCTCCAAAGGAGAGCTCAAGGATGTTAGAATAGTATACTGCAAAGGCAGCACCCTAAAACAATGGCCTATCAAAAGCTTTCATATACTAACAAAGAATATAAATATGTAAAGTTATATGATGTGATCTAATCAATTTACATGGAGCTATTTTAGTTGAATTGTGAAGAAAGTCCTCTCTAGGGAGACACATTTAACCTTAGATCTAAAGTAAAAGAAGAATCAAATCACATATACAAACTTTGGTCCAGGCAGAAGTTCTAACAAGTACAAAAAGGCCCAAGAAGGAAATTGGTTTAGTGTGACTGAGATACATGTGAGTGTGATAGTGCAAAATGGCACAAAGGATACTAAAGTTTATTAATTCTGCAGATTTTTATGAATAACCATTATGTCAGGAATTGTGTATAGAACAGGAATCAAACTAAGTTGAGTTCATGCATTCATAGAATCTAGGGGTTATTATAGTGGGAAAGAGAAACAGAAGCCAGGCCATTTGAGGTCTTGTGGACACTAGGAAGACTGGATCATAGGGGCATGATTAAAATTTTTTAAGCAGGAGAATTATTTTATTTACCTTTTAAAAAACACTCTGACCAATGCATAAAAACTGGAGCTTAAATGTCAAAGTTAAGGCAGTTACATAGTAGGTCTGATTTGGGCAGTGCTGTGGGTGTGGAAATGGAGAGCATTCTGGCTATGATGCAGAGGCAGCATCTACAGACTGGCTGGGGATTCTGTGTGGATCATAAGAAAGCAGTCAGGTATGAATAACCACCACTAACAGCAATGTTTAATTTAGTTCACTTGTGCTCTACTAAATATCAGGCAGCTTCCATTTTGAAGATACTGCAATTATGAATATCATATCTTCAGTTCTGCTGGTAGGTCCCAGCAGTCTAACAGTGGAGTAAGTTAAAAGAGTACATTTATTTTGAATTTTAGTGGCTGTTATTGAGTTGACAAGAATTTGAACTTATTTTTGAAATCACACCAATATTTTATGAGAGAGAACTCTAGTACGGACATTATAAAACATCTTCTTTAATCTAATAGCTGAAAAATGTTTTTGCCATTGTTCTTTTGGTCTTTATTTCTTTTGTTGTGAAATAGGCTAAAGCGCCTTTTATATATTTACTGTACATTTTGCATATGTGCTTTCTGTGTATGCCATGCCTATTTTCTATTTTGTTGTGTTATTCCTTTTCTCATAAATCATGCTGTTTTTTTTATTTTGTGTCTTGGATTTTTTTCCATTTATTTTTTGGTATGTGGACATTTGAGCTTCCTCTAGTTATCAAGGATATCTTTAATGATTTTGTAGTGTCCTACAAAGTACTGCCTCACTTAAATTATAAATATAAAATTAGATAAAGCAAGAAATAAAAAAAAGAGGTCAGACTTCTTATCCTAGTACTTAAACAGTTTTCCTATTTATGCTAAAATGCTGGTATATTTCGGATTTATTTTATTTAAGGACTGATAATCGATCAACCTCTCTTCCTTACTACCTTCTTTCCTTCCTTCTATTCTTTCCAATGACTGTGTTAATTCAGCAAAACTTCATTTGTCTCTGAAAATAAATGCCACCTTAATGTACTATAAATATACATGCATATTTTGGTCTATATCTAGACTATCTAACCTATTAGTCTATTTATATTTCAATACTAAACAACTTATTTTACTGTAGTTTCATAACACATTTTCATAAAAACAGACCCCACTCTTTACTAGTATATTTGCATCTTTAATGTTGTTTTCATAATTAAATTCAGAATCAACTTATGGGATTCAAAAAAGAAATCAAAATAAAATATAGATTTTTTTTAATTACAGGTGCATTAAATATTTTAGGAATTTCAATCCAATTCACCTCTTTACATTACTGAAACTTTCTAAGATGAGCTTTGGTTTTCATACTTTTCATGCTTGATGTAAACTTTTTAACAATTTTCTCATAAAGGCTCTATCTACATATTTATTATTAAGTATATTTCTAAGTTTTGTTTGCACTGTAACATGTATGTAAATAACCTACTAGGTTTTCTAGTTTAATTTTTAACTAGCCAAATTTGCATGATTTCTATCATCTGAATGTAATAAGAAAGATTAAATTGATTACTATTTTGTTAAAAGCTTTTATCAAAATATGTAGGGTTATATAATATACATTCATCCTACAAATAAATTTTATTTAAATATGTATACACATATGTATGTATAATTAACACTATTGCTGTTAAAGCTTTTAAAGTAATTAGTGCTGAATTTTATTATTTTTGAATAAAACTTTTAAAGAGAATAGATTGATTTTGTTATATATGCTTAGAATATAAACATACAAATATGTAATATGTAAATGTGTATATAGCAATATGCTGTTCCTTTTAAAAGTGTTTTAAATAATGACAGATGAACTTTATTGAAGGCTATTTCTGTTTCTCTGGCAATCATCTTAGGGCTTGCATTTTTTTGGTTTGTTAAAATGTTTAATCATGTTTATGAATACAAAACTCCTTTGAATGTTATTTTTATATTGATCTTGCTTACTATAACTGGAATCTATTCTATGTGATTTAATTCATATTTTTGCATTTATAGTCAAAATGGATTACCCTGTACCTGTCAGTATTTTTTATTCCTTTATTGAATTAGGAAATCAGTATCATGATGGCTTTCTTATTTTCATTAAATTCTGGAATTGCAGATTCTTTTCAATTTGTAGTCTGTCTTTTGATTGATAATATTTTTCTATGATGTCCCATTTGTAATCAATCTTTCTTGGGGAATGAGTAAATTATTAGATGAGTTAGTCATTAAAATACTAAATGTGAATTAATTTAGTTACATTATCTTTTATATTTCTTTTAGTGTCAGTTTTTAGTACTTGATATTTTCCTAAGAATCATACATTATGCAAGTTTCTAAATATGTTTAAATAACTGAGGTGCACATTTCTTTATCTCTGTAGTCACCATTTATTCAAATTCCATTCTAATTTTATGAAGTTTCTCTTTAATTTCTTCAGTTAATTAGTTTTTCATGAATCTACTTCATTCTTTCCTTTTCTTATAACCTAATTTTTAATATATTTTTCAGATTTCATACTATTTTTCAAAGGAATTTTTGTGTAAACTTTATAATTCCCTTTACTATGAATTATTTTTTAAATTTCATTATTGAATCACAAAATTTTTTAGTTGAAAACTTTATCCTTTCTTATTTTGATATATTTATGACTCAATGTTCTATTTGTCTTTTTTTAAACACTATTTCTTGGTTATGATATATAACAATTTGACTATAATTTTATTTTAGATATTTCACAATTGATATTTGACTCTCTCTTCAGCATAAGAATTGTTGAAAGATCTTTGTGTGAAGTGATGCCACAGAAATACCATGGTAGAGAGTTGGAAAAGTTGGTCTATCTGCTGAAACAATTAAACTGACAAAAACTGACAGAATCAACTTTTTCACAAATCTGGAATCTAATTAAAAATTTAGATAACCAGGGCATGCCTGATAAAGAATGAGGCTACTGAATTTTGGTGCATTGGCCCACCTACCATTCACCATTCCCCAATCTGTATCAGTCATTACCCATGTTTGTGGGACAGCTTGCTGGTGCTTTGGGGAGGGAAGGCTTCAGGGGGAAGAGAAATATGGATCTTGTTCTAAAAAATTGTTTTTATGCAACTTGGTCAGTCTGAAGGTTCCTGAGAAACTAATGTAGGAACTTATCTTGGTTTCACCACTTTTTGGGCTACAACAAGCTTCTGTAGCAGCAACTGCAGAAAGCATTTAAACACATGTAGAACCCACAGCTTCCTGGAGCAAGGGAGAGCAGACATAACAAGTAGTTATCAGACCCAAAAGCATGAGAAGGAAGAGGCTGGGGAGGAAATTCTTGGAAAAATAAGTGCTTAGAAGGGCTATCATGTATACCATGGAAAGTGGAGTGCCATACACATGCCCATGCTGAATGCATACTCAGAAAAGATCTGAGAGGATTGTAGACTTACGCCAATACCTGATCTTTATGCTCCACACAAACAGAAGGCAAAGGCTACAGCAATGTTGTAAACAATGTTGTAAACACTGAAGGGACGACCAACACAGAGCTGGTCTGTAAAGCCTAGAACAGAATTTATTTTTTTCTTTTTGGTCACAGGCATCTAAGGAAATCTCTATCAAGTCACTGGCAGAACAATGAAATAATGGAAGAGAAACTTCAGTGACCATACATGACAATAAATTCAGTCTTTTAAGCTTTAATTTGGAAAAGTCACTAATTACATGGACAACTGTAGTTCTCAACAACCAATAAGAGCAAACCCTGGGAAGGGGAAGAATCTGACTTGCAATATTATCATAATAATCAACATGTACAGTTTTCTACAGCAGAAATAAAGGTATAAAAGAAAAACAGGAAAGTATGGTTTATTCATGGTACAAAAAGAAATGGATAGACATACTCCATGAATAAGTGCAGATATTGGATTTGGTGTACAAAGATTAAATCAACTGTCTTAAATATGCTCAAAGAATTAAAGGAAAATGGACTAAAAAAAACTAAAGGAAATGATGAGAATGATGCATCAAGTGGAAAATATCAATAAAGAGAAATTTATAAAAGGAGCCAGGTAGAAATTCCGGAAATGAAAAATACTAAAACTGAAATGAAAAATTCACTAGAGGGATTCAACAACAGATCTGAGTAAGTAGAAAGAAGTCAGGAAACTTGAAGATTGGTCAATTGAAATTACTCAGGTTAAGGGGCAGAAAGATACTGAAGCAAAAATGAACAAACCTAAGGGACACTGGAGACACCATAAAGTTATCAACATGTGCCTATGCATATAATAGTCCTAGAAAGAGAAGTGAGAAAAAGAGAAGTAAAGACTATTTGAATAATGTCAAATTTTCCTCAAATTTCTGGAAACTCATGGATATACACATTCAGAAGATCAACAAACTCCAATTAAGATAAACTAAAATATCCGCACCAACATACATGATAATCAAACTGTCAAAAGTCAAGGACAAAGGGAGAATCGTGAAAGCAGTGAAAGAGAAATGACATCACTTATAAGGAGGCTTAATAAGTGAGCTGAGAGCAAAACGTCAGAATAGGCATATCATGTTCTCATCCCCTGACAGAGACGTTAAGTGGTTACCAAGGAGAGGGGTTAGGGAGGGTCAGGGGAAAGGTAAGAAGAATAAAGGGGCACAGTGATTTGCAGCCACAATATAAGGTGGTCATGGGGATGGTAGCACAGCATAGAGAATATAGTCAATGATTCTATAACTTCTTCCTATGTCGACAGATAGTAATGGCAATAGAGAACGTAAGGATTTAATAATATGGGTAACTGTTGAAACACTGTGTTGTACATTTGAAACCAATGTAAGAATGTATATCAACAATACTTCAATAAAAAAAAAAGTAGAAGCTACCAGAAGCAAGTTTTTCAGAATTCTGGGAAATAAAAATTTAGAGCAATTAAACAAATGTTGAATCAAAATTATAAGAAAATGTGTCTTGTTTGTTTATCTCACTCTTGAAGTGTCGGTAGCCTAGGCACCCATCTTGGGACACTGCTCATTGTTTCAGGAAGGAACAGACTGTATTGGCAACTTACTGTGTATGTGTGCTCTGCTGTCTGAGGGCTACCCCAAGAGCACACTATAACTCATCTGTGTTTTGCCTAACTCGGGATTCATGGAGGAAAAGCAGTGGGCAATGATCAATAACACAGAAAATTGACCTAATATAGGGGCAAAAGCATATAGTATAAACATACAATAGGCCTCTTAAGGAATGGGAGCAAAAATTTCCAAGATCTTGGGAAAATTTGAACATTTAAAAGCATCCAAGTATACAGGGGACTACAGAAAGCAACAATATGCCTGGGACAAGTTGCATGCACAGAAAAGACTTGAGAACACCTGAGGTTTTTTTCTTTTTATTATTGAAATATAGTTATATGCAATATTATTTTGGTTTCAAGTATACAACACAGTGATTCAACAGTTCCCACATTATTAAACCTTCACTCCAACTAGTGCAGTTACTCTTTGTCAAAATAGAAAGATATTATAGATCCATTGACTATATTCTCCATGCCACACTTCCATCTCTGCGACCAGCTTATATTATGATTGAGATTTGTGCCTCACATACCACCCCCCCCACCCCAACCCCTGCTCCATGATAACCACCAGTCACTTCTCAGTGACTATGAGTCTATTGCTGTTTTGTTCTTGTTTTGTTGTAGATTCCACACACAAGTAAAGTCATATGGTATTTGTCTTTCTCTGCCTGGCTTATTTCACTTAGCATAATACCCTCTGGGTCCATCCATGCTGTCACAAACAGCAGGACTTCTTTCTTTTCTTCGGTGGAATAATAGCCCATTGTGTATATGTACCACATCTTCCTTATCCATTCATCTACTGATGGACACTTAGGTTGCATCCATATCTTGGCTATTGTAAACAATGTGGCAGTAAACATAGGAGTGTGTAAATCTTATGTTAGAGATTTTGTTTTCTCTGGGTAAATTCCTAGAAATGGAGTTACTGGATTGAATGGTATTTCTTTTTTTCGTGTTTTGAGGAACCTCCATACTGTTTTCCACAGTAGTAGCACCAATTCACATTCCCACCACCAGTGTAGGAAGGTTCCAATTTCTCCACATCCTCACCAACACTTGTTAATTTTTGTCTTTTGGACAGTGGCCATTCTGAGAGGTGTGAACTCCTATCTCATTGTGCTTTTGATTTGCATTTTCCTGATGATTAGCAATGTGGAGCATCTTTTCATGTGCCTGTTGGCCATCTGTATTTCTTGTTTGGAGAAGTGACTGTTCAGATCTTCTTCCCATATTAAAGTTAGATTATTTGTTTTTTTGCTGTTGAGGCATATGAGGTTTTTATATATTTTGGATGTTAATTCCTTATCAGATAAATCATTTATAAATATATTCTCCCATACTGTAGGTTGCCTTTTTGTTCTGCTGATGGTGTTCTCTGCTGTATAGATGTTTTTAGTTTGATGTAGTCCCACTTGTTCTTTTTTTATTTTATTTCCCTTGTCCAGAGAGATGTGTCCAGAAAAAATTTGCTCGTGCTTATGTTCAAGAGATTTTTGCCTATGTGTTATTCTAAGAGTTTTATGGTTTCATGTCTTATATTTAGGACCTTAATTCACTTCAAGTTCACTCTTTTGCATGGAGGTAGCAATCCAGTTTCATCTTCTTGCTTGAGGCTGCCCCAACACTATTGAAGAGACTGTCTTTTCCCCATTGTATATTCATGGTTCCTTTATCATATATTAATTGACCATATATGCATGGGTTTTTTCTGAGCTATTTTGTTCAGTAAATCTGTGGAGTCTACTCTTGTGCCAATACCATGCTGTTTTGATTACTATACCTTTGTAGTGTAGCTTGAAGTCAGGGAGTGTAATACTCCGATTTGTTTTTCTTTCTTAAGATTGCTTTGGCTATTTGGGGTATTTTGTGGTACCATATGAATTTTGAGATTATTTGCTCTATTTCATTAAAAAATGCCATTGGTGTTTTGATAGGAATTGCACTGAATCTGTAAATTTTGGGGGGCAGCATAGCCATTTTGACAATAAAAATTCTTCTTATCCTATTCTTTAATCTTTCTCATCAGTGTCATAATTTTCAGAGTAAAGGTCTTTTACTTTCTTGGTTAGATTTATTCCTAGGTATTTTATTCTTTTTGATGTACTTGTAAGTGGAATTGTTTTCCTGATTTCTCTTTCTGCTAACTCATTGTTAGTATATAAGAATGTAACACATTTCTGTGCACTGATTTTGTATCCTATAACTGTTGAATCCATTTATTATTTCTGATAGCTTTTTGGTGGCATCTTTAGGGTTTTCAATATAGAGTATCATGTCATCTGCAAATAGTGACAGTTTTACTTCTTCCTTAACAATTTGGATGCTTTTTATCACTTTTTGTTGTCTGATTGCTGTGGCTGAGACTTCTAGTACTATGTTGAATTAGAATGGTGAGAGTGGGTACTCTCGTCTTGTTCCTGACCTTGGAGGAAAAGCTTTCAGCTTTTCAACATTGAATATGATGTTAGTTTGGGTTTGTCTTATATGGCCTTTATTATGTTGAGGTGTGTTCCTTCTGTAACCATTCTGTTGAGTTTTTATCATGAATGGATGTTGAATTTTATCAAAATCAGTGCCTTTCATCATCTGTTGAGATGATCATATGGTTTTTATCTTTTTTTTATTAATGTGGTATATCACACTGATTGATTTACAAATATTATGTCATCCTTGCATCCCTGGTCTAAATCCCACTTTGTTGTAATGGATGATCCTTTTGATGTATTTTTGAACTTGATTTACTAATATTTTATTAAGGATTTTTGCATCTATGTTTATCTAAGATATTGGAGAAGACCTGAAGTTTCATTGCAGGCTCATCTCTAGGCTCAGTGCAATCTTAGTCAGGTTTTGAAAAAGTGGCCTGGCACAGAACCAATCTGCAAGGCTGGCAGAGTAATTAACAACTGAAATATAAGTTCTAACAGATTAAAATAAAATATAAGGAATCTTCATGACACTGGATTTCACCATGGGCTCACATATGACATAAAAGACATAAGTGACAAAAAGAAATTAGACATCATCACAATTTAAAACCTTTGTGTATCAGAGGACATTATCGAGAAAATGAAAAGACAACCTGAAAATGGGAGAAAATATTTGAAAATGATATATGTTATAATGGTCTGATATCTAGACTTTATAAAGAACACTTAAAACTCAACAACAAAAAGATAAAAGAATCCTATTTTAAATTTTCAAAAGATGAGACATTTCTCGGAAGATAAACAAATTGCCAACAAGTACATAAAACAATGTTCAGCTTCATTAGTCATTAGGTAAATGAAAATCAAAACCACAATGAAATACTATTTTCTACACACCAGAAAACAACAAGTATGAGCAAAAATGTGAAGAAATTAGAATGCTCACACATTGGTAAAGGGATGTAAAATAGGTTAACCTATCTGGAAAGCAGTTTGATAGTTCTTCAAGAAATGAAATATGGAATTTTGATATTATGCAGTAATTCTTCTCCATAATATATACCCAAAGTAATTGAAAACAGACACTAAAATACTTGTATGTGAATATTTGTAGCAGCACTATTCAAGGTAGCAAAAAGTTGGAAAAAACCCAATGTCCATGAACACATGAAGGCATAAACAAATTGAGATACATACATGCAATGGACTATTATTCACCCATAAAAGGGAATACAGAGATACATGCTACATTGTAGTTGTGCCTAAAAACTTGCTGAGAGAAGGCAGTCATAAGAAGTCAGATAATTTATGATTCCATATATAAGAAATATCCCAAATATATAAATCCTTAGGGATATAATGCATATTGATAGTTGCCATGTCCCGTAGATATAAGGAGTAGAGAGTGACTGTTTAATGAGTATAGGATTTACTTTGAAGTGACGAAATACTTTGATACTAGATAGAGGGTGGTGGTTGCACAATATTGTGAGTATGCTAAATGTCACTGATTTTAACTTTAAAACGATTATTTTTACATTATGTGAATTTCACCCCAATTGAAAATGAGAAATCTTTGTAAAATTGATTACTGTAGTCTTTTTCTCTGTTTTTTACTATTATGCTTTCATTGCATTATGATTAGAAAATTTGATCTATTTTTCTTGCTTTTATTTCTGGTGTCAAACTTTTATTTCATTCTTATCCATCAGCAATTGGGTAGGTGTTATGTAAACAATTTAATGTCTATATTCAAAGTTTAACTGTAGAAAGAATATTTTCCTTTTGAAATTATGAAATCATTTATTGTATATTGGTTATTATAATAAAACCAATTGGTTTTTCTCAGGCAATCCTCAGTTAAGACCCTGATTAGGCCAAGCCATTATAAGCTCATTATTCTACCAAGGTGTTCTTATTTAGCACTTGACAGAAAAAAATACATTTTTATGCACATACTAGATTTCACAAATGATTACTGTGCACATAAAATCAGGAATTTTTTTTTCTTAATTGTCCTTCATGTTTGTTCACTCAGTGTATGTTTGTTTAATGAATAAAGGATGAATAAACAATGGAAAATTATAGTGACATTAATAAAACTACAAAATTATACAGTTGTTTTATAAAAATAGAAGTCTCTTGAAATAATTTTAATTGAAAAAGCAAAAAAGGAATGCAAAATGTTTTACCTATCTTATGATTCCAAATGTGATAAAATATATAAGTTAAAGATAAAGGCTAAGATGAAATATTTTAATGAGTATTTTATGAGTGTAAGATATGAATATTCTGTAAAAGATTATATTCTATTAAAAATTAACTAATGTTTTGATTTTAAAAACCTTTAAGAACTTAAATCAGTCTCATATTAATAAGAAACCAAGAAAAAAACAAGGCCTTAGAATTTAAGTGTGAGTATAGGTCCAACAGAGTCCATATTTTATATAGAGAGGAGTTACAATTATTTTGCATTTAAAAAAGTACTCTGCCTCAAAAAGAAATATTAAATAGCCATTTCTTAAAATTTCAAGAAATAGAGTAGGTTTGCCTACTACAATTTTTACTATTAACATGGTCAATACAAAGAATCACAGAACATACCCTGTGTAACATGCCTTGTGATAGTTTACACCAGTCAGAATAGCTAGTATCAAAAAGATAAGAAATAACAAGTATTGGTAAGGATGTGTAGAAAAGGGAACACTCATGCACTGTTGGTGGGAATGTAAACTGGTGCAGTCACTATGGAAAACATTAGGGAGCTTTCTCAAAAAATAAAAAATAGAAATAGCATACAACCCAGTAATTCTACTTCTGGATATTTACCCAACAAAAACAAAATCAATAATTGGGAAAATTATATGCAACCCTGTGTTTATTGTAACATTATTGAGAATGGCCAAGATAAAAAAGCAACCTAAGAGTCCATCAATAAATGAATGGATAAAGAAGATGTGGAGCACATATTCATGGAATATTATCCATAAAAAATAATATTTTGAAAACATGGATAGACATATAAGTTATCATGCTATGTAAAATAGGTCAGATAAAGACAAATACCGCATAATTTCATTTATATGTGAAATCTAAATTAATCAATCTAAATAAAACAAATGAACAAAGAAAACAGCAATGATCTCATAAGTACAGAGAACAAACTGGTGGTGCCGTGAATGAGAATGGTTGGGGGATAGGCAAAGAAGGTGAAGGGATAAAGAACTGTAGACTGCAAATGTGAAATGAGGGAGTCAGGGGAGTGAATAGTACGGCATGGGGCATACAGTCGGTAATATTGTGATTACTTAGTATGGTGCCAGCAACTATGCATATAGTGGTGAGCATTTCATGATGTATATAATTGTTAAATCCCTATGTTGTACATCTGAAACCAGTATACCATTGCTTATCAACTATACTTCAATAGAAAAAAAAAGAAAGTGACAAGCAGCACCATTAGGGGTTCACCTTCCTAATTCCTGTAAGAAATCAAATCTTGCTAAGTTAGGTTTTTCATCCATTTCCTTCAAAAATCCAATTAAAATATCTACAAATCTGTGCCAAGGTGAAGTATGACCATTGCTCAGGACGTTTTTATGAATATCAGTCTTGCACACCTTGCAGTCATTCTGTTGGTAAATAAAAATGATGGCACATAGATATTCGGTGCTATTCACTGAAAGTTTTTTAAGTTTGCTGAAGCCAAGGGTACATATTATCATTATAATAAATCTTAAATTTGTATAGCTTATTATTTATTTATAGCTCTTCATGCATTCCTTAAAATAAGGCATAGACTTGGACATAATAAAATGAAAATTTAAGAGTGACTATAAGTCAGGTTTTTATGATGTAAAGTATTTTTTGGCATTATTTGAATTTAAAGAAGTTGTAATATCCTGATTACCCAGAATATCCTTCTCTTCAGATGAAGGTATTTATGTAGTTTCCTAAATATGTGGATAACAAGGTACCTTTTGTAATCAAATCACCATTGATGGAAATGATGCTGAATCAATGGTAGGTTAATATTAAAGTGCTATTTCTATTTCTTATAAATCAGTATAGAGAAAACTGAGTGACACTTTCCATAGGCACATGTGAAAAATAATCATAGAACATATACTAACTGTAATTTTATTGAAATAGGTTTTATACCCATTAAAGCTAGGAAGCATAGCAAATCATTTTGGACAAACATGCTGCTCTACTTACCTTATATTGAAATGTTTTCATAATAGAACAAATAACTACCATTACTTCACTCCTGGTTATCATAATTACATTACAAAAACAAGAACTCATTTTTAATCCTCATTAGTTTTTAGGAGAAAATGGAATTGTGTCACTTGAAAATGTAGGCCAAAGGTTCTGTGAAATTTAGTGTTATTCTCAATTGGCACGCACATAAAATGTTATCATTATCTAATATTATGACGTTTCTCATACTCTAAAGTGCCAGGAAAAGTTGTTTTATATAAGAGAAAAGATTGATCAACTTTTAAAAATCTTCGTGTTATTGAATTGATCTTTCAGTTGTTTAACTTGGATAGGACACCTAAGAACCTCTGAGTTCAAGGTTATTACAGAGTCAAGAAACCAGAACTACTGAAAATTAAAACAAAGCTAACTACTTTAAAAGAAACAAGGTGAATTTTGTCCTAGTGAGTGGAGAAAATGGGAAAATTTTGGAAAATATTTGGGGTAACACCACTGGTAAAAGGCACAAAGGAACACTGAAGCTATACTTCACATGCCTGGAGTTTCCCAGGCTCTCTGGTAGAAAGTCCTGATATTCTCTGGATTATTCTTAAGACTGGACTTTGATTTCCACAAATAACTTTTCTGTTTTTCCTATTCTCTTTGCAACAGTATTAGTCCCACTCTGATGGATTTGCAGATCTTTCACACTATGTCCTCCAGTTTGCATATCATAATAACAGGAAACCTTAATGGACCAAAGGAGGATCTATAGAGATGGTGTCGATGAATCAGAATGTTGTACACTGGTTATTTTTCATTAAAGCCCTGATTCACAACATGACAAAGTCTCATATGGACTCAAAGTTTAACAAGAACAAGTTGGGACTTTTCAGTCGGTTTCAATGAAGTAATCAGTGCAAATCTGTCAACTGGACAAGGGCATAAGTGGATGAGTGGGTGCAGATCCTGCAGTAAGAAGTTACTGACAGAAACTGGGTTCTGGGAAGATGGTGCCGTGAGCACGGCGGCGGAAATCTCCTCCCAAAACCATATAAATCTATGAAAATGCAGCAAATACAACTACTCCTAAAAGAGAGACCAGAAAATACAGGACAGCGCACAGCCTGCATCTGCACCTGAGAGGAATCAGTACCCTGCGAGGCGGAGCTACAAAGAGCGGTGGGGCCACAGCTGAGGAATAGTGGAGCAACACCACCACCTACAGAATCCTTACAGAATCCACTCCCGGTGGGTGTTTTTTTTTCCTTTCCTTTCCTCTGTTCTTTCTTTCTTCTTTCTTTCTTTCTTTCTTTCTTTCTTTCTTTCTTTCTTTCTTTCTTCTTTCTTTCTTTCTTTCTTTCTTTCTTTCTTTTCTTTCTTTCTTTTCTTTCGTTCTTTCTCTTCCTATATTTTTTGGTGGTTTTTTTTTTCTTTTTGGTCCTTTTTTTTTTTTTTTTTAGACTTAAAAGAGCCCAGCTGACATATGTGGCACCTACCAGTGACCACTACTATCCCATGAAAAGACAGAGGAATATGGTATAGACAGAGATTACCCAGACACAGACAACACCTGAGAGGGAAACTGAAAAGATGGAAATACACAATCTTCCTGAAAAAGAATTCAGAATAAAAGTCATAACCATGCTGAAGGATCTACAGAGAAATATTCAAGAGATGAGGGAGGAAGTGAGGGAAGTCAGGAAAGACAATGCAGAAATGAGAAAAGCCATCGATGGGCTTAGCAGCAGACTGGACGAGATGCAAGAGACTGTTAAAGGAATAGAAATCAGAGAACAGGAATACACAGAAGCTGAGGCAGAGAGAGATAAAAGGATCTCTAGGAATGAAAGAATAATAAGAGAACTGTGTGACCAATCCAAAAGGAACAATATTCGCATTATACGAGTACCAGAGGAAGAAGAGAGAGAAAAGGGGACAGAAAGTGTCTTTGAAGAAATAATTGCTGAAAACTTCCCCATGCTGGGTAAGGAATTAGTCCCGAAGTCCACTGAAGCCAACAGATCTCCTAACACAAGAGACCCAAGGAAGACAACACCAAGATACATAATTAAAATGGCAAAGATCAAAGAGAAGGACAGAGTATTAAAGGCAGCTAGAGAGAGAAAAAAGATCACCTACAAAGGAAAACCCATCAGACTATCATCAGACATCTCAACAGAAACCTTACAGGCCAGAAGAGAATGGCATGATATATTTAATGTAATGAAACAGAAGGGCTTCGAAACAAGAATATTGTATTCAGCACGATTATCATTTAAATATGACGGAGGGATTAAACAATTTCCAGACAAGTGAAAGCTGAGAGAATTTGCCTCCCATAAACCACCCCTACAGGACATCTTAAAGGAACTGCTCTAGAGGGAAGCACTCCTAAGGCTAAAAAGATGTCACCAGAAAAATAAAATCATAACAAAGAAAGCAGACCATCCAAATACTAACTAAAGGAAAAGAATAAAACACTTAGTATATAAAGAATGGAGAAGGAAGAATAAGAAGGGAGAGAAATAAAGAAACATCAGACTGTGTTTACAAAAACTTAACAAAAAAGTTAAGTTGGATTGTTAGATAGTAAGGAAGCGACCCTTGAACCATTGGTAACCACGAATCTAAAGCCAGCAATGGCAATAAGTACATATCCATCGATAATCACTTTAAATGTAAATTGAATGAATGCACCAATCAAAAGACACAGAGTAACAGAATGGATAAAAAAGCAAGACCCATCTATATGCTGCCTAAAAGAAACTCACCTCAAACCCAAAGATATACACAGACTAAAAGTGAAGGGATGGAAAAAGATATTTCATGCAAACAACAAAGAGAAAAAAGCAGGTGTTGCAGTACTTGTATCGGACAAAATAGACTTCAAAACGAAGAAAATAGCAAGAGGTAAAGAAGGACATTGCATAATGATAAACGGGTCAGTCCAACAAGAGGATATAACCATTAAAAATATATATGACACACAATACGGGAGTGCCGGCATATGTGTAACAAATACTAACAGAATTAAAGAAGGAAATAGACAGCAATGCATTCATTTTAGAAGACTTCAACATACCACTCACTCCAAAGGACAGATCAACCAGACAGAAAATAAGTAAAGATACAGAGGGACTGAACAACACACTAGAACAGATGGACCTAACAGACATCTACAGAACTCTACACCCAAAAGCAACAGGATACACATTCTTCTCAAGTGCACATGGAACATTTTCCAGAATAGACCACATAATAGGCCACAAAAAGAAAATCAGTAAAATAAAAATATTGAAATTCTACCAACCAACTTCTCAGATCACAAAGGTATAAAACTAGAAATAAATTTTAGAAAGAAAACAAAAAGGCTCACAAATACATGGAGACTTATCAACATTCTCCTAATTAACCAATTGGTTAATGACAAAATCAAAACAGAAATCAAAGAATATATGGAGACTAATGACAACAACAACACAAAGCCACAATGTCTGTGGGACACAGCAAAGATAGTTGTAAGAGGAAAGTATATTGCAATCCAGGCCTATTTTGAAGAAGGAAGAACATTCCCAAATGAATAGTCTAAAGACACAATTACTGAAATTGGAAAAAGAAGAACAAAGGCGGCCCAAAGTCAGCAGAAGGAGGGACATAATAAAGATTAGAGAAGAAATAAATAAAATTGAGAAGAATAAAACAATAGAAAAAATCAATGAAACCAAGAGCTGGCTCTTTGAAAAAATAAACAAAATAGATAAACCCCTAGCCAGACTTATTAAGAGAAAAAGAGAATCTACACACATAAACAGAATCAGAAATGAGAAAGGAAAAATCACGACGGACCCCACAGAAATACAAAGAATTATAGGAGAATATTATCAGAATCCACATGCTAACAAGCTGGAAAACATAGAGGAAATGGACATCTTCTTAGAAAAATACAACCTTCCCCAAACTGACTAAACAAGAAACAAAAAACTAAACAGACCAATCACCAGCAACGAAATTGAAGCAGTAATCAAAAAACTACCCAAGAACAAAACCCCCAGACCAGATGGATTCACCTCTGAATTCTACCAGACATATAGAGAAGAAATAACACCCATTCTCCTTAAAGTTTTCCAAAAAATAGAAGAGGAGGGAATACTTCCAAACTCATTCTATGAAGCCAGCATCACTCTAATACCAAAACCAGGCAAAGACCTCACCAAAAAAGAAAACTACAGACCAATATCCCTGATGAACGTAGATGCAAAAATACTCAACAAAATATTAGCAAACCGAAGTCAAAAATACATCAAGAGGATCATACACCATGATCAAGTGGGATTCATCCCAGGGATGTAAGGATGGTAAAACATTCGAAAATCCATCAACATCATCCACCACATCAACAAAAAGAACAAAAACCACACGATCATCACCATAGCTGCTGAAAAAGCATTTGACAAAATTCAGCATCTATTCATGATTAAAACTCTCAACAAAATGGGTATAGACAGCAAGTACCTCAACATCATAAAGGCTATACATGACAAACCCACAGCTAACATCATACTTAACAGCAAGAAGCTGAAAACTTTTCATCTAAGATTGGGAACAAGACAGGGATGCCCACTCTCTCCACTGTTATTTAACATAGTACTGGAGGTCCTAGCCATGGAAATCAGACAAAACAAAAAAATACAAGGCATCCAGATTGGTAAAGAAGAAGTCATATTGTCATTATTTGCAGATGACATGATATTGTACATAAAATACACTAAAGAATCCGCTTCAAAACTACTAGTACTAATATCGGAATTCAGCAATGTGCAGGATACAATATTACACACAGAAATCTGTTGCTTTCCTATACACTAACGGTGAAGTAACAGAAAGAAAAATAAGAAAAACAATTCCATTCAGAACTACATCAAAAGAGCAAATACCTAGGAATAAACCTAACAAAGGAAGTGAAAGACCTATACTCTGAAAACTACAAGACACTCCTAAGAGCAATTAAAGAGGACACCAAGAAATGGAAATTCATCCCATGCTCTTGGCTAAGTAGAAAAAACATTGTCAAAATGGCTATACTACCTAAAGCAATCTATAGATTCAACACAATCCCTATCAAAATACCAACAGCTTTCTTCAATGAACTGGAACAAATAATTCTAAAATTCATATGGAACCACAAAAGACCCGGAATAGCCAAAGCAATCCTGAGAAGGAGAAATAAAACAGGGGAATTATGCTCCCTGTCTTCAAGCTCTACTACAAAGTCACAGTAATCAAGACAATTTGGTATTGGGACAAAAACAGACCCACAGACCAGTGGAACAGAATAGAAAATCCAAACATTAACCCAAACATATGCAGTCAACTAATATTTGATAAAGGAGCCTTGGATATACAATGGGGAGATGACAGCCTCTTTAGCAGCTGATGTTGGCAAAACTGGACAGCTACATGTAAGAAAATGAAACTGGACTACTGTCTAACCCCATACACAAAGGTAAACTCAAGGTGGATCAAAGACCTGAATGTAAGTCATGAAACCATAAAACTCTTAGAAAAAAGCATAGGCAAAAATTTCTTAGACATAAACATGAGCGACTTCTTTATGAACATGTCTCCCCGAGCAAGGGAAATGAAAGCAAAAATGAACAAGTGGGACTATATCAAGCTGAAAAGCTTATGTACAGCAAAGGGCACCATCAGTAGAACAAAAAGACATCCTACAGTATGGGACAATATATTCATAAATGATGTATCCGATAAGGGTTGACATCCAAAATATATAAAGAACTCATGCACCTCAACAAACATAAAGTAAATAATCCAATTAAGAAATGGGCAGAGGACATGAATAGACACTTCTCCAAAGAAGAAACTCAGATGGCCAACAGGCACATGAAAAGATGCTCCACATCGCTAATCATCTGAGAAATGCAGATTAAAACCACAATGAGATATCACCTCACACCAGTGAGGATGGCCAACATCCAAAACACAAACAACAACAAATGTTGGTGAGGATGTGGAGAAAAGGGAATCCTCCTACACTGCTAGTGGGAATGCAAATTAGTTCAACCATTGTGGAAAGCAGTATGGAGGTTCCTCAAAAAACTCAAAATAGAAATACCATTTGACCCAGGAATTCCACTCCTAGGAATTTACCCTAAGAATGCAGCAGCCCAGTTTGAAAAAGACAGATGCACCCCTATGTTTATCGCAGCACTATTTACAATAGCCAAGAAATGGAAGCAACCTAAGTGTCCATCAGTACATGAATGGATAAAGAAGAAGTGGTACATATACACAATGGAATATTATACAGCCATAAGAATAAAACAAATCCTACCATTTGCAACAACATGGATGGAGCTAGAGGGTATTATGCTCAGTGAAATAAGCCAAGCCGAAAAAGACAAGTATCAAATGATTTCACTCATATGTGGAGTATAAGAACAAAGAAAAAAACTGAAGGAACAAAACAGCAGCAGACTCACAGAACCCAAGAACGGACTAATAGTTACCAAAGGGAAAGGGACTGGGGAAAATGGGCGGGAAGGGAGGGATAAGAGGGAAAAAGGGGCATTACGATTAGCAGATGTAATGTTGGGGGGGCATGGGGAGGGCAGTACAACTCAGAGAAGACAAGTAGTGATTCTATAGCATCTCACTACGCTGATGGACAGTGACTGTAATGGGGTTGGTGGGGGGGGGAACCTAATGAAGGGGGTAGTTTAATCACCATAGTATTGCACATGTAATTGTAGATTAATTATACCCAAATAAGCTATTAAAAAAATAAAATTAAATTAAAAAAATAAGAAGTTACTGACAAAGCTGGGTTAATATTTCATGGTACGTCAGTTCGAAAAAAGTGGGAAATCATTAAGTAGGAGGAACTTTGTGTCATAGGCTTGCTTCCCTCTACATGGTTAAATAGATTAAGAAGTAATGCTTTATGCCACCTATTTCCTACTGATGCACTTTATTTACTGCAGGTCTGGCTGTGGGTTGAAATGAGAAGAGTGGTGGGAACATATATGAAGGTGACCCAGAAGATCAATTCAACTGTAGCTCTTGTTTCCCAATGCCTCTTTCTATATGCATTATGCTGCTCCTTGATAAAATAACATATTATTCATCCCTATTAGAGTTTATTCTGAAGGTCCTCCAAATATTGATCAGCCATAGCACAGCAGTGCACCATGGTGTAGGGGAATCTTTCTTATAAAGTAATTCCAGTTAATAAATGTAGAAAGAAGTAACTATAATAAAACTCCATAGCAATATTCACCACAGGCTAGGCCCAAAAACTCATTAAAATAGTGAAGAAAACTTAAAGGAAAAATGGACTATATGCCCATTCTCAAAGTATCTCTCCTGAAGTAAATATGTATAAAATATAAAGGGAAAGTACTAACTTTTCAGTGGAGAAACCTGACACTCACCATCTTAACCAAGTTATCAAAGTCAGCATTGCCAAAAAATAAAACAGCATTATGTGTTCCCTGACATGCACTGAGAGAGACTTGTCACTTTGTGGCTTTGTTCTCAATGATACATAACTTTAATACAGTCATGAAAAATATCATCAAATCCATATTATCATTCTAAAAATATGACTCAGCAATATTCTTAAAAAGTTTCAAGGCATGATGACCAAGTACAGACTGAGCAGCCATCTCATATTCAAGGGAAGTAAGGAGACATGACAAAAAATGCAGTGTGGAACCTTGGATTTTCCTTGACATTAGCCAAAATGACCAGACATGATCTCAGCCATGCAAAAAATTTAACTGACTGTCAAGGGCAGTTCTAGGTGATAGAAATACCTTAGGCTTGCTCCCTGTGGGAAAATGTACCATATGCAAATCTCTAATACTTCTAGCAATAATTAGATAAATACCTCCAGCCAGTGTAAAAGTTAATATTAAACATGATAAGAAACCCACATGATTTTCTAAGTTAGACCCTGAAAGTTTAAAAGATTTGCTCAAAATCTGACATTGTGTTCCGGCCCCTGGGAGGAGCATTTGAGGTCAATACTTCAGGTTGACTTCTTGTTGCCACTTGGAGACCTACTGATAGGAACTTTAATTAAATACTGTATAAGGAAAAGTAAATTAATTTTTCTAGTTCTGTTGGCCAGATTAATTAGAGTGGCCAATGGAATGGCATATTTATGGGAAAATTCACCACAACAGCACAGTGCAGATAGGAGAAGTGAATGCTGCTGACCAGAAATTCTGCATGGCCTATTGCCTCTCAGCACATTTGTGAGCAGACACTTGCTGTCTTTGCTCTAGATTGTTGTTTTAAGCATAAGTTTATAGCAGACATCCTTGAAATACTGAGGCGATGTCTCCCTTCAGAGCACAAAATAGGTTTATTACTATCTAATATTATAAAGATAAAATCTTCCCCCAGAGAAAAGGCTAGGCAGGTTTACTATTCATTATTAAATATCTGGGTCCCAAAGCTTATCGTTCTTCTCCTATAATTAATCTTAACTGCATGTGAAGACCCAACTTGGGCTCAAGGAACTGGTATAAATATTGACCCTCTTGGCCACTGCTATTGCTATACAACACAGCATATAGTGGGCCATGACATAGTCCTTTACCTCTGGCTGAGAGTGGCATATATTCAAATTTGCATGTAAACATGGGAAGCCAATTTACAAACCTTCAGTATGGTAAAAACTCAGACTTTCATAGTTGTGAACTTACTATAAACTACTGTTTCTTACAAAGCAAAAGAGAAAGTCATAAAGTCATGCTATAAAGAACAAATTAGTAAGGTATTGTATAGAGTGGACACTGAATTTTAGGAAAGGGAATGTGAAAGTTTCTAGGGAAAATCTGAAGCCTGCCTTCTGCTATCACACCTCTATTTAAGCACCTCTCATATACGCTAATACTGATTAAATTTTTAAAAAAATTAAACAATTTCCAACTTCTGGATTACTGGAAATGTCTGTTACACTTGGACATTTTGATTGCTCCATTCTACTTAAAAGTTTTCCTTGGTGTTTGCAACATTTCATCTACTTATACTTTCCTGATTATTTATCCCTTCTCAATAGGATAACTCTTCTTATCTTCTAAAAGGTTGCTGTTTCCCCAGGATATGCCAACATGAGAGTTTATTCACTCTTTTTAATTTATCTAGTACCCACTTTTTCACTCATACTGATATTTCTCTATGCATCTACTGTCCTCCTTAGTTCCAACTCCAGGATGGATCATTCTTCCAGAAAACTTGGATATAATATGTTCAAAATTGAACTCAATTTCTGCATTTTAACCATGTTTTATTATTATTTTTATTTACTCCATTAGTTAGAAGTATCATCCAATCAGGTACATTGAAGTTATCTTTGACTCTCTGATTCTCTTTTATATCCCATATTTTATCAACTACATAGTCCCTTTGAGCTCTCAACTCTGTACTTCTCAGTTGGTGAATTTCTTAAGGTCAGATGAAGTCATAAAAAAATGCCTTATCTTTGATATTGTCTAATTCAATGACTGGTGCAGGCTCAACAATTAAAAAATATAGTTGAATAGAATGAACAAATACAGTGACATCATATCTACATCTCCTTACAGATACATATTTAATCTACTCATCTATAACTGAAAATAGCTCCATAGATATTGTAGCTCTCATTTATGTTTTCTGTGCTTGTACTGTGGTACTCAAAATTAATTTATCTTTTGCTGCCGGAAATTTACCTCCCTGTGGGTGTCCATAGTATAGTATTAAAGTCAGCCCTGCACTCAAGAGCCTGGTGAATTGTTCCCTGCATCCTCTTCCATTTGGTTTTCTTCTACTTCTGACATTGAACTCAATGATCAGGCAATAGTAAACTATGAAATTCTACTCTGGTTCCACATACTTACAAATACAACTCTCTCAGCTCCAAGGCTGTGCTTTTGTGATGTCTCCTGGAGCTCATGTGCCAGGAATAACTCCATCTTTCCTGTGTTTCCAGAAAGGACAATTCTTCCTTTAAGAATCAGGACTAGCTTTACTGTTTCAAAAAAAATTTCTTCAGTCCTAATAAGTCACTGAGTCTGTTATTTAGTATAGTATTACTTATTTCTGATACATAGTATGCTGTGAATTTATTTTACTACAACTACACAGTGATTTTTGATCATCTGTCTTTCTGTACTTCTCAGTTGGTGAATTTCTTAAGGTCAGATGAAGTCATAAAAAAATGCCTTATCTTTGATATTGTCTAATTCAATGACTGGTGCAGGCTCAACAATTAAAAAATATAGTTGAATAGAATGAACAAATACAGTGACATCATATCTACATCTCCTTACAGATACGTATATAATCTACTCATCTATAACTGAAAATTGACTAACCTATTTTGGCTGTTCTAGGCAGTATTTATTAAATGATATGAAAGCACTGTCTAGATCACACTTTAGCAGAGCCAGCAGAATTAAGCATCTACATTTAGCAAACTGGCTTGAAAGCCTGTATGAAGCTACTTGAAACTCATTTCCAAGTCATTTATTTTAACAGCAACAGAATTTCTTTAAGCCAATTCTGCCTTAATGCTCTCCCCAGAAGAAAATGTGGGCTCTGCATTGATAATATAACATAACTCTTATCTCTGAGTACCAGTTATTTTACAAATAATTTATGTATTTTTACTTTAAAAAATATTACCATGCTAATTTGAAGCATACCCACTATTGAAAATGCACAATAAAGCATACATATATATTGCTCACTTATGTTTTGAAATCCCAAAATACCATGTTATTAAGTATCTATGCATAGTTAATATAATATGAACTTTATATGTTTCTACATAAAAATACATCTGAAAACCATTTAGATTTCAATCTCACTTCTAATCCTACATGAGGGCAGGAAAACAATTGTAACAAATTAAAAGGCAATTTATTTTTCAAAGACAAATATTAGCCAAACACCGTTTTCTCAAAAAGCTCAAATCCATTGAAATAAACATCAAAGTTCATTCATTCTGACAATAGTTACCCAGCTTTGCATTAGTCTTTTTAAAGGCTCAAAATAAGATCAAACTGGTATGATGAAACAAATATGGAAAATATTTTGACATGAAAAACTTTTCTGAAAATAATTACAAATTATAGATTAAGGTGTAAGTTTAAATATATAATCATATTAGACTTCTCTTCAAACACATATCTTTAAAATTGCTTTTTATTTATAAAGGTAATGTATACACATCATTTAAAAATTAATAACTATTACTAGGCTAATAACAAAAATATAAGCTCTCTGCCCAATCATTCATAAATTTCCAACTGCTTAGATATTTTTTATAATCCTTTTTTTATTAAAGTATCTTTGCTACACAAACTTATGTTGGCTTCAAATACACAAAACAGTGGTTCAACAGTTACCCATATTATTAAGACCTCAACACCTCCAGTGTGATCACTGTCAATACCTGTGTTATTCTATCATCTCTGTGACCAACCTATATAGTTATTGTGAATTACAGTGCCCCTTATCCCCTTCACCCTCCCTCCAACCCTCCCCAACCCCTACACCTTGGTAACTGTTAGTCCCTTCTTGGTATCTATGAGTCTACTGCTATTTTGTTCCTTCTGTTTTCCCTGTTTTTATACTGCACAAATAAGTGAAGTAATTTGGTATTTGTCTTCCTCCACCTGGCTTATTTCACTGAGCATAATACCCACTAGAACCACCTATGTTGCTGCAAATGGGAGGATTTCTTTTCTTTTAATGGCTGAATAATAATATTCCATTGTGTATATGTACCACATCTTCTTTATCCATTCATTTACTGATGGACGCTTAGGTTGCTTCCATACCTTGGCTATTGGAAATAGTGTAGCAATAAACATAGGGGTGCATGTCTTTTTAAATCAGGGATCTTGGTTTCTTTGGGTAAATTCCTAACAGTGGAATTACGTCAAATGGTATTTCTATTTTAGTTTTTTGAGGAAACTCCATATGGCTTTCCACAATAGTTGCCCCAATTTACATTCCCATCAACATTGTAGGAGGGTTCCCATTTCCTCACATCCTTGCCAGAGCTTATTTCTTGCCTTTTTGTAGCTCTGGAGGGAAGGGTGTTCCCAGCCTGGAGCAGATGAGCTTCCTTTCTCCTGAGCAGAGAGCTTCATCTACCCCTCACCCCTCTGCTCCTTCCACTGTTGGAAAGTCTTTCAAACTCCCCACTTTGCTTTCGTCTCCAGGGGGCCAGTAGAGCATGCCTGTTCTCCACAAATGTCTGGAATCTCAGCTTCCCTGAATGTTCTGCCTGTCTTTGTTGTCCAGTGCCCCTAATTACCAGAGTCCCATGCAATGTGGGCTTGTGCTCCCAGAGCAGATCCTCAGGGTTCGATGTTCAGTGACCCGGAGTTATTACCCCCTTCCCACTCTGCTCCTCTTCCTCTTGCCTCTGGGTTGGGGTGGGAAGAGGGCTTGGGTCTCACCAGATCTTGGTTTTGCCAGTTTACCCTTTTCTGTGAGGTCTTCCCTTCTTCCCCAGAAGTAGGTA
The DNA here is from genome assembly GCA_032199065.1 of Smutsia gigantea. Classification (NCBI taxonomy): domain Eukaryota; kingdom Metazoa; phylum Chordata; class Mammalia; order Pholidota; family Manidae; genus Smutsia; species Smutsia gigantea. The sequence goes on from JAVSCE010010509.1 coordinate 180,780, forward strand.
GTCAGTTCTGCAGACTTCAGGTTATTTTCAGGTTTACTAATACTTGCTGTATTTTCATGTTTTTCGTGTTTTGGGGAGGAGGTTTCCACCTTGCATTTTTATTCTGCCATCTTTTCCCCAGATGATAACATTTTAACATGTTTTATACTTTTTTATTCCTTCCAGATTTTCCTTCTATATTACATAAACATTTTTGGATATTTCAGTTTTAAAAATCATATGCTGATTTCTCACTTTAAAGATGAGAATTGTTATCTGTTTTATCTATTTCTACACTGGGCTTCCCTCTCTAGCCTCCATTATAGTATTACCACCATTTTCATCAAATAATATTCTGTTTTTATAGGTGGAAAAAGATGGTGACATGAGAAGAGAGGCAGAAACTTCCTCCCAAAACCATATATAACACAAAAATACAGCAGATACAACCAATCCTGAAGGAGTGACTGGGAAGAAAACTGCAACAGACAGCCTATAACTGGGGAAAAGAAAAGACTGCATAGAAAAGGGTAAAGTAGCAAAGCTGCAATCTGGTGGGACAAAGCCGTCCCCTCACCACAGCTCACTGCTGGGAGAAAGAGATACAGAGCAGGGAGGAAGTAGAAGCCCAAGATGGCTAAACACCCAACCCTGGAGATCTTCCCTGGGAGCAGGAACCTACATTGCATGGTGCTGTACAGATTAGTGGGGTTGCAAGCAAAGACAGGCAGAATACTTGGAGAGACTGAGATTCCCAGCCACTTGTGGAGAACAGGTACCTAGGACCAGCTGATCAAGGACAAACGAAAGGCTGGCACTTTGAAAGACTTCCCAATGACAAGAGGGTTGATAAAGTGGCAATGATTACAGAGAGCTTACTGCTCAGGGGTAAGGGCAGGTGGACAAAATCGTTCCAGCACACTCAGCCCAGCAGGTTGGGAACTTTCAGTAGCTTCAGGTGATCCATCCCCCTGGTTGGCAATGCAGCACCAAGGCTTCCCACTGTGATACACAACCTCCCACTCCTTCCTCCTGACTGGTCCAGGTTCACAAACCTGCTGCCCCTGCCATCAAACCAGACTAGCTGGAGGGAAGCCCCACCTACGGCAGCTACAAGGGCATAACACAGAGGATCCTCCCTGCATGCATGGCCCACTGACTCTGGTAGTGGAGGCAGGGACTGCATCTGGGAAGCAGGAAGGGACTCTTTCCTCCCAGCAGGCACCAGTCTGCTCACCTGTGGCCCCTGCCATCATGCCAGGCCAGGAAGACGGTGGCCCCAACTACAGTAATTATAATGCATAATGCAGAGACTCTCCCTGTGCACTTGGCCCACTGGCCATGGCAGTGGAGGCAGCTGGGAAGCAGGAAAGGGCTCTTTCCTCCTGGCAGGTACCAGCATCACTCACCTGCAATCCCCACCATGACTCTAGGTGCTGGGCAGCTCTGGAGAGGAGAGCTTCTGGGCACTGGAGGGTGCCACCCCCACAAAATTACTATTCATGATAATCATTGGAAATATTAAACAACAAAAGAATCTGGTGCAAACCCAAATCCCTCAAACACCAGAAAGAGGGCTAAGTGAAACTGAAATCACCAAACTTCTTGAATATCTCAAAAGAAAAATCATAAACATGTTCATGGAGCTACAGAAAAATATAAAAGATCTCATGGAGGACTTCAAGGAGATACAAACTTTGAAAAATACAGTATCTGAAAGGAAACATACAGTGGAGGGATTTTAAAGCAAATTAGATGAGGCACAGGACACAGTAAATGAAATAGATATTATAGAACAGGAATAGAAAGAAACTGAAGAACACAGAGTAAAAAGGATCTCCAGGAATGAAAGACTAGTAAGAGAACTGTGTGACCAATCCAAGCAGAACTACATTAACATTATAAGGGTACCAGAAGAAGAAGAAGAGAGAAAAAGGGATGGAAAGTATCTTTGAGTGAATAATTGCTGAAAACTTCCCCAATACGGGGAATTTCCAGATAAGCAAAAGTTGAGAGAATTTACCTCCCACAAACTATCTCTCAGTGTAATTTGGAGGGACTGCTGTAGATGGAAATGTGCCTAAGGTTAAGTAGCTGTCACCAGAGGAAATTAAAGCACAGTAAAGGAAGTAGACCAATTAATTGCTAAGCAAATTCAAAATTATATAAACTACCCCCAAAGAGAGTCAAGAGACAAAAAGTGTACAGAATATGACACGTATCATATAAAGAGTGGAGGAGGAATTAAAAAAGGAGAAAAAAAACCTTTAGATTGTGTTTGAAAGAGCATAATAAGTGACTGAATCTATACTGTTACACAATAAAGAAGCTGCCTTTGAACATTTGGTAACAATGGAGCTAAAGCCTGCAATAGCAATAAGTACATATCTATCAATAATCACCCTAAATGTAAATGGACTGAATCCACCAATCAAGACATAGAGTTACAGAATGGATAAAAAGACAAGACCCATCTATATGCTGAATATAAGAGACACATTTCAAACACAAAGACATACACAAACTAAAAGTGAAGGGATGGAAAAAGATATTTCATGCAAATAAAAGGGAGAAAAAAGCAGGAGTTGCAGTACTTGTATCAAACAAAATAGACTTCAAAACAAAGACAGCAACAAGAGACAAGAAGGACATTACATAATGATAAGGGGTCAGTACAACAAGAGGATATAACCATTATATCTATGCACCCAACATAAGAGAACCTACAAATGTGAAACAAATACTAACAGAATTAAAGGCGGACATAGAATGCAATGCATTCATTTTAGTATACTTCAACACATCACTCACTCCAAAGGACAGATCAATCAGATAGAAAATAAGTAAGGAGACAGAGGCACTGAACAAGGTATTAGAACAGATGGACCTAACACATCTGCAGAACACTCTACCCAAAGGCAGAAGGATTCATGTTCTTCTCAAGTGCACAAGGAACGTTTTCCTGAATAGATCACATACTAGGACAGCAAAAGAGCCTCAGTAAATTCAGAAGGACTCAAATTCTGCTAACCAGCTTCTCAGACCACAAAGTTATGAAACTAGAAATAAATTACAAAAAGAAAACAAAAAAAGCCCACAAACACATGGAGGCTTAATACCATGCTCCTAAATAATCAGTGAATCAATGACCAAATAAAAACAGAGATCAAGCAATATATGGAGACAAATGAAAACAAAAACTCATCTCCCCAGATGCTGTGGGATGCAGCAAAGGCTGTTCTAAGAGGGAAGTATATTGTAATACAGGCTTACCTCAAGAAAAAACAATCCTAAATGAACACTCTAAGCTCACAATTAATGAAACTAGAAAAAGAACAAATGAAGCCCAAGGTCCGTAGAAGGAGGGACATAATAAAGATCAGAGAAGAAATAAATAAAATTGAGAAGAATAATATAAAAAGAATCAGTGAAAGCAGGAATGGGTTCTTTGAAAACATAAACAAATAGATAAACCCCTAGCCAGACTTACCAAGAAAAAAACAGTCTACATACATTAACAGAATAAGAAATGAGAAAGCAAAATCACTATGGACACTACAAAAATACAAAGAATTTTTAGAGAATACTATGAAAAATTATATGGTAACAAACTGGATAACCTAGAAGAAATGGACAACTTTCTAGAAAAATAAAACCTTCCAAGACTAACCAAGGAAAAAACAAAATCTGAACGGACCAAGTATCAGCAATGAAATTGAATTGGTAATCAAAAACCTACCTAAGAACAAAACCCTGGACTAGATGGCTTCACCACTGAATTTTATCATTTAGTAAAGACCAAATACCCATTCCCCTTAAAGTTTTCAAAAAGTAGAAGAGGAGGGGATAAGTCCAAACACATTCTATGAGGCCAGCATCACTCTAATACCAAAACCAGACAAAGCACCACAAAAAAAGAAAATTATAGACCAATATCCCTGATGAACATAGATGAAAAACCCTCAATAAAATATTAGCAAACCAAATAAAAATACATCAAAAAGATCATCCATCATCATCAAGTGGGATTTATTCCAGGGATGCAGGGATTGTACAATATTTGAAAATCCATCAATATCATACACCACATCAACCAAAAGAAGAACAAAAATCACATGATCACCTCCATATATGCTGGAAAAGCATTCAACAAAATTCAACATACATTCATGATAAAAACTCTCAACAGAATGGGTATAGAGGATATGTACCTCAATATAATAAAGGCTAAAAATGAAACCCACAGCCAACATCATACTTAACAGTGATATACTGAAAGCATTTCCTCTAAGACTGGAAAGAAGACAAGGATGCCCACTCTCACCACTTTTATTCAACATAGTACTGGAGGTCCTAGCCATGGCAATCAGACAACACAAAGAGAACAAGGGCATCCAGATTGGTAAGAAAGAAGTTAAACTTTCACTGGTTGCAGATGACATGATATTGTACATAAAAATACCCTAAAGACTCTACCCCAAAACTGCAAGAACTAATAACTGAATTCAGCAAAAGTTGCAGGATACAAAATTAATACAAGGAAGTCTGTTGCATTCCTATATCCTAATGATGAACTACATGAAATAGAAATCAGGAAAATAATTCCATTTACAATTGCATCAAAAAAAAAATACCTAGAAGCAAATCCACCAAGGAGGTCAAAGACCTATACCCTGAAAACTACAAGATGCTCATGAGAGAAATTAAGAAGACACCAATAAATGGAAATACATCCCATGCTCATGAATGGGAAGAATTTATATTGTAAAAATGGTCATCCTGCCTAAAGCAATCTACAGATTCAATGCAATCCCTATCAAAATGCCAACAACATTCTTCAATGAACTAGAACAAATAATTCTAAAATTCATGTGGAGCCACAAAATACCCCAAATAGTTGAAGCAATCCTGAGAAGGAAGAATATAACTGGGGGGGATTATACTCCCCAACTTCAAGCTCTACTACAAAGCCACAGTAATCAAGACAATTTGGTATAGCACAAGGACAGACCCAGAGATCAATGGAACAGAATAGAGAGCACATATATAAAACCAAGCATATATGGTCAATTAACATATGATAAAGGAGCCATGTATATACAGTGGGGGAAATGACAGCCTCTTCAACAGCTGGTGTTGGCAAAACTGGGCAGCTACATGCAAGAGAATGAAACTGGATTACTAACCCATACTCAACAGTAAACTCGAAATGGATCAAAGACCTGAATGTAAGTCACAAGATCATAAAACTCTTAGAAGAAAACATAGGCAAAAATCTCTTGAATATAAACATGAGCAACTTTTTATGAACATATCTCCTCAGGCAAGGGAAACAAAAGCAAAAATGAACAAATGGACCACATCAAACTCAAAAGCTTCTGTTCAGCAAAGGACACCATCAGTAGAACAAAAAGGCATCCTACAATATGGGAGAATATATTCATAAATGACATATCTGATAAGGGGCTAAAATACAAAATATATAAAGAACTCACATGCTTCAACACCCAAATAGCAAATAACCCAATTAAAAAAATGGGTGGAGGATCTGAACTGACAATTCTCCAAAGAGGAAATTCAGATGGCCACAGGCACATAGAAAGTGCTCCACATCGCTAATTATCACGGAAATGCAAACTGAAACTGCAATTAGATATCACCTCACACCAGTGAAGATGGTCAATGTCTAAAAGATAACAACAAATGCTGGCCAGGATGCAGAGAAAGGGGAACCCTCCTACACTGCTGGTGGGAATGTAAGCTAGTTCAACCATTGTGGAAAGCAATATGGAGATTCTTTAAAAAACTACAAATAGAAATACCATTTGACCCAGAAATTCCACTCCTAGGGATTTACCCAAAGAAAACAGGATCCCAGATTCAAAAAGACATATGCACCCCTGTTTATTACAGCACAATTTACAACAGCCGAGATATGGAAGCAACCTATGTGTCTATCAGTAGATGAATGGATATAGAAGAGGTGGTACATATACACAATGGAATATTACGTAGCCATAAGAAATAAACAAATCCTACCATTTGCAACAACATGGATGGAGCTAGAGGGTATCATGCTCGGTGAAATAAGCCAGAAAGAGAGACAAGTACCAAATTATTTTACTGATTTGTGGAGTATAAGAACAAAGCAAAACTAAAAGAACAAAACGGTAGCATATTCACAGACTCCAAGAAGAGAGTAGCGGTTACCAAAGGGAAGGGATTAGGGAGGGTGGGGAGGAGGGAGAGAGAAGAGGGTTAAAGGACATTATGATAAACACACATAATGTAGGTGAGTCACAAGGAAGGCAGTAGAGCATGGCGAAGACAAGTAGTGACTCTGTAGCATCTTATTATGCTGATAGTGACTGCAATGGGATGTGTGAGAGGGACTTGACAATATGGGTGAATGTACTAACCACAATGTTGCTCATGTGAAACCTTCATAAGATTGTGTATCAATGATATATTTATTTAAAAATTATGTTTTTATGTTATGATGATATAATGTTACTATAGCTAAGATACATAGACTTCTATGATTAAATTTAATTTCTTATATGACATTTATGTTTTTAAATTGAAGTTAATTGCTTCATTTTCTTTTCATTTCACCACAGAATTCAAATTTTCCATCCTACTCTTGTTTATCTTTTAAAGGTTATCCTTTAAGACCACTATACTCCTGTCCTCAGGAGAATTCCTTTGCTAAAGCTGGTAATTTCTTTAAAAAGGAAAAGAGCTTTAATGAACCATAAACTTTACAGAAAAGTGGTGTGAATACATAAGTGAACTCCTGATGAATGCTCACATATTAAACAATCTCATATAGTAAGTACCCAGATCAAGGGAAACATTTCCTGAAAGTACCCCTTTATGCTATCCACTAGTCACTGTACCCCAGCATAACTTCTATCCTAACTTTTAACACATAGATTTGATGTATCTCTTCTGAATGTTCATAAATGAAGAGTTGAAAAATATATACACTATTTTTTATCCAATCCTGTTCTGTCAAATTATTTTTATTAGAATATCTATATAGGGTGGAGTTAGCACATGTACTCACTACTGTATAATAGTCCACCATGTGGATATATCCCTCTTTATCAGTCCATTCCACTACTGGATATTTGGGTAGCTTTCATGTTTTGTTTTGTTTTGCTTTATAGTAAATAATCCAGCTTAGACATTTAGTGTTAGTGATTTATTGTCTTTTACCTCATGTTGTTGCTATAGAGAATTTGCTGTCATTCTGACTCCTATGTTCTGAAAATTCACAATGATGTAGTTGAATGTGTGTATGTGTTTGTGTTTCATTGTGTACAGTACATTGGAAGTTATTTCAGCCCCAACTTTGATACCTTCAATGTTCAAACACAATCTGGTACAGTTCATTTGGTAGTTTATACCCTACTTCATTTTTTTCTTTTAATTTCTATTATTTGGACCCGGGACCTCTTGGGAGAATTCTTGAAATTTCTCATTCTTTTCACTAATATTTCTTTACTTTTTAATTTTGCCCTACATCTAAAATTTCCTTAATTTTTTCCATTCCTTTATGAATTTTTCATTTTTGTTTTCATGTTTTTATTCTAATTATCTGAATTTCCTTTCTCAGTAGACTTGTCTGTATGTTTCAATAATGAAATATCTTCTTTTTCTTTGAGAAAAACAGTATATATATATTTTGAAAATTTCACAGTTTTTTTTCCTTTGTTGTATTTTTTGGTCATATTCATTTTTGGGGGCATTGATTTGTTATGATATACACTTTCCACAAGTATTTGTTACTCTTTGATAATAAAGACTTAACATGTTGGATGGAGGTTTATCCACTGCTGGGAATTGAACACATCACTGAAGAATGATAAAGACCTGTAATACTTTTTCTTTTTTTGGAGGTCCTTTCTCTGAAGAGATTCTGCTTTTTCTTTCTTGCAGTTGTTTGATTTGGAGCATCCTTGGGACAGGAAGTTAGAGGTTTAGTATGCACACTTATACTTAAATTTCCTATTTTCAACATTGTTTCCACCATTACAACATCTGTTCTACTGCTTCCAAAAATTTTTGAAATACATTTATTTCCTTCTCTTGTCTCTCATATCTTTCTTTTGATCTCTTATGCCTATTTTGAAACATCCTCTTGTTGCAATATTATTAGTGAGGTGTCAGGAGGAAATGGAACTAGATACAACGAGGAGCATTCAACCCACCGTGTTTAACTAGAAGATCTCACATCACTTCTGACTTCATTAATATCCCTGGAAGTTAAGAAGAGAGAATGTATGAAAGTCTAATTATGCCATCATGTTTTGCTTTTTCACCGAATTTTTTATTCAGTCATTTAAACCACTCTGTGTTCAATATCATTATGGAAATGGAAATCACATTACTAATTGCCCAAGTTTTAGAAGGAGTTGAGCAGGAGGGAATTGGGTAACATGAGGTATCCTTGTGTGATAGAAATTCACTATGTCTCAAATATATTAATGCCAATATCCTGATTTTAATATTGAACTATCATTTTCTAAAATGTTACCATTAGGGTAAACTGGGCAGAGAGTATACAGGATCTCTCTGTATTAATTCTTTTTTCTAATAATTTATTTTGGATCATTAATCTACTGTATTAATTCTTATAGGTAAATAGGATTATCTTAAAATAAAAAATTTAGTTAAAAAAATGAGTAGCTGTACTGGTATCACAGTTGTACAATACAAGCTCCTATAAAAGTTGCACTTCTTGTTCCCTCCTAGGCTACAAGCTAGTATCTTTACACTACATACATGCACAATGTTTTTAATGTAAGAGGCAACCTCAGCTATTTTAAGCGGTGCCAGTCTGCATTATTCAAGTTATTTCCTGAAGTACCAATTATTCATTAATTCATTTATTCATGTATTCACTTATTCATATGTTTATTCACTAATGCTCTGGTAAACAAAGTTGCATAAATTTTGAGTGATTTACCTTAATCCTGTTTTCCCATTAATGACTATTTTTTTCAGTGCATGATTTTGCAGAGTATAGTTTGTCTAGAATGCCTATGTTGGGATATATGGAAATATTTGTAGATACATTTTCAGATCTTTCAAAGATAAAATCGACTAAATTTTAATTGATAGGAATTAAGATGCAGAAGAATTAATGACTTCATGATTCTGCCTTGACTGTCTGGATCCAGGATGGGTCTAATTGTTCAGACAGGAACTACTGGATCATAAAGCATAGATTTTCAGGATAGAGGAAAAAACAGAGAGTATTTTATATATTTCATTTTGTTCCAAATCCAAGAAAGAGTTTTAAGGTAAAGATATTTTGGGGGGATTATTGGCGAAACATGATGATGATGCTGTGAGAATATCTAAGATTGACCTGGTAGGACCCATAGAATAGGAACAGAAGCAAGTTGTCAGGTACAGAGTTATGATTAAATCCAGTATTCATCTGTGTGGTGAATAAATATAGAACCCAGAAAGATAAATTATTATGAAAATCCTATTTTTAAGTGTCTTAAAGAAATGGTTAACTTTGTCAAGTATTTCTCCGATTTCAGTAATAATGATGAATCAAAAGTGTCTTGTGGATTTAGAAAAGAAGCCATCAACGATTTGAGCAGATTCATTCAAGTTGCGGCATCAAGATGAAGATTGGAATGTGTCGAGTGACGGGTGGGAGATGAAGAAACACAACCACGAGCTGCTATCCTATTTAAGCGATTTAGTATTAGTGCTATTTTCACTGGCTATATCTGGTAATAAAATCCAGTTTTCCTATCAAACAGTCATGTGATTTAGACAATGTAATATTAAGAAATCAAAGAAAATGAATCAAACATTATCCAGTGTACATCCTCCCATAAATACAAAACAACTGGAACTAGAAATGTTCCTTGATAGAAAAAATTTTCAAATACCTTGAGAAGTTAAGCAGAAATGTTGAAACCTCAAGAGAATAGAGATTGGCAGAAGCCACAATAAACTAAAAGATGAGCAACAATTTTCAAAAGACTTGGCTCATACATGAGTTAAAGAAAAATTAAAAACATATTTATGGTTCTTTGGTCATTGGACAAAGGACATTTTAAAAGCAATGTTATTTTTATTCTAATTGAAATTGTGTCCATATTTTTTATGGTGACAGTGAAAACACTTTCCTTCTCTTTCTTTCTCTGATATTCAGTAAAGTCATAACATTAATTATGTTTATTTGGGTATATGGATGTCAGTTTGTGTCTGTGTCTTTGTGGCTGCATTTTACATCTTTCACGTTTGAGTTAATATGTTGCATGCAAAATTATTTGTGGGAATTTGCAGAACTTGGGACTTCTACAAGTTATGAAATTTGTTGTTTGCTCCAATTATATGTTCATTATAAAAAGAAGAAAGTCTCCAAAGTCATCTGGTTTTAATTTAATGAGTGTGTGTATCAATTCCTTATACTGATAATAATAATAGGATAAGTTGGAGTAACAATAAGAAACATGCAAGATATAAGACAACTTATAATTAATAAAAATAGCATTTTATTTTTAAGTAGTCATCTAACCTAGTATAAGAAAAGGAAAATATTTTAAAGCTGTTCATCTGGGCATTGAACATCTTTGAGCAACCAGACTATCCTATTTATAATAACCAAAAATCTCTGAAACTGAAACATCTACACATTTTCCCTAGTTATTCCAAATGGACATATTTCAGACAAGCCTATGATCAGTTTAATGTGTATTTTGTATTATTGCATTTTTCAGAAAGTTGAAGGCAACCACCATACTTTTCTTTTTATAAACTAAATACTTCCAGTTCCTTCAAATATATGATATGCATTACATTCCTTCATCATTATTATTTCTATTCCTTTGGACCCCAAATTTTATGTTCCCTATATTTTTCCAACTGCAACCACCCAAAGGGTTGTGGCACAGACTACCAGTTATGACTGAGCAACTCACTTGTGCCTCTAGCTTTAACCCCAACCTTGCCAAGCTGCTCTGTTTTTAGCTCCTTCATCATACCAAGATGTTTTCCAATTTCATAGCCTTTGTAATATTCTGTACTACAGATTTGGAAAGTTCTTTGCCTCATTTGTCATGAGGCTAGCCTCTTCTCATTATTGAAAACTTTAAACACTACCTATTTAGAGAATCATTCACTGATATTAAAAGCCTGCCAGCTTACAATCTTTTGTCTCTTTCTTGATACTTTTGACAAGCTCTTTTCTTGCTTTTCTTTTGTCTGCTTCAGCACAGAATTTCACTGCTTCCATGTATGCAGAGACCGTAACTGCATTCAATAGCACAGAGTAGATGCCTAATTAGTATTTGTTGAATGAATGAGTAGAATAATATGAGTGTGGTAATTTAGTATGTTAATGGTTTAACTCAATATGTTACAAATAGTTTTCTTTTTTGGTGCCTTTGAATAACTTAATTAACAAATATACACATTTACGTGTATATATATATAAATCTAAAATTAAATTGCCCACCTGGATCAGTATCCAACTTACTGATTCCATAGACTACATATACTTCCATAAAAAAATAGACAAAGTTACTAAAAATAGGTTTTTGTTGTTTTTTTCTTTGCCATTGTTTGTAGAACTAAGGTGGAATATACTCACTCTGGGGCCATGACAAAATTAAAAGTAATGATTTTCATATTTTCCTTATAAACTTTTTTGACTCCAGTTAACCTATACAAATTAATTATTTGATATTTATATATTATCTGAAGATTTTTGGGAGTCCATGTTTGAGTTCAGATTTTGAGCTAGTGATAGAGATATCAATTATCTTAGGTTCCTACTTGTGCCAGGTCTAACTTTTAGCCCCTGATAGATGGCAAATATATAGAGTTCTGTAAATATATTTAAATAAAGGAGTTTGTAAGTTTTCTCTTTATGTACTTCTTATATTGGAAGAAATGCATGATCCAATACTTTGCAGTAGTGTCTGATTTGTGATGAAATGTGCAAATATCAAAATGAAAATAAAACTCCATATCATATGTGTGATGTATGTGGGAGTGGTGAGTGGTGGGGTATATGTATGTGCTGTTCAAGGAAAAACTGCTAGAGTTAAAATAGAGTCACCAGATTTGGACAATGTGAAAAAATACAGTCAGAATCTAGCAGACTGAGATCAAGGTTAGCAGAAAACCAAATAAATTAAAATAACACAGAAGAAATGCAAAAAATAACCTTGCTGTCTGCTAGCTTGCTTGCAACTCTATCCGTATCGCTGGCAAGATCCATTGAAAGATATACCCCTTCTTTCCCATTTTTACAATAAAAGAGTCAAATTCAGAGTTCAGATTCTTATACTTAAAATATTCTACTGTTATTTTATTCTGTTCTATTAATTTCATATTTACTTGCGATGCTACTAGTCATTATACATAGCTGAAATTACTTTCTTCAATGTTAAAATATCAACATCTCTGCTCTCTTCATATCTCTAAGTTGTATAGTCCCTACTTAATAAGAATAATATTGATTTTATGCTTGATATATTTTGACATAGTAATAATAGTGGATTTTTTAAAGCCTTGATATAGAATAATAACATAAATATATTTCCTGGAAAAAAATGTCCTATCTTCTTTTGCCAAATTATATTTGAATTCTTCTCATAGCGACATGAACTCTAATGTTTTCTGGGAGCTCTTCTGGAGAACTATGGAATCAGAGGGTGAAGATAATTAAGTTGTAGGTATAGAGAAATATTGTCACATTAAATGAGATAATTCAGAGTATCGCAGACACTTAATCCAAATAAGGTACTCTTGCAGCTCATTTTCTTTTTGCTTTATTCTCCTACTTTAAGAGGGAAAAAAATGATTTTAGTGCAGGGAATCAGTGCTATGAGGTTTCAGTCCAGATTTTTCTACTTCCTATCAGAGTAAACAAGGGCAAACCTACAAGGGATCTCTAATATTGTAATCAGAATACTGCAAGACCAATGTGAATGAGATGAATTGAGAAGATGAACATGAATTTATTTTGACAAAATGTGCATATAGGTATTATACTTATTGATATCTGAAGGTCAGTTTGGTCATACCTAGCAATCAGCTATGCCATAATCATTGAACTAATGGAAATTAAGGAGTTCTCAATTCTCATCTCACTTCAATTAGTTTGGTACAAAACTTTGGCAATTCAGTTAATAGCTTTCTTAGTTTTTCATTTATACAGGAAGAGAATTGCTTGCAGGCCTTTGAGAAATGCTATGAAGGTCAATTACTGAGTTTTAATATAATATAAGGAAGTGATATGAATTTTACAAGATGGCAAGTCATCATATATAGTTAATCTCAATACTGGAATGTGTTGTTTTAAATGGGACTTCTGACCCAGCTTTTCATGGTAGAATATTAGTGATATCTGATTCATCTCTTTTGTTAATCTCATTAATGCTCAGAAAAATGTGTAGGTTTTTTCTACATTTCTATTCCACTCTCAGTAGTTATTTACCTTCTCCTTAAAGAACTTTTTGATAGTATTCTAGTACAGGATCTGATGGTTAAAATCAAAACAAAACTTAGTTTATGTTTTTTTTTGAAAACATGTTTGTTCATTCTCAGTATTTAATGGCATTTTTTGCTTGATTTAGAATTTTAGAAAACAGTATTTTTCTTTATTTCACTTTTACATTTCAGAATTTTATGAATTTTTTCAATTGCTCTCTGACATTTATCATTTCTGTTGAAAAGCAAGTCATCAGTCTTCCTTCTCCTCTTTTGAAGGTAATATACTTTTTTCCTCTGGAGGCTTTTATGATTTTATCTTTTCTTTGGCTTTTATAATTTGAATAAAATGTGCCATGGTAGAATTGTTTTTATTGTTATTTTTGTTTGTCATTTTTATGCCGCTTGAGATTCTTTGGGTTTCTAGAGTACCTAATACACTATTGAAGTAATCTTGAATTCATAGTGTCAGGTATTATATTTTTCAGTCTTAGAATAATAATTTTATCTTTTTTTATAGATTCTAAATGCTATTAAAATATTTTCTATATTTTTATATATTTTTGTTATTCCTTTTTTTTTCTTGAGCTTATTAATCATCACTGTTTTTAAGTCTGTGTGATTCACATCTTTATTAGGTTTGTTTTGGCTACATAGTTTAAAGTGGAGAAAATAGAGTTATGGAATCATAAGATAGAAACCCAGCCCTGATGATAAAATTTTATACTTTAAATAGTTCGAAGCATTATCATACTCTCTGGACTTCAGTCATATGAGCAAAAATATTTATGACATATTTCCTATATACAGATTCATTTGGTTGTGGTGTTCCATCAGCTGTAAGTAACAGATGTAGAGCAGAATCAAGGTTAAACCAGCCAAACTGCTCTAGTGAAAATTGGTAGAGTTCTGTGGCATTTTCTAGACCAGGATAGGGAGGTCAGAAGCAGGATGAATAAAGTATTTTCTTCTGTCCTCAAATGTCAAGGAGATCAACCAGTGGGCACACTAGTAATACAGGGTCCCAGCTATTAGGTGGGAGAAAACTTGAGGGATATGTTTGTCTGAAAATTAGGTAATGGAATACTGTCTCTAGAATAAGATTACATCATCTTATTAAGCAAACTTTTTGGTCAAGATATGTTGGATTAACTACCAGGACGTAGAGCTGGGACATGTTTTATGTTTGTTTGCTGTTGAATGCATCTGTAATAAATGGCTGGATGTATGTCTTGGTAACAAGTTTGTGGGGTCAAAACTTTTGGTGCTTATTCTTTTCACAAGAAAATAGTTTAAATGTGTGCTCATCGCATTGCTTTAGCTCAGTTAAAAATAATGATGGTTATTCCAAAATTACTTCATAGGGTGGGATTAAATAAGTTCAGGTACTTAATACAATGTGGATGTATATAAAATGCTCAATGAAATACAATCAGGGAATCTAAGTTGGATGATACAAAAGAAGGGAATTAGGGTAAGTGAATTTTTGTAAAGTATAACATTGGAATAACCTTGATTAATGACCTAACCTAATTCACTTCACAACTTCCTGATGTTAACAGAAATAAGAAATCCTTTGAGTTAAAGTGTCCCTTTACCTTGGGTATGTCAAAATGCAGGAAAAAAATAATGGAGAATATTGTTCTCAGGTGGAGTAGGACTTTCTCGGATACTCCAACAATTTCCTCCCCTAGTTGACTGTAGGCTTGTCTCTGAAGTCTAAGGAGGGAGCATGAATAACTGACTTTGCAGGAAAATTGGACTCTGTAAAGGAGAAACACTTTAGTCTCCTCTCATTTTCCTCCCTAGGTAAATGGAATAACTAATCTGAGAGGTTTGATTCCAGAAGAGACTTTCATAGGCAGTATTATTAGTGGGGGAGTCACTGTATTTTAAAAGGCTACATATTTGGTGTAATTCTGGTTTCTTCATCCTGATAATTCTGAGTAAGAATTAAATAGCTGGGCCCTGGTGTGCTTTCTGTAGCAGATTTCTGGTTGCTTTGCTCTTTTCTCTCATGAATATTATCACTTACTTGGTTATTTCTTAAGTTCACCTGGGAGTTTGGAAAGACTAGAGTAAAATCCCAAACTTGCAATTGAGTTTATAAAGTAGAAAGATCTTTTATCTCCATACACTCCTATAGAGCATATGGAGTCCTTAGCTTTGCTAAAATAATCATTCCACAGAAGTGTTAACACTGATCATATTTTACAAATTATGAAGCTTTTAATATATATTAAAATAATTGATTTTAATAGAATCCTTTGTTTGTATGTACAATATTAGTGACTTCTAAACATAATATTTAAATGAAATGTTATCTATGTTGAAGTAAACACTTGAATCTATGTATTAACAGAAATAGGGATTAAAATACAAATCAGTTTTTTCTTTATATTTAAAATTTAGAAAAAATGGTATAAGATTGTTTTATTCTTTAAACAAGTTCACATGATTTAAAATTTTGGCTTTGTCACTAAGATGTTTAAACATCATTTATCAGACAGCTATTTACCCCCTTGGAACTATTCTAGCACTGTGCAATTCTAGTTTCACCAAGGAAACAAATTTTTTTTCAATAGAAATTTCTTGCACATGAAAATCAGTAGAACAACCTTTGTGAGACTTGAAAACCCAGAAGCAGAAAGGACTCAGGAGTCAAGTATGGAATCCAAAGCTATGATGTTGTACTGTGGCCAACACCTGTCACAGCAGGATACCAGTAGCTTGGCAGGAAGTGCAACCAGATGGCCTTGGGTTTCAACCCTTCCACACATTTGTCCTAGGCAATTTCTGTGTGTGTGTGTGTGTATGTTCCATGCCTCTAAAAGAATTAAAATAGAGATTGGTAGTGAGCAAGAGAGAATATACATATATTCATATATTCAGTTCTGTAGTTCTTATTCTAAATCTGAAAGTCCTGCCTGCTCGGTAAATGTGTTATAAGAGATTTGCATGGCTTTGCAAAACTCCACATTGTATCCATACCCTCCACTTTAGGTAAAATAGTTTTAGATGTGATTGTCCATTAGCTCAATATCTGTTAATTTATTGGGTTTTAATTACTTATATGAATCTGAGTTGGAAGAAGTTATGTTAGAGGTATTTACAATTTAAAAAATCACTTTGAATAGACTTTTTTTTCCTTTAAAAAAATAATGGGGTAGATATTATTACTCTCCTTGCTTTATAACCAAGAAACCTGAGGCACAGGTATTGATTAATAAAGTCATCTGCACTCATTTAAGCACATCTCATGTTACTCCCTTCTTTTGAAATTTAACAATTTAAAAATTAATTTTGAAATAATAGATGTGAATCTTTTCAGTGCGTGAATCATAAGAATATTTTTCTTACTAATATATTGTCAAATAGCTTATATAACCCCCCACCTAGCTTAAGAATTAAATGTTTATGAGCCATACAGTTACTGTGCCCATATATGCCATCTTTCATGTTATTTGTATTATATTTTAGCAAAAAATCATTATTTTCCATCTTAAGAATACACATAATTATGAATAAATTGGATTTTTTCAAGTATAAAAAGTGGGATAATGAAGAAAATTTTCAAAGACAGATGATTATTCCATTTTTCTATTAAAAATACTTCTATTTTTCAACTTCATTTCAAAAAATTGATTTTACTTTTCAGTAGGAACCTATACAGAAAAACAAACCAACAAAATTTATGAATACTATTGATATATAGAACAGTTTTAATAGTCTTTTCCTAAATTATAAAACGTCATCCAAAATATGTTAATTTGTAACATTTTAAATACAGATATAATTATACATGTCAATTTACCTTACATTCAACTTGTGAATTTACACTATGATTTTAATAACTTGCTTCATTTAATAAATATATAGATATCTGTATACATGTACTTTTCCCACAAACTAGAAAAGATTGTTTGTTCTGATT